>OZ025241.1:73062008-73159508 GCA_964019155.1 Osedax fenrisi
ATAATAATACCTATATCACTACTATTCATTATATTTATTTATATATAAAAATATATCATATACCAGTATAAAAATAAATATACCTTTATAAAATAAACCCATAAACATATATATATATATATATATATATATATATATATATATATATATATACATATATATATATATATATATATATGTGTATATATAATTTATTTATATGTAATATTTATATATTACATTCATAAATGACGTTTAGAATTCCTATATATAATAATACACAATTATAAATATTCGAAATCACATGCCGTCCCTGTAAGAACGCACGAACGAACGCACGCACGCACTCACGTGCACACCACTCCCGACTGCGATGCATGCCGTCCCGTCCTCCTCCAATCGGCGCCGTAACAATGTCGTCGGTAACCTAGGTAACCGCTCTCCGTTGCCATGGAAACCGGCATCATCATCATCGCGCACGGGATAGGTTGTCGATCGATCGATACCCGTGTAGTCGAGTAACGCAATGCAGGGACGCGCACACGCACGCACACACGCACACACACACGTATAACATAGGTAATAAACTCGTTGGATTCGTGTACGAGAGAGCGCCTAGGGGACGTGTCCTATCGAAGGGCACGAGAGAGAGAGCGCGCGCGTGTCGTGCGTGTGTGCGCGCTCTCGATGTGGGCGTGGCCACGCTGGGCGGTATTCCCGGATATTTCATTACGAATACCTATAGGTGTATATGTACATACGGGTGCGCTCGTATATATATATATATATATATATATATATATATATATATACGTATATACGAATATATATGGAGTTAGCATATCGAGAAGAAAGCACTTGATGACAGATTAAAGCAGCGCATATTTCTATGGCGCCTCCCATATATATATAGTTCTCTAGAAGTAATTACGCAGAGGTAATATTCTATGAATGTTATTTCTAACACGTGCTACCTACATGCACATGTTTCTATGTATATGTATATGTGTGTATTTATTATGAATAGTTTTATTACATTTAATATGAATCATGCTTTCTGTATATTACACATTACTTACATTATAATATATTGGTATCTAAATAGTCATTAATATATGATTAGTATGAATATTAATGAATATTTTGATACCATTAATTTAATTTCATAAAATATTTTGTAATGAGTATGAGTTAATATTTTAGAGATATTGGAGTATTTATTGATACTAGATAATATTGATATATATATCAAATATTTATATCAAAAATTTATATAATTTTATTAGAAAAATAACTTAAAATCTCAAAAAAAAACCCTATCATTATATATAGAGATTATAGATTTAATCTTTAGATGAAAATATAGATTTTTAGAGTATTTTCCAACACTAAGTGTGTATAATTAAAACTATTGTTTTAATAGTAAAACGAAAATTAGTATATATCTAGGAACTTATATGAACTATAGTATATGTATATCTGAATATGGTTATAACACTATACAGTTGTAACCTATCAGTCATGTCGCTAATACAATCACCTATAGGTTATAGGTTAGTATCCGGTATACCGTTAACTTTGGCTATAGGCTATAGTCTAATTGTGAAATATAATGATGTATACTAAGTAGGAATACATGTAATTAGGTATACTTCTCTTAGGCATGGCTCCACATATCCAATATACCTATATATCATAGAAGAATTACTTATTCTGTGAAAATATAAAATAAATTCCGTGGAATTAACAAATTCCGGTACTGGTCTGGCGTTAGATCACAATCTAGTGTGCGATTAGCGGTGCGATTAGCGGTGCGGTGCGGGTGCGGTGCGGGGTGCGGTTGACGAGCACACCTCGGCGGCCATTACTATCCTGCACGTGAGAAGGGAGTTGTATTTCTCGGAATCAAACTATAGCGAATAGAGCATACATTATGCATGTATACATGCATATATCACGGGTACTGTAGTCACATATATGTATGTATGTATGTGTGTACGACGTACAGTGTATGTGTGTGTATGTATTGCGTGTATGTGTATGTATGTGTGCGTGTATGTGCGTACGAGCGCTTACTTTTACACGTGTATACGTACAAATCTACACACACACGCGCGTACACACACGTACACACACACACACACACACACACACACACACACACACACACGTATATGCAATATCGAACGGGGCGGCGAGAGAACGCGATACAGAACGAGATAGAAAACGAGATGAAGATGGGCCCGGGCGTCGCTGGGGAGATAGGTTGATGGAGACAGGGAGGGAGGCTGGTGGCATGCAGGATGTAGTAAGGTAAACGTCGGTCCGTATCGCTAATCAATAAACAACACACGAACGCACGCACGAACGCAGTCGCACACACATACGCACGCACATAGGCGCGCTTATAACTGACCGTAGCATGCTTTAGGTGTCGCATCGGAGAAAAGTGTTCGATTTATACATTACATATATATATATATATATATATATCTATGATGTATATACATATACATGCGTACATGCATATATAGGTATATGACGTGAATCCGTCGGTTCATTATAAGTTATAATTTATAACTAATAAATCAATAATAAATATTACAATTAATGGTCACGTCCAATGGACGTCGTCCATTGGTCGTATACGAAATAGAAATAGAAAAACATTAACAATTATTACAAATAACAATATAGTTGATATACCCTATTGTACAACCACTACACTCCTTTGTACTTTGTACATTGTATACACAGTACACGGTACAATGCAGTTTAACTATCAATTGTTACAATTATTAATGATATTTATACAGTTTATGATGCAGTTTATTGAGTCCTATATATATATATATATATATATATAGGTATACATATGTATACCTACTTCTGTATGGTATACGATATCCTATTTATAAAGTGAACCCGCATCATATCATACCCCATTTGTGTAACTTAGTATTTATATTATTTATATTATTTTAATATATATGTATATAATATATACTATATATATATATATATTTATATGTATACTATAGTATGGTATATACAAGTTTAGTATGCATGGTCGCCATTACATACGTTACTACAGTCACTCGGGTATCTTCTAGAATTACTTTTAATTGTTTAATTACAGGACTCCTCTCCGCCTAGAACAATGTCTATAAATAGAATATTAGTCACGCCGTGTGACTCACGCGCGTGTATAAGTCGCATTATACGGATGTATAGACGTGTATGTATGTGTGTATATGTGTATATATATATGTGTGTATACATTATACGTGTGTATGTGTACGTCGTGCGCTGAACATTCGTGGTACCTATAGTTATGTACAATGTGCAATGTACATATGTCTGAGAAAGCATGCATATATGCATATGTGCATATATATATATATATACATATATCTATATATATATATATATATATAAGAATAGAAACCCACACCAACACATACACGCACACGTACTAGTGACAATAGCATCATTAAGGGCCTCTAAATACAAAAGAATAATTAACTTTAATTGCGCGCTAATTCACGAATATCGTAAAGTGTTCTCCGTATACAGATGTCTGTAGATAGAAATAACTAAATCATATATAATCAACATGAGCGGTCCATATACCGATGTAGTATAGTTAAAATGTATCTATGCTATATATATATATATATGTATGTTTGTTTGTTTGTTTGTGTGTGTGTAAGAAAAACATATACGCATATATACGCATTACCCACGGTATACCGTACACATGCATATATGCATAGACCCATGGGTGCAACACAGACCTGTGAAATACGGGATGACAACAACAAGATATACGAACGCATGCATGTATACCCAGCTTATAAGGATGTCGACTACATACAGTGGTATACAGTGCACTGTGTAGTGGTGTCTGTACGAGAGAGAGAGAGAGAGAGAGAGAGAGAGAGAGAGAGAGAGAGAGAGAGAGAGAGAGAGAGAGAGAGAGAGAGAGAGAGAGAGAGAGAGAGAGAGAGAGAGAGAGAGAGAGAGAGAGAGAGAGAGAGAGAGAGAGAGAGAGAGAGAGAGAGAGAGAGAGAGAGAGAGAGAGAGAGAGAGAGAGAGAGAGAGAGAGAGAGAGAGAGAGAGAGAGAGAGAGAGAGAGAGAGAGAGAGAGAGAGAGAGAGAGAGAGGTACACAGGTGGTGGTACCTCGAGGGAGGGAGGGAGGGAGGGATGCTTCTAGAATAATAACCCATCCTGCAGAAGAGTACGCATGCACATACGTGTATGTATACCCACATACACGCGCGCGCACACATATATATAGTGTTAGAGATATTGTGTGTGTGAATATTTAACCTATATTCAGCATGCATGTGGTATATGTATGATTATATATTTATATTGTGCAATATTAATTAAATATACATATAAGTATATATTGATTATATACTATAGTATATATATATATATATATATATATATATACATATATATATACGTACATATTATTTTATAGTATGTAAAGTAATCACTAATATATATATATATATATTATTTGATAATTTCATGTTAAACACAATAACAACATTACTTTTATATAACAATGATGATATATTTAAATAAACATTATAATGTATGTACCAGGTACACTGTACAGTATACATGTATACTTGGTACAGTGCACTTCATACCACGTGTAAACTCTGGTAATTAGTAATAGTATTAGTTTTACTTTATCCCTTAATATATATATATATATATATATATATATATATATATATACATAGGTATATATTCCACTAATATATGAATCATATAACATAGCAAGTCATTCCTAAGTATTAACATTAATAATATTGTTATTATTTATTATTATTATAACCGTATATTATAATGTATGTGCACACGAATGTAAGTATAAGAATGTCTGTCTCTCTCTCCGTTATCAATCACGCTATGCTATGTGATATACACCCCGACACCCCAACATCACGTGGTATACGTACATCACGTGGTATACATTACATAACATAAGTATTACGTAATAGTGTGACACGTATCGCACACTGTGCGTGTGCGTATCACAGAGTGTGCGAACAATCCTTACAAATCGCTATTGTGTATAGTTTTGTATATAATAGTTCAGTGGTTCTCAAATGGCGGACCGGGTCCGGACCCCCTATTGACACTTTTCTAGGGTCGCAAATATGTTGTTGATTATGGAGTCTATAAATTGTTTATATTTAATAAAAAAAAGTCTATGAAAATTTAATTTTATATTATGTTTAGTTCCATTGGGTTTAGTTTTTTATTATGTATTATGTTACTGTCTTTGTATTTATTATTTTTAAACTTTATTTTTCATTTAAATTTAAATTTTAAAAATAACTTTAACAATATCTTATTTTGTATAAAAATCTTATAATGAATAATAAAAAAAGAAAATATAATGATAAATATTTATCATTAGGTTTCACCGTCATTATAAATAATAATAGTGATCAACCACAATGTGTGATAACAGTTATATCAGTTATAACTGATACAGTTAACTCCCGATAAGGCGGAAACGCAAGGGACCGGGAAACGTGTCCGACTTAGCGAGATGTCCAACTTATCCGAGATTCAAAATATCATGCAAATACGACATGAGATGTGCAGCGTGAATTAAAGGGTTACCGAAATATGGAAGTATTCAACAATCAACAACATAACATGTTGTATTCAATAATATTACTTACTAAAATTATAATATATATATTATAATTTTAATGTATACATTATTTAAAGTAAAAATTTCTGACAATTTATAAAAATTCCGACTTATCCAGTATAAAAATCATAAAATTACAATAATATGTGTCCGACTTACAGAGAAGTCCGACTAATCCAATCAAACTTATCCGACTTATCCGATAAATTTAACATGGAACTAGATACAAATCCAACCAAACCAACTAAATGTGTCCGACTTATCGAGAAGTCCAACTTATCCGTAGTCCTGACTGTATATCAAATGAATCGCTAACACCTAGCAAACTTAGAAGACATATCGATACTACTCATCCAACATTAAAAAGTAGAGATATTTCCTATTTTAAAATATTACAATATTCCATATCAAATTCACGTATTGATAATGCCAACACTACTATAAATAACAAGAAATAAAGATAATGTAATAGTATCTTATAGAATTTTTCAGAATATTTCTAAATCTAAAAACATCATACAATTGCTGAATAATTAATTGTACCTTGTGCTATTGATATACTAAATTATGTTTCTGATGAACTTCATAAATAATATTCAGATTAAAATAGAATAGTATCACTTTCAAATAGCAGCATTACACGAAGAATTGAAGATATGTATGAAGATATATTGAAGCAGGTTACATTAATATTAAAAATATTACAAAACTAAGATAGTTTAAATATAAACTAAGTACGTTGGTTGTCCAAGGGAAAGGTATACCTAACATAGTGTTTACCATAACGAACCAAGTTATGGTTTTAACATAATATATATATAGTGGTATTACCACTATATATAGTAATAATATGTATACAATAGTGGTGACAATGTAATGGTGACGTAATAGGTGTCGAGAACATACAGTTAATGGATCACTGATTTACACCCGATAGGTACATGATATCTAATGTCAAACATTATATTATATTGTTATTATTATAATATATTATAATATATATATATATTAGCCACCGGATGGGATATTAAACCCGAGATAACATGTTATATAACATGTTATCTCACACTATATATATAGTTGTGCACAACTATATACACCTCTAAAGAAGTACCCTGGTGCATTGTAGTGCAGCGAGAACTGTATGTATATCGTATATACATGTGTTTGTACACGTGTATATACATTTATACATGTGTACAACCTACAATATGTACGATGTAGCAGGGAGCAGCTTCTACGGAGCGATTAAAATATGAGATCTCGTATTACCGGCTTTTAACCTTTAACCCCACCTGTCCGTCACCGCGCGTAACCGTACACTACGTAAACACGCCGCCAGGGGTCTTCTTCTGTACGCTGCGCATGCGTGTATTCAGCTCGCTAAGACCTTACCGGTCATACCAGACCTTACCGGTCATTCGGTCGGTCGGGGAGCGTTGAATCAACACAATTAGCGAATGTAAAACACACACGCTATTACAACTCAACCCACAGTATGGGTCCCACACCCCGACCCCCTGTATGGTACGTGTATTCCCTTCGATGATTAGTTATAGCGCTGTTCTGAATCATCGTGATATGACGTAATACCTCCAATTATATATATGTATATATATATATTTAATAATTACATGGACAAAAATAAATATTAAAGAAAATGTACTTCACTCATTAAATGATTATTCAATTCCATAGAATACATGCTATAATATCTGATACCATCATCGCTAATACCATAGTTAACCTATTATCAGCACCTCCACATCGTGACGTCATCACACAATCACATCGCGTAATGCCCACACGCTTATACGTTACGTAACTCAACAATCTGAGGAAGTCCTATTACATCATCGCAGTCAACACCCCCGCAGCACCAGCAGCAGCACTATTGTCCTGTCACCACTACGATGACAACAAAGCGATCAACACTAATAGTATTGGATACACGCGTGATCGTATCCACCCCACCCCCTCTGTACCCTCCACTCGGCACCCTCGCTCTGTAATTAACATACGAACGCCGCGCGCGCGTTAAACTTTTAATAACACGCGGCTAATCTCGTGGACATATGTCCTCGCCTCACCTCTAGCCGTACGTGACGTGGCGTCTCCTAGAGGAATTGACGAGAATCACTCTCCCCATCCCTCCTCCTCCTCCTCATCCTCCTCCTCCTTCACTCGCACAACGAACGTTTACCACCGAGCTCTGCGTGGATAATTGATATATAATCCCCGTCGCCGCCTATTTGATCTGTTAACAAGTCTATACCGAGCTAGCCACGCCCCCTCTACGGAGAGAGGGGTGATAGGTGAAGGAGCCACGCCCCCCGGAGAGACTCGCTGACCGCGATGGTTTTAATCCGACAAGACCGGTAATTACACCTAATGTACAACGCGTGGTATACCCATAATGCATCGCAATCCTACAGGAAACCAGTCGGTGTTAACATTGTTTACAGTGTACTATTGGTTACCTCTGTTTAGTGGTAATGCACAATCGGTTTCATTACGAGATAATATTTGAAATTGTCATATATATCAAACAAAATTATAGTATATAGAAGATAATATTATTATTAATTAAATATATGGTAACTAGTATTAACGTCTTATATATTTAATTATTTGAGGATTTATTGATTAAGTGATACTATTATGTATTCCTTTAGTTCGTTACAGTTGTCCTACAACTATAGCTGTACCACTATAGTGGTACCACGTGACGGACTACCACGTGACTGAGTACTACGTGGAATAATTCCACGTGACCGGTCAAATAATATCTGATGCTAGTTAGATGGCCAGAGTTCTGAGTATACTCAGCATTCTAAGGTGATTCATCGGATGAATCACCAGCGGAGAGTCACATGATCACCTTAATATGAGTCACTGCAGCGATCCGTGTTGTTATATTGCTTTGAAATTAACTTCACCCAACTCATTCAAAACAAATTTATATTGATAAATTAGGCTTTGTAATGTTATGTATACATACTTCTAATACAATGTATGTATACGTAAATATATATATATATATATATATATATATATATATATATATATATATACACACACACATATTCACACATACCCATACACATATACATACACACACATGCACATTCGTGTATACACATATATGTGTATATATATACACACATGCATGTTTGTTTAGAGTTTCTGACGTATAAAGGAAACACGATTTCAAGGAATGAAGTTCATATATTAATATAAATGATTCATATTCTAATACCATAATCTAGAGATAAATTATATATTAATTATTAAGTATATTAACTTACTAGTAATAATTAGTATATTATTAATTCGTATACGAATATAAGAATATATTCTTAATATATTAAAGTACTTTAAATAAGTGTTCCAATGCAGACATAATAGTTACAAAAGTTGTAGTTGTCACTGTTTACACATATCTATCTATAATTACTTCACATGTGCTAAAACCATCGATGTAAATAAAAGATTTATTTACATCGATGGCTAAAACGTATATATATATATATAGTATATGATATATTATAATTTAAAGTCACACCTAAACCCTACAGGCATACACGTTATTCTCAGCCTAAACTCCTTAACCACGGTTATGCTGATGACACAACCACATGTGCACCTATAGGTTTATACGTTATAACGTCTATAGATACCCCTAAACCCCCGGCGACACTAGAACAATAGATGCTGCGGCTGTAATAGCGACTGACCGTTGTGGTCTCAGTGTTGACCGCAATCAGGGGCCTTAATGACCGCGCTACGGCGATATACAGGCCCGCACACGTAATTCAATACGTTTCATCAACACTCCCCCCCCCCGCCCGCCCCCCTCTAGAACCTCTACGGTCAAGCCACTAAGACCGCGGACACCGGTAATTACTGCGGACACCGGTCTGCCCACGTGATGACGTCATAACGCTGATGACGTAACAACGCATGCGCGCACACACAATATGTTTGTGATTAGTAGCCGAGGTGAGTGGTCGAGGAGGGAAGGAGGGCAAGGAGGGCAAGGAGGGAAATGAGGGCAAGGAGGGGAAGATGATGATGAGGAGGAGGAGGAGAACGATTATAGCGAGCCAGAACTATGGTATAATAAGTGATGTTGGCTATAGTGCTATATATGGACCGAAATATGCATTATAATGTATGACCGGCGCTCTCTTATAATATATACTATTATGAATAACTTAAGTTGAGAATCATATACAAATATATCGTGTATATAAATACATATATATATATATATATATATATATATATATAAAACACAAATATAGACTTTTTCTATGGGTTGAGTTATACAGGTATGTATAGACCACGTGCTATAGACCACGTGCTATAGACGCCATTGTTATTAATTAACGACAACAATTACCGGCCGGCCACATAACGGAGAGCCGCTCTCTCTGTGTTATTGTTTCTCACCGCTAGCGGCAGCACCGGTAGTGACGTAAGAGGAGCACGGGCCACTGGTAAACAATGCTGGTAACCTAATTACCCACTACTGCCACCACTACTGCCACCACTACTACTACTACCGCCGCTGTGCCTCGAGGAGTGTGTGTGCGCGCGCGTGAGTGTCCATATGCCCGGGTAATCATGGTCAAATATGACCACTATAGTACTAGGACCACTCCTCCTCCATTAGATAATACACACATACACGTGGTCACGTGCTGGTCATAATGACTCCACGCGCCTGCGCAAGAGTGTCGTATAACCACGTATGTTTATTATACGGTATAACGTAGATAGGTTATGTCCTTACTACTGGTGTTGTAGTATATAGGACATGCATTTGGTAATATTGCTTTCTATATATATATATTTCTAGGCTCTTGCATATCTTACTATATATATAGTATATAGTATATAGTGGTGTATACCTCGATAGAATTACTATTACTACTACCGATATAGCGTCATTAGATCGTGACCTCTCTATAGAGAGTGGTATACCACTAATGCCGGAAATACTACTATCAAGGTCATTCCCCCCTACTACTACTACGTGTTTCCGGTTGGTTATTATTGCGGACACGTAGGTCAATATGCGGACACGAAGGTCCGGTAATCGGTTGACCACTACGGTTTTAGTGTAGTGCGTGTGAAGGAGGAGGATGCGAGGAGGTAATGGTGTTGATTAAAGTAGGCCTCGCTTTGATGTGGTCAATTCTCTTCTAGTGGGGGGACGGCAGTGGTAGTGGTAGTATCGAGAGTGGTAGTGATATTACTAGTGGTGTTACTAGTGGTGATTGTGGTAGTAGTAGTACAAGTAGTGTAAGTAATATTACTACTGATGATAGTGGTTCTGTTCGTAGTGTTGGGTGTAGTATACTACTAGAGTGTTTCTAGTTATGTTGCTAGTTGTATTACTAGTGGTGATGGTGGTGTTGGATGTAGTAGTAGTGTTGCTAGAGGTATTGCTAGTGGTATTGCTAGTTGTATTACTAGTGGTGATGGTGGTGTTGGATGTAGTAGTAGTGTTGCTAGAGGTATTGCTAGTGGTATTGCTAGTTGTATTACTAGTGGTGATGGTGGTGTTGGATGTAGTAGTAGTGTTGCTAGAGGTATTGCTAGTTATGTTGCTAGTTGTATTACTAGTGGTGATGGTGGTGTTGGGTGTAGTAGTAGTGTTGCTAGAGGTATTGCTAGTGGTATTGCTAGTTGTATTACTAGTGGTGATGGTGGTGTTGGATGTAGTAGTAGTGTTGCTAGAGGTATTGCTAGTTATGTTGCTAGTTGTATTACTAGTGGTGATGGTGGTGTTGGGTGTAGTAGTAGTGTTGCTAGAGGTATTGCTAGTTATGTTGCTAGTTGTATTACTAGTGGTGATGGTGGTGTTGGGTGTAGTAGTAGTGTTGCTAGAGGTGTTGCTAGTGGTATTGCTAGTGGTGTTGCTAGTTGTATTACTAGTGGTGATGGTGGTGTTGGATGTAGTAGTAGTGTTGCTAGAGGTGTTGCTAGAGGTATTGCTAGTGGTGTTACTAGTGGTGATGGTGGTGTTGGATGTAGTAGTAGTGTTGCTAGAGGTGTTGCTAGTGGTATTGCTAGTGGTATTGCTAGTTGTATTACTAGTGGTGATGGTGGTGTTGGATGTAGTAGTAGTGTTGCTAGAGGTATTGCTAGTGGTATTGCTAGTTGTATTACTAGTGGTGATGGTGGTGTTGGATGTAGTAGTAGTGTTGCTAGAGGTATTGCTAGTGGTATTGCTAGTTGTATTACTAGTGGTGATGGTGGTGTTGGATGTAGTAGTAGTGTTGCTAGAGGTATTGCTAGTTATGTTGCTAGTTGTATTACTAGTGGTGATGGTGGTGTTGGGTGTAGTAGTAGTGTTGCTAGAGGTATTGCTAGTTATGTTGCTAGTTGTATTACTAGTGGTGATGGTGGTGTTGGGTGTAGTAGTAGTGTTGCTAGAGGTGTTGCTAGTGGTATTGCTAGTGGTGTTGCTAGTTGTATTACTAGTGGTGATGGTGGTGTTGGATGTAGTAGTAGTGTTGCTAGAGGTGTTGCTAGAGGTATTGCTAGTGGTGTTACTAGTGGTGATGGTGGTGTTGGATGTAGTAGTAGTGTTGCTAGAGGTATTGCTAGATGTATTGCTAGTGGTGTTACTAGTGGTGATGGTGGTGTTGGGTGTAGTAGTAGTGTTGCTAGAGGTGTTGCTAGTGGTATTGCTAGTGGTATTGCTAGTGGTGTTACTAGTGGTGATGGTGGTGTTGGGTGTAGTAGTAGTGTTGCTAGAGGTATTGCTAGTGGTATTGCTAGTGGTGTTACTAGTGGTGATGGTGGTGTTGGATGTAGTAGTAGTGTTGCTAGAGGTATTGCTAGTGGTATTGCTAGTGGTGTTACTAGTGGTGATGGTGGTGTTGGATGTAGTAGTAGTATTGCTAGAGGTATTGCTAGTGGTATTGCTAGTGGTGTTACTAGTGGTGATGGTGGTGTTGGATGTAGTAGTAGTGTTGCTAGAGGTATTGCTAGATGTATTGCTAGTGGTGTTACTAGTGGTGATGGTGGTGTTGGGTGTAGTAGTAGTGTTGCTAGAGGTGTTGCTAGTGGTATTGCTAGTGGTGTTGCTAGTTGTATTACTAGTGGTGATGGTGGTGTTGGATGTAGTAGTAGTGTTGCTAGAGGTGTTGCTAGAGGTATTGCTAGTGGTGTTACTAGTGGTGATGGTGGTGTTGGATGTAGTAGTAGTGTTGCTAGAGGTATTGCTAGATGTATTGCTAGTGGTGTTACTAGTGGTGATGGTGGTGTTGGGTGTAGTAGTAGTGTTGCTAGAGGTGTTGCTAGAGGTATTGCTAGTGGTGTTACTAGTGGTGATGGTGGTGTTGGATGTAGTAGTAGTGTTGCTAGAGGTGTTGCTAGAGGTATTGCTAGTGGTGTTACTAGTGGTGATGGTGGTGTTGGGTGTAGTAGTAGTGTTGCTAGTGGTATTGCTAGTGGTGTTACTAGTGGTGATGGTGGTGTTGGATGTAGTAGTAGTGTTGCTAGAGGTATTGCTAGTGGTATTGCTAGTGGTGTTGCTAGTGGTGATGGTGGTGTTGGATGTAGTAGTAGTGTTGCTAGAGGTATTGCTAGTGGTATTGCTAGTGGTGTTACTAGTGGTGATGGTGGTGTTGGATGTAGTAGTAGTGTTGCTAGAGGTATTGCTAGTGGTATTGCTAGTGGTGTTACTAGTGGTGATGGTGGTGTTGGATGTAGTAGTAGTGTTGCTAGAGGTATTGCTAGTGGTATTGCTAGTGGTATTGCTAGTGGTGTTACTAGTGGTGATGGTGGTGTTGGATGTAGTAGTAGTGTTGCTAGAGGTATTGCTAGTGGTATTGCTAGTGGTGTTACTAGTGGTGATGGTGGTGTTGGATGTAGTAGTAGTGTTGCTAGAGGTATTGCTAGTGGTATTGCTAGTGGTGTTGCTAGTGGTGATGGTGGTGTTGGATGTAGTAGTAGTGTTGCTAGAGGTATTGCTAGTGGTATTGCTAGTGGTGTTACTAGTGGTGATGGTGGTGTTGGATGTAGTAGTAGTGTTGCTAGAGGTATTGCTAGTGGTATTGCTAGTGGTGTTACTAGTGGTGATGGTGGTGTTGGATGTAGTAGTAGTGTTGCTAGAGGTGTTGCTAGAGGTATTGCTAGTGGTGTTACTAGTGGTGATGGTGGTGTTGGATGTAGTAGTAGTGTTGCTAGAGGTATTGCTAGTGGTATTGCTAGTGGTGTTACTAGTGGTGATGGTGGTGTTGGATGTAGTAGTAGTGTTGCTAGAGGTATTGCTAGTGGTATTGCTAGTGGTGTTACTAGTGGTGATGGTGGTGTTGGATGTAGTAGTAGTGTTGCTAGTGGTATTGCTAGTGGTGTTACTAGTGGTGATGGTGGTGTTGGATGTAGTAGTAGTGTTGCTAGAGGTATTGCTAGTGGTATTGCTAGTGGTGTTGTTAGTGGTGATGGTGGTGTTGGATGTAGTAGTAGTGTTGCTAGAGGTGTTGCTAGAGGTATTGCTAGTGGTGTTACTAGTGGTGATGGTGGTGTTGGGTGTAGTAGTAGTGTTGCTAGAGGTATTGCTAGTGGTATTGCTAGTGGTGTTGTTAGTGGTGATGGTGGTGTTGGATGTAGTAGTAGTGTTGCTAGAGGTGTTGCTAGAGGTATTGCTAGTGGTGTTACTAGTGGTGATGGTGGTGTTGGGTGTAGTAGTAGTGTTGCTAGAGGTATTGCTAGTGGTATTGCTAGTGGTGTTACTAGTGGTGATGGTGGTGTTGGATGTAGTAGTAGTGTTGCTAGAGGTGTTGCTAGAGGTATTGCTAGTGGTGTTACTAGTGGTGATGGTGGTGTTGGGTGTAGTAGTAGTGTTGCTAGAGGTATTGCTAGTGGTGTTACTAGTGGTGTTACTAGTGGTGATGGTGGTGTTGGATGTAGTAGTAGTGTTGCTAGAGGTATTGCTAGTGGTATTGCTAGTGGTGTTACTAGTGGTGATGGTGGTGTTGGATGTAGTAGTAGTGTTGCTAGAGGTATTGCTAGTGGTATTGCTAGTGGTGTTACTAGTGGTGATGGTGGTGTTGGATGTAGTAGTAGTGTTGCTAGAGGTATTGCTAGTGGTATTGCTAGTGGTGATGGTGGTGTTGGGTGTAGTAGTAGTGTTGCTAGAGGTATTGCTAGTGGTATTGCTAGTGGTGTTGCTAGTGGTGATGGTGGTGTTGGGTGTAGTAGTAGTGTTGCTAGAGGTATTGCTAGTGGTATTGCTAGTGGTGTTACTAGTGGTGATGGTGGTGTTGGGTGTAGTAGTAGTGTTGCTAGTGGTATTGCTAGTGGTGTTACTAGTGGTGATGGTGGTGTTGGATGTAGTAGTAGTGTTGCTAGAGGTATTGCTAGTGGTATTGCTAGTGGTGTTGCTAGTGGTGATGGTGGTGTTGGATGTAGTAGTAGTGTTGCTAGAGGTATTGCTAGTGGTATTGCTAGTGGTGTTACTAGTGGTGATGGTGGTATTGGATGTAGTAGTAGTGTTGCTAGAGGTATTGCTAGTGGTATTGCTAGTGGTGTTACTAGTGGTGATGGTGGTGTTGGATGTAGTAGTAGTGTTGCTAGAGGTATTGCTAGTGGTATTGCTAGTGGTGATGGTGGTGTTGGGTGTAGTAGTAGTGTTGCTAGAGGTATTGCTAGTGGTATTGCTAGTGGTGTTGCTAGTGGTGATGGTGGTGTTGGGTGTAGTAGTAGTGTTGCTAGAGGTATTGCTAGTGGTATTGCTAGTGGTGTTACTAGTGGTGATGGTGGTGTTGGATGTAGTAGTAGTGTTGCTAGTGGTATTGCTAGTGGTGTTACTAGTGGTGATGGTGGTGTTGGATGTAGTAGTAGTGTTGCTAGAGGTATTGCTAGTGGTATTGCTAGTGGTGTTGTTAGTGGTGATGGTGGTGTTGGATGTAGTAGTAGTGTTGCTAGAGGTGTTGCTAGAGGTATTGCTAGTGGTGTTACTAGTGGTGATGGTGGTGTTGGGTGTAGTAGTAGTGTTGCTAGAGGTATTGCTAGTGGTATTGCTAGTGGTGTTGTTAGTGGTGATGGTGGTGTTGGATGTAGTAGTAGTGTTGCTAGAGGTATTGCTAGTGGTATTGCTAGTGGTGTTACTAGTGGTGATGGTGGTGTTGGATGTAGTAGTAGTATTGCTAGAGGTATTGCTAGTGGTATTGCTAGTGGTGTTACTAGTGGTGATGGTGGTGTTGGATGTAGTAGTAGTGTTGCTAGAGGTGTTGCTAGAGGTATTGCTAGTGGTGTTACTAGTGGTGATGGTGGTGTTGGGTGTAGTAGTAGTGTTGCTAGTGGTATTGCTAGTGGTATTGCTAGTGGTGTTACTAGTGGTGATGGTGGTGTTGGGTGTAGTAGTAGTGTTGCTAGAGGTATTGCTAGTGGTGTTACTAGTGGTGATGGTGGTGATGGGTGTGGTAGTAGTGTTGCTAGAGGTATTGCTAGTGGTGTTGCTAGTTGTATTACTAGTGGTGATGGTGGTGTTGGGTGTAGTAGTAGTGTTGCTAGAGGTATTGCTAGTGGTATTGCTAGTGGTGTTACTAGTGGTGATGGTGGTGATGGGTGTAGTAGTAGTGTTGCTAGAGGTATTGCTAGTGGTATTGCTAGTGGTATTACTAGTGGTGATGGTGGTGTTGGATGTAGTAGTAGTGTTGCTAGAGGTGTTGCTAGAGGTATTGCTAGTGGTGTTACTAGTGGTGATGGTGGTGTTGGGTGTAGTAGTAGTGTTGCTAGTGGTATTGCTAGAGGTATTGCTAGTGGTATTGTTAGTGGTGTTACTAGTGGTGATGGTGGTGTTGGATGTAGTAGTAGTGTTGCTAGAGGTATTGCTAGTGGTATTGCTAGTGGTGTTACTAGTGGTGATGGTGGTGTTGGATGTAGTAGTAGTGTTGCTAGAGGTATTGCTAGTGGTATTGCTAGTGGTGATGTTAGTGGTGATGGTGGTGTTGGATGTAGTAGTAGTGTTGCTAGAGGTATTGCTAGTGGTATTGCTAGTGGTGTTACTAGTGGTGATGGTGGTGTTGGATGTAGTAGTAGTGTTGCTAGAGGTATTGCTAGTGGTATTGCTAGTGGTGATGGTGGTGTTGGGTGTAGTAGTAGTGTTGCTAGTGGTGTTACTAGTGGTGATGGTGGTGTTGGGTGTAGTAGTAGTGTTGCTAGTGGTATTGCTAGTGGTGTTACTAGTGGTGATGGTGGTGTTGGGTGTAGTAGTAGTGTTGCTAGAGGTGTTGCTAGTGGTATTGCTAGTGGTGTTACTAGTGGTGATGGTGGTGTTGGATGTAGTAGTGTTGCTAGAGGTATTGCTAGTGGTGTTACTAGTGGTGATGGTGGTGTTGGATGTAGTAGTAGTGTTGCTAGAGGTGTTGCTAGTGGTATTGCTAGTGGTGTTGCTAGTTGTATTACTAGTGGTGATGGTGGTGTTGGGTGTAGTAGTAGTGTTGCTAGAGGTATTGCTAGTGGTATTGCTAGTGGTGTTACTAGTGGTGATGGTGGTGTTGGATGTAGTAGTAGTGTTGCTAGAGGTATTGCTAGTGGTATTGCTAGTGGTGTTGTTAGTGGTGATGGTGGTGTTGGATGTAGTAGTAGTGTTGCTAGAGGTGTTGCTAGAGGTATTGCTAGTGGTGTTACTAGTGGTGATGGTGGTGTTGGGTGTAGTAGTAGTGTTGCTAGAGGTATTGCTAGTGGTATTGCTAGTGGTGTTGTTAGTGGTGATGGTGGTGTTGGATGTAGTAGTAGTGTTGCTAGAGGTATTGCTAGTGGTATTGCTAGTGGTGTTACTAGTGGTGATGGTGGTGTTGGATGTAGTAGTGTTGCTAGAGGTATTGCTAGTGGTGTTACTAGTGGTGATGGTGGTGTTGGATGTAGTAGTAGTGTTGCTAGAGGTGTTGCTAGTGGTATTGCTAGTGGTGTTGCTAGTTGTATTACTAGTGGTGATGGTGGTGTTGGGTGTAGTAGTAGTGTTGCTAGAGGTATTGCTAGTGGTATTGCTAGTGGTGTTACTAGTGGTGATGGTGGTGTTGGATGTAGTAGTAGTGTTGCTAGAGGTATTGCTAGTGGTATTGCTAGTGGTGTTGTTAGTGGTGATGGTGGTGTTGGATGTAGTAGTAGTGTTGCTAGAGGTGTTGCTAGAGGTATTGCTAGTGGTATTACTAGTGGTGATGGTGGTGTTGGGTGTAGTAGTAGTGTTGCTAGAGGTATTGCTAGTGGTATTGCTAGTGGTGTTACTAGTGGTGATGGTGGTGTTGGATGTAGTAGTAGTGTTGCTAGAGGTGTTGCTAGTGGTATTGCTAGTGGTGTTACTAGTGGTGATGGTGGTGTTGGATGTAGTAGTGTTGCTAGAGGTATTGCTAGTGGTGTTACTAGTGGTGATGGTGGTGTTGGATGTAGTAGTAGTGTTGCTAGAGGTGTTGCTAGTGGTATTGCTAGTGGTGTTGCTAGTTGTATTACTAGTGGTGATGGTGGTGTTGGGTGTAGTAGTAGTGTTGCTAGAGGTATTGCTAGTGGTATTGCTAGTGGTGTTACTAGTGGTGATGGTGGTGTTGGATGTAGTAGTAGTGTTGCTAGAGGTATTGCTAGTGGTATTGCTAGTGGTGTTGTTAGTGGTGATGGTGGTGTTGGATGTAGTAGTAGTGTTGCTAGAGGTGTTGCTAGAGGTATTGCTAGTGGTGTTACTAGTGGTGATGGTGGTGTTGGGTGTAGTAGTAGTGTTGCTAGAGGTATTGCTAGTGGTATTGCTAGTGGTGTTGTTAGTGGTGATGGTGGTGTTGGATGTAGTAGTAGTGTTGCTAGAGGTATTGCTAGTGGTATTGCTAGTGGTGTTACTAGTGGTGATGGTGGTGTTGGATGTAGTAGTAGTGTTGCTAGAGGTGTTGCTAGAGGTATTGCTAGTGGTATTACTAGTGGTGATGGTGGTGTTGGGTGTAGTAGTAGTGTTGCTAGAGGTATTGCTAGTGGTATTGCTAGTGGTGTTACTAGTGGTGATGGTGGTGTTGGATGTAGTAGTAGTGTTGCTAGAGGTGTTGCTAGTGGTATTGCTAGTGGTGTTACTAGTGGTGATGGTGGTGTTGGGTGTAGTAGTAGTGTTGCTAGAGGTGTTGCTAGAGGTATTGCTAGTGGTGTTACTAGTGGTGATGGTGGTGTTGGGTGTAGTAGTAGTGTTGCTAGTGGTATTGCTAGTGGTGTTACTAGTGGTGTTACTAGTGGTGATGGTGGTGTTGGATGTGTTAGTAGTGTTGCTAGAGGTATTGCTAGTGGTATTGCTAGTGGTGTTACTAGTGGTGATGGTGGTGTTGGATGTAGTAGTAGTGTTGCTAGAGGTATTGCTAGTGGTATTGCTAGTGGTGATGTTAGTGGTGATGGTGGTGTTGGATGTAGTAGTAGTGTTGCTAGAGGTATTGCTAGTGGTATTGCTAGTGGTGTTACTAGTGGTGATGGTGGTGTTGGGTGTAGTAGTGTTACTAGTGGTGATGGTGGTGATGGGTGTAGTAGTAGTGTTGCTAGTGGTGATGTTAGTGGTGATGGTGGTGTTGGGTGTAGTAGTAGTGTTGCTAGTGGTGTTGTTAGTGGTGATGTTAGTGTTGGGTGTTGCTAGTAGTGTTGCTATGGCAATACCACAATAGTGATGCAAGTAACGCTATTAGTGGTGGTGGTGTCGTTAGTTCGAGTGGACGGTGTTGCGGTGTTGATGTTGTGTGTGTGTGTGTCCGGTACTGTACGACAGGTGTTGGCGGTCGACGGGGGGTCCGAGATAGCTGTTGTATCCGCCCGCGGGCCGTATACCTCGCCGTACCGCCACCCCACCTCGTTCTATCCGCCACCACCAGCATCGAGCTGTCGCGTTATTGTTATTTTAATAATCATAATAATCGACGCGCGCGTAATAACTCAATCTATAGCGATCAAAGCGCACTCTCTCTCTCTGCCGCTAGGAGTCGCTACCAGTCGTCACCACCCGTTGTCATGGTAATGCGTCGTCACCACCACTACTACCATCACCGCTGCAGGGTTACTATATCAGGTTACCTTCGGTGTATCGAGTTTTTATGGTACGTATTACCTCCTTATAGCATAAATCTCGGTTAATAGCGTGAAAAACGCCTCAATATTGCGACAGAATTATATGCGTTCGAGCTAAGCGGGTTTTACTATTTACAGAGGTCGCTTATACGATTGATTAGTAATAAAATTAGTAATAGATTAGGTAGAGTTTACACGTATATATATATATATATATATATGTATACATCATGATTCATGATACATTTTTGGTTTTCGAATTGCAAACTGTGCATATAAAGCAATCGGCCGTCCATAATAAATATATATATATATATATATATATATATAATTATCATAATTTGTTAAATTTATTTCACAAACAAAAAACATGTACACTAAATATAAAATATAATTGCAGTACTTAATGGTATTCCGTATTTTAATGCGATTCCAGGTAAAACCTAAGGTATAAATTGAACATATAAATAACATTAACTGAATGTATTACACATGTGTTCAATGTAAAAACATGTTAAACACCATTACAATGGATATTAATAATATATGTTCAATGTTTAATGGTTACCATTAATTAATTACACATTTATAATAGTATTAATACTTGAGTAATTCCTCATATTAAAGCTCTGTAAATTACCATTATTTAAAAGTGTAATATATATATATACACTATATTATATATATTTATATAATAACGATATGTGCACTTAAACAATAACGTATTTAATGCATGTATTGTTCATGTCCTCGATATTATCACGAGCTATAGCTCTATAGACTATAGACTTTATAATTATTCTACAAAGTAGTCATATAAGTTGTCATATATAATAGCATTATGTACACCCCGATATTGTCATGTATACCATTACACGAAGTACAGATGTAAACGTGTTCCCTCGTGGAAATCTATTTATAACACTTTCCGTTAGGGGCGCCTCGGAGCAGCTCACTGATTGGTCTACAGCTAGTCCTGCAGGGTTACCCACGATAGTTCCAACATTATCAACAAGTACCCTTATTAATCATACTTAACACGGCGACACCAAAGCACGCGTATTCGGCTCATATATTATAATAGTAATATAAATCCTAATATCACCTATAGGTGACGCATGCGTAACGCATACATACTAGATGCACGCACCACTTCGAGTAAGACATATCGACATCTCGGGGCTTAGAAATCCCTCCCACCCTTCCCACGGGTTAATAACTGCAGTTAATAACAAATATCACATCAAGTGTTATAACACTATATATAGTGTATATATAATTGTAATATGTAATATGTATATGTATATGTAACATGTATATATATATATATATATATATATATATATATATATATGTATATTTCTATATCTCTATAGAGATATCTATATATAGCTATATGATATAGATAGCTATATGAATGTATATATTCATGATATATATATATATATATATAATTATATATATATATATATATACAGTCAACTCCCGATAAGTCGGACTCGCAAGGGACAGGTAAAAGTGTCTGACTTAGCGAGATGTCCGACTTATCCAAGATTAAAAATATCATGCAAATAAGACAAGAAATGCGCAGCGCGAGTTAAATGGTTACCGAAATATGGAATTATGCAACAATCAGCAACATAAAATGTTGTATTAAATTATATTACTTACTAAAATTATAATATTCATTATTTAAAGTAATGTTTTCTGACAATTTATAAAAATTCCGACTTATCCAGTATAAAAATCATAAAAATGACTATAATATGTGTCCGACTTATAGCAAAGTCCGACTTATCCAATCCAACTTATCCGACTTATCCGATTAATTTAACATGGAACTAGATACAAATCCAACCAAACCAACTAAATGTGTCCGACTTATCGAGAAGTCCGACTTATCCGTAGTCCGACTTACCGAGAGTTGACTGTATATATATATATATATATATATATATATATATATATATATATATTCCATTATAAATATAATTAAAATAATTAAACTATTATAATATATATATACACATTTTATATATATAGCTATATCTCGAATAAAATTAATACATTTGTGAATGCTCATATACATATATGAACCTTTAGTAACCTATTCGGATATATGCAGTTTTAAATCTCATTAAATCTCATTAACTCACGTTTATTCACACACACACACACGCACCCATGATATAGAATACCACCTGTCTATCACGTGGTGGCGATGTTTATGTCCCAAGGACATTAATGGGCGATATTCGAATACATACCTTTAGGATATACTTTAATCTTCGGATTTACTTTAATTATGTGTACGTATATCTATAAACAACGATAATGTATACATTATATGCACATATATTTATTCTGTATATATATATATATATTAAATATATATATATATATATATATATAATATTATATATTATAATATGCAATATATTATTAAATACATGTACAATATACTTAAGTAAGCATTAATTAATCCATCGAGATAGGTGCATGTGCACTCGTGTGTGTGTGTGTACACTCACTATAGTGTGAGAAACACCTACTATACACGTGACTACGAAGTGCCCCCTATCGAACAAGTGCTGCACTATATCGAATATCATCGGCCGTTACGTAATCGCTTTGAAGTTCGCCGCCGTACGGCTATAAAGCTCTGTTTCGCACCTGAGAGCGTCGGTCGGCCGTCAATCAAAGCGCTAGCCGGCTGTCAATCAACGGCCGCCGTACCTGCCTATCAACGGAAGCGCTACCTGTCAATCAGATCGGCTCGCGTGTGTGCATGGTTACCTATTGGCCAGGTAAGCCGACCAATTCCATTGTAAACGTGTGAGCCACCAATCATCGCTCGGTTAACCGTTACCGCATAGGAATACGGGCTGGTGGTGCGATCTGATACAGATAAAGATAGATAGATAACTATAGTTAATAACGATAAATCTATAGAGTAATATACATATATATATATATATATATATATATATATATATATATATATATATATATATATATGTATATATAGTAATAGAGATACATATATAAATTCATAATATAATTATATTTACCTATAATAATACAAATCTGTATTATAGATAAAGATAAATATAGATAATAAAGATAGAGATAATAATATAAATAAATATAGATACATAGAGATTATAATAGAGATACTGATAGAGATAATGATAAAGATAGTAAAAGAGCTAAATATAAAATCCCTGATAACAATTCATAACTATTAGACTATAGTCTATAGACTAATATATATATATATATATATATATATATATATATATATATATATATATTATACTATTATACTATAATGTTATAACAGTATTGTTTAACGGTCATATGTTGGTCATCGTGAGGATACTATAGTTGCATATATACACTTATAATGTATACCTAACCAATGTATATGCCTATATTTATATACTCATCAGGGATAGATACGAATGGATTTTTATGATATTGAACTTGGGTAATTAATATAATTATATAATTAATATATTACATATATTTACATTTTGTTTTCAAAGTAACACTTACAATGGTGTAAACATGAATCATGAATAATGTATAAATGAAATACATTTTCAGGCTGGATCACACTACAATGTATACATTTCAATGTACACAGTAAAAACTAAACGTTCATTAGACACATTCAGAGTCTAATGAACGTTTAATATTATAAAATTTAACCTAAACGTTCATGAAATATAGTTGTGTAATGAACGTTTATCAATGGTGTATAAACGTTCTTTAGACATTTCAGAGTCCAATGAACCTTTAATATTATAAAATTTAACATAAACGTTCATGAAATATAGTTGTGTAATGAACGTTTATCAACGGTATATAAACGTTCTTTAGACATTTGAATTCCAATGAACCTTTAGATATATTATTAAATATAGAATTATTTAAAAAAAATTCTTGCCAATAATATTAATTTTCGCCTAGATTATTTATTTATATATACATACAATATCATATTTTGATTTTTCTTTATTTTGTTAAATTTATTTAATTTAGCATTAATGGAATTAAGTATCAATTATTATTTTATTTCTATATTTAAGTTAATATTATGATTTACTAAATAAAGTTACTATTTTAAAATAATAAATTCTTTAAGTATCTATGTTATTTTGATATCATCATAATTTCATTTATGTATTAACTTTATTATAATAATCAACAATAATTATAATCATAATTATATTGATAATTAAGATAATATAAATTTGAAATAATGTTATAATGATTTATCAATATTAAATATTGAAACATTTATTTAATATTAAAAATATTATTAATGTTAAATTTATGTATTAAATATAACATATATGTAATTATATAATATTGTAATATATAAGTCATTACAAGTTAAATACTACTATGAACATATCTCCGCTAATACATATATAATTATAAGCATATTAATAATATAAAATATTCAGAATATAGAGTATAATGAACGTTTATACAAAACGTTCATTAGAATATAGAGTCTAATGAACGTTTATACAAAAAGTTCATTAGAATATAGAGTCTAATGAACGTTTATACAAAAACGTTCATTAGAATACAGAGTCTAATGAACGTTTATGCAAAAACGTTCATTAGAATACAGAGTCTAATGAACGTTTATGCAAAAACGTTCATTAGAATATAGAGTCTAATGAACGTTTATGCAAACGCGTTCATTATAAACTGGAGTCTAATGAACGTTATAAAAGGTTCGCTATTTGGACCACCCAATGAACGTTTAAATTGAGTCTAATGAACGTTTAGTTTTTACTGTGTATACACATGTGTACACATTGTATACAATGGTATTGGTCGTGCATTTTATAAATGCAATTCTAATTTATAAATGAAATTAATCCCAATACAATTATATCTATACGAATACATTTAATAATAACGCAAGTGAAGATAATTAATATACATTATTAAAGTATTAATTAATTATATTAATTAATCCTAATTTGAATTATAGTACTACAAAATATACATTGATGAATTTTATAATTAAATTATCATTACGTATATCCGTTAATACTAAATATATGTAAATATCTATATTTACATATTGAAATCAACACAACACATAAATAGACCGACATTTGGTGTCGAAAAATGATGGGCGTATAAACATCTCAAGTGTTCACCGAAGCGTGAAATCGATGTCACCAAGGGGCGTAACCTAGGAATGGGCACGCGTCAATTTCTTATTATTAATAGCTCATTAATCAAATACCTAGGAGATAATGCTGCCGAATAATAATGTGTGTTTTATATTGCATCGTATACGTAGTGTCATTCGTATATATATATATATATATATATATATATATATATATATATTTTTATATATATAAACATTTAATAATATAAAGATGTATTATACATTATGATACATATATAATAGTTAAATAATTCGCATATAACGTATTATAAATTATTAGTCATAATTACATTCATATATACAAAGATTAGTTTAGATTTAATATACAATGCTAGATTGAATTTATATATATATATTATGAAATAATGTGTATTAGGTAACGTTACAAAGTGATGACACTCATTGTAAGTGCATGTAAAATAAATAATAAAACAAAACAAACACACACACAAAAACTAATGGAACAAATTAGTATTTTGTTACTTACATGGGAGTAATAATAACTAAATAACTATATAATAATAATATAATGAAATTAGGTATACCATCTATAGATGATAGATATGAGTTAAGATGAGTATTGAAGGAGGTCGGAGATTGGATGGATCGCATATATGAAGGAATTGCATTCAAGATATAAGGTATAATGTATAAGAATGAACTTTTCTAGAATAACTATACTATAACAATGATAACATTGTTATCAGGGGGTAGAGTTCATATACGTATATATATAGTACATTTGTATTATATCTAAAAAGTCATAACATATAGAGGTTGACCATCGATGATATAATTAAATATATATAATATATATATTATACTGTATAATGTATAAAAATAATCACATTTATATATATATATATATATATATATATATATATATACTATATACTATATATATACCATGCATATATGCATGAGTTGTGTACATTTTATTACAGGTCTCAGCCCGCTGGACACTCACACCTGTACCGTGTACACCGCACGTATTGCATACTAATTACACTTAGTGGTGACCCCTACCGGCAGTAGTAGTAGTACTTCTGACCGCGCTAGAACTGGGTCTCATACTAACTAGGGGTCATGACCCCGCTAGTTAGAGGCGTGGCTAACGAGTTAGCCTGCCATATACCTTGTTAACAGGTACTATATATAGTACACTATAGTACACTATAGTGTACGCACCTGTGTATGTGTGTGTGCGCCCATGTATACCCACGCTATAGCTTGCTATACGTGGTTGCTTGGCTAGGGCTGGTATATCGGTCCGGTGAGATTAAGTTAGTCTATTTATAGATATGATGTAATGCGGATAGTACACGTCGCCTTGCCAATAGTGAGTCACTACTATAGACTTAATGTTACGTAATCCCGATAATCTACTAAATAATAGTGTATACGAAATAAATGAACTGTTGTCATGAAATATATGGTTTGCCCATGGGCAAGTGCACTAGTAATGAATACAAGCGATGAGGCTGACACATATATTATATAAATCGTATATATATATATATATATATATATATATATATATATATATGTATATTTATATATTTATAGAAACTGGAGATACCGTGTGAGAATTAAATATATGTAAACATTGTACCTATACAAGTATACAACAAGCGCAAACGCATCTATATATATATATATATATATATATATATACGTATATATGTATATATATATAGTCGTACATAATAGTTTACAGGTGTATGTGAAATAGTAGGTCGGTGAGGGAGCGAGGAGGTCGGGAGATAAGGGCGTAAGGTATGTTACCCTCGATACCTACACACATACGCGCGCACACACACGCACGCACACGCATACATACATATGTGCGTACATACACATGTGAACGCTTACATACGCAGACTGACTCTATCGCACGCCCATCTCGCTCACACTCTCACCCACACTCTCACTCACTACCTCTCTACCAGGCTTACCTTTAAGGAGTTCTCTTATCTCTCTGTTGCTCCTCTGCCACTGCCACCACTCCTACTACCGCCGCCACCACAACTACCGTTACTACTACTACTACAACTACCGCTGTTGTTACTGATAATGCAGCCCATTCTGTATGTGTACTATAGTAAATAGATGACTCACCGTTAGTACACCTATACGCTACGGCTTACACATAGGTGTATAGGTAACCGTGTGCGCATGCACGTATCTACTATTTACTTAGCGATTAGAAGAGTGAATAGAGAATATCAAATGAATAATCGCCGAATTGCACCAAGTCGTAGGTATGTAGTAGAATAGGGACACTTACGATACATATAGGTATAGGTATACCGTAAGGTTAACGTAGGCTATATATAAGTCTACCCTAGTGATAAGGTAGGGATATTACGTTTCGGTTGTGTGTACAATGTACCATAGTATACCACGTATAATACTATAGTAGCATATATATGTAGGATATATATGCTATATATATATATATATCCTACTATAGTAGTATACGTTTAAAGTATAATGTAATGATGTATGTGTAGTTATGTCAAGTTACATTATTTATATTGTTTACACACACATACACACACACACACACACACACACACACACACACATACATATATATATATATATATATACGCAAGGAAAAAATGCATGCAAGTAATAAATGATAACCATGACTAATGATTAAGAGAAGATATAAACACAACGTAGGGGAAGCTGCAAATATCACTGGCGGTCTATCACTCAGTGTAGTGATGAATCATCGCTGATAACTGACGATGTGATCGGTGAGTCATGTTAATAGATAACAGATCTTCCCTCGTATGGTAACAATACATGCATTCACCTATAGGTATAGTCTACACTAAGCATTATGTAGACGTACCCATTATGTAGACGTAGCCACACATACGATACTCGATATACCCCATTCATTCACTCCCATGCATGTATTACGTGTCATAGCAGAACTATATAGAGAAATAACCGTGAAGGACATCGAACATAACAGCAGAGCGGCGTGTCTTAAAGTCCACTTAAGCGATACGAATATGAATATTAATATTGTTATTATTGTTGTTGCGATGGTCGCAGTAGTAGTAGTACTGGAATAAAAGAGCGAGTACCTTTACAGTCGCGTGTGGGAGTCGCACGGGACTGCCGCACGCACACACACGCGCACACACTCACCGCACACTCTCACCGTATCGGCTAGGTAATTTCCACCTTAGCCGGACTTTGACCCGTTTTCTTCCCGTTCACCTTTTCTTGTAAACTGAGCTATCCTCACGTGACATGATATACGTGGACCAGATAGAGAGGTACTACTACTACTACTACTACTACTACTACTACTACTACTACTACTACTACTACTACTACTACTACTACTACTACTACTACTACTACTACTACTACTACTACTACTACTACTACTACTACTACTACTACTACTACTACTACTACTACTACTACTACTACTACTACTACTACTACTACTACTACTACTACTACTACTACTACTACTACTACTACTACTACTACTACTACTACTACTACTACTACTACTACTACTACTACTACTACTACTACTACTACTACTACTACTACTACTACTACTACTACTACTACTACTACTACTACTACTACTACTACTACTACTACTACTACTACTACCAGCACTACTACTACTACTACTACTACTACTACTACTACTACTACTACTACTACTACTACTACTACTACTACTACTACTACTACTACTACTACTACTACTACTACTACTACTACTACTACTACTACTACTACTACTACTACTACTACTACTACTACTACTACTACTACTACTACTACTACTACTACTACTACTACTACTACTACTACTACTACTACTACTACTACTACTACTACTACTACTACTACTACTACTACTACTACTACTACTACTACTACTACTACTACTACTACTACTACTACTACTACTACTACTACTACTACTACTACTACTACTACTACTACTACTACTACTACTACTACTACTACTACTACTACTACTACTACTACTACTACTACTACTACTACTACTACTACTACTACTACTACTACTACTACTACTACTACTACTACTACTACTACTACTGACCACCTCTGATGCGCATGTCATAAACTACGTCACCCATTACGTAACCTATTTGCATAATCCAGCGGTTACGTCATCCTAGTGTTCTTGTCAACCGTAAATATCATGCCTCCCCTTCCTCTCCCTCCCTCCCCTTCCTTCCTCCCCTTATTTCCTCTTACTTCCTCATAACCCTATATAGTAGTTATTGTGTACTAATTACTCACTGTGCTGTATACCGGTATGATTTATAAACACTCGTTTCTTTCCTAGATTACGTATAGGTGTTATATAACGTCTCCCCAATATTATGTGGGGCTTTCATAGTACTGTAGGTGGATATGTACAATACACCACTCTATAAATGTATTTTGTTATGTACTATATTCGTGTGTGTGAGTGTGTGTGTGTATGTGTGTGTGTGTGTGTGTGTTTGTGTGTGTTTGTTTGTGTGTGTTTTTGTGTATGTGTATTAGTCATCAATATAAATAAATATAAAGTATATGAGTAGTATAATAAATACTTTATTTTTATATATGATATTATTTATACCTATTAGTATATATATATATATATATATATATATATATATATATATATGTGTGTGTGAGAGTATGTGTGTGTGAGTGTGTGTGTGAGAGTGTGTGTATGTGATGTATAAAACCTCTGCGCATGACATTTCTTAGTAACGCATGCGCATCACGCTACATGTGCTGCGCATGCGTTAACGACAAGTGGCGCCTATAGGTACGTCGTGTGTTATAGGTTATTACGCCTGTTTTATGTAGGCCCCCGTTTAGTTAGTCTCCCCCTCCCCACCCCCCATGTGTAATCCATTATGTAGGTAGGCATCGCACTATGTAGGTAGGCATCGTATAGGTGTGGTCCATAAAGGTATACCCCATTAATATAGGCCCTATATAGCTATGTATTATACATAATGTATAGGTATGGATATACTTCGTATCCATATGAGCCAAATTATGTGTGGCCCACATAGCTATCACCCCTATTATAAATGGGCCACATATATATATATATATATATATATATATATATATATATATATATATACCTATACGTATACCTATACCATATATATAAGTACCCCCATATATGTATAACCAAAGATTTTCCGAAGGAAAGATATAACACTTACGCGAAATCGTGTAATTCGAATTTGTATACAAAATACCCTGGTGCCACCTATAGCGGGTTACTTTTAGGAACTATGCGTTGTTTATAATGTAAATTTGTATTTAACTATACACTTTTAAAATGTTAAATAATATGCTTTAAATTAATATTTATATGATGACAACTAAGTGTTCATTACTAATATATAACAAACAAATATGATATGTATGTTTTAAATGCTATAAGTATATATTTAGTGAGTAAAAGCTAATTTATATTGCATGTAATTTAATAGAGCAATGAAAACATTGTTGTATGCAAACAGAGCCGAACCTATATCTATTTCAGTGATTTCGATACTACTGCTAGCAGCGGTTGGGGCTATTACTAAATTACGTTGCATGCATAGGGAGTGTTATATCTTTGCTTCGCAAAATCTTTGGTATAACTATAGAAAATAAGTATTCCACATATATGTATCACAAATGTAGTTAGAAAAATAGGTGTATATACGCCCCACATTAGGTACCCCCTAAGGATAAACCCCGCATAGGTATGTTCTCACCCCACGGTGAGTGTGATTCTTTAGGTTAAGCACTAATGGATATTGCGAATATGATATTTACTAAGAATTATACATTATAGGTATTACTATCACTCAGTATATGTGTTATTATCCACGTATATTATGATGATGATGATGATGATGATAAGGTTTATTAGCATTTATCATAGGTGTGGCCACCCCTCGTAGGTGCGTATAACAATATAGAACGAAAACAATAAATAGATAAATAAATTAGATAAATAAATAAACAAAACGATAAAATAATATAATTTATGAAAATAGTTATATTGTATGATTAAATAAATGAATATATTACATGTATATGGTGTATATGGTGTACAATGTAAATCAATGCGGTGTACAGTGTACAATGTACACATTACACACAATGTATACTACATAAACAACTATATACCTACTGTATGAGTCATACTGTATGACACAATCAAAAGGTAGTGGCGAATTATTGGTCTGAGTCGAGTATAAAAAGTGAAAGGCGATCAATGGAACGAGTATTTCTATAAATAGATGTATACTATAAATAGAAATGTTCATATAGATATATACGAATATATATATATATATATATATATATAATCTCTCTTAAAAGTTATACGTGTACAAACGTATGATTCATCACGTATATCTGGCGACACACATATAGGTAGTACTGCTATTATTGATAATCTGTGCAGAATTCCCCTCTCTTCTCCCTGCCTGCCTGCCTCTCTGCCTGCCTCACTTCAACGTAAACAATACCTCTACACTTGTTTACGTCGGCGACGATAACGCATGCGCATCTAGTACCTCTCCGCCACGCATGCGTGTACCTGCGTATACCTTTAGTACGGTGGCGCCACCTATACGGCGGTGGCGGTGGCGGCGGCGGAGTGAACGTTGGACTCCCACTATCTGGGGCCCACTAGCCGCGCTCACACGGTATACACGGGAAGATAAAGGTAGGCAGCAGCAAGCGAGCGAACGAGTGTGTGTGTGCGGTGTGCGACTCGGTGCGGTGCGGTGCGAGAGCGTTTACCTCCAGCTAGGTAGCAGTAGTGGCACCGATGGTATTGTCGTGGGCTATACGTGTTGTTAAAGTCAGATGCTATCGATTCCAATTAAACGTATGTACACAGTGTACAATACGATGAACTACGCTTGTATTATGTACAATGTACAATTCTATTATAGTATTTATATACTATATATATATAGTATTGTACAATGTACATTGTACATAGTAGACATAGTATATATCAGTATATTTATCAGTATATTTATTAGTGTATAATACCTATACAAATATTTTATAAGGATGTATTTTATGATTCGCAAAATCTTAGCTGTATATACATAATATACAATAATATATATATATATATATATATATATATATATATATATATATATATATTATTGTATACGTATACGTATATGTGTACGTAATATGTGTATGGATATTAAGTATACCTGTATATACGATACATATATAAATATTCGATTAAAATTAAATGTCCTCATAAAAAATAAATTAATTAATTAACTGGAAATTATTAACTATAGAAATCATTTATAAAAAATAATTATATATAATAAATTGTTTTTTATATGATAATTAATCTTTTATGATTCTATGAAATAATTATTTGTGGATATTTAACATATTAAACTACACAATATATATATATATGTGTGTATTGTATTATACAATTTGTATACAATAAAAAATACAATAAAAAATATATACATAAAAAGGTACATGTGGATTATTAAATTAACCTAGCAATATAACCTATTGATTATATTAGTAGGTTAATTAAATAAATATTATATTTATAAATTATTATTATAATAATAATTATTATTAGATGATATTAATTTTGATATACCCTGTAATATTGTTATATAATAATATAATAATATAAATATTATAATAATACTCGTATATTACGAGGAACAAATATCATTATTATTATTATTATTATTATTATTATTATTATTATATAACAATATTACAGGGTATATCAAAATTAATATCATCTAATAATAATTATTATTATAATAATAATTTATAAATATAATATTTATTTTCAACATAGTAGCATCTCGTAATACAATATTCAGACAAATGTATTATTCCGTGAACATAATTTTAATTATAGGTAAATATAATATGTAATATCAATAAATAATATACCACTAGTTATCATAACTATTCAGACACGGCTCGAAATAATTAACATAAATGTAATATTAAATAAATATTATAGGTAATATTTTATAAAGGTAATTCGTATATTTTACGTTAATCAATTTCTATGTTTACAAATATGAGATGACATATCGTACGGTTTAACGTTCTCTCTGGGGAGTCGTCACATACAATACATATAACGTATATGAATATACCCTTACCCTGGTTCCGTCTGGGGTTGGCCTGTTTTCTGCGCATCGATCGCGTTAAATTATCGTTTTCGTCCATTTTGTACGCGATTGTCAACCGATTTCTACACTTTCTAATTATAGACTGCTAATCCGTATACGAACGACGTACGCGTGTTTCCTCCAATCAAAAGCGCGCGCGCGCTCTCTGCTCCCAGAAAACTACTCACGCGAATCCAAGACAATTGTATATTTCATGCATTTACTGATGCTTCTATTATAATATAGTAATATCACTATTACTACATGTATTATGCTCATATATAGACTATACATTGAATATATATATATTAAATTTATATATATATATAGTATATATATACATATTATAGTATATAAATATATGTATATATGTATATATATATATATATATATATATATATATATATATATATATATATATATATATATATATATATATAAATTATAAAAATATATGTATGTATATATATATAATAATAACTATACAATTAAATAACGTATTAATTAATTAATATAAACCAATATATTTATATATGATTCTGTATTATATGTATACTATGGTATACTTAGTAACTATGGTAAAATAAATGCTATATTATACATAAAGTTTATATTATTATAATTTTGTATTTTATTGTATTATAATATTATAATATTATATTATTTATAATGTATAAACGTATTTAATTTTTATATTTAAATATTAACAATATAATTGTATTATATACAATAATTTTCTATATCATATAATACACATATCCAGAATTATATTCAAATTTTAATTATAATTAAATAATTATATAATTATATTCACACATAAACACATAAACACACATATATATTATCATATTCAGGTTTACACCCGGGTTTTTGTAGAATATAAAGCTTATCGATACAATTACCCTTAATTTTAAAGCAAGTCCAAATAAACTATAGTTTATATATATAGGTAGGTATATATACCTATATATATATATAAAATATAATACAATATTAATTGACTTGCTGTTTACATAGATACAATACAATGAATAAATGTAATATATATATATATATATATATATATATATATATATATATATATATATATATATATATATATGAGAGCAATATATACACCTGATAACAAAACCAATATTGATTACATTTTTTTAAGACATGACATTCTTAAATTTAAAGATATAATAAATATATATATTTATAAATATATGTTTAGAATATATAACAAGCATTATTTGCATAGTTCAATTTGTAAGTTATTTAGCTATAATTGCTCTTTATATACTTTTCGGTTAAATAGAACATTCTTAATACAAAAAATAAGATTTGATCATGAGAAATTTAGTATTCGTTACAAAGGCGTATATTTATGGAATTCTTTAAATACAACCATTGTTGTACAATGTACATGCATGTCATATTTAAAGAATTTGAATACTTTTACAATGCATATTAAAAACATGCTTTTAAATAATTATATATAATCATTTACACCTTATCTGTATTGTTTGTTATTTTATTTACATAGTCATCTTTTCTTCTTTTTAATTCTATTAAATTGTTCGTATTGTATAAATATTTTTTTCTTTGTAGCCTTACTTTGTCTTTCGTTTTATTTGTTTTTTTTATGGTTTAACTTATTTATTATTTTAGTAACTTTTAAAATTTTTAAATATTTTATTTTATATTTTTATTATATTTTATTATTATTTTATTGTTATATACATGATGATTTCTTGGTATTGAGAGATAGATTTAATTTTATTGTATTGCTTTTTTTATGAGACAGAACACCAATGAACAAAATAGAATTGCAAAATATGTATACTCTTTATATTTATTTGTTTTTGTATTAATTCTCTAATTACCAATAGCAGGTTGGTATCTCGATAAGCTCAATAGAACTGATATACCATATATGGTATATATATACCATATATACCACTTCTATAGAAGTATATACCTGGGTTTTTAATCTCGGTCATCAATTGAATCTGATATTAAAAAAAAAAATATATATATATATATATATATATATATATATATATATTAAAATGATAAATATGTGTATACTGATTTTATATTAAAAACGTATACCCATGGGTATGCATATGATAGAAGTTTTAATGTTACATATATGTATACATTATGACATTTAATTTAGTGGAAATTTCATTTCATTTTAATAATTAATTATTGATATAGTTATATAAATTAAGTTAATTTAAGAAATATATATATATATATATATACATTATATTTGTGTTATTTACTTACTTATTCCAATAGTGCACCCATGCCATGGGTCCCATGGGTGGTACATGATACACTGTTAGAAATAAATGGTATAACATTGATTACAAAATGGTATAACCCCGTGGCGTCCTGCAGGTGTATACCATGGTATAACATTTACGGTATAACTAAAAAAAACAAATGTTATACTATATAATTTGTGATCTTATACCATTTAAATTAAGCTAGCTTATAGCTATATGGTATAACTAAAAAAAAACAAATGTTATACCATATAATATGTGATCTTATACCATTTAACGTAATTGTATGGTATAACTCGTATTTCCATATGTTATACCATATCATTCATAATGTTATACCTTTTGTTAACAGTGTATATCATGACGTATACGTAGATCCAGAACTTTTTCCAGTAATTTATAATGATAGCAACTGAGGTTTATCAACTGCAGTTGATGATCCTGACAAATAATGAATATCGTCCAACCAGCACTCCTATAGGAGTATGGGATATATCCCATGTTTCTATGTATTACATAATACAAATCTATACATAATAAAAGTTAATAATTGCCTACTAATTATTTCATTTGATAAAATATAGCTGTATATATATACAGCTGTATATATATATATATATATATATATATATATATATATATATATATATATATATATATGTATACAGCTAATATATGTGTATACAAATAAATTTGTCTTGCATTGACAATATATTATATTAATATATCTTATATACGCTTTATAAAGTATACGTCACAATTGTTTCTTTGACTCTTCAAAAATCTTCCAATTTTCGAAAACATATAAAAATATAAATAGAAATAGCAATTTTCGTCGAGCAGTTGGTAGAATTTAAATTTAAATTTACAGTTAATCTCTATACTTATACATAGCTACAATGACTTTACCAATATCGACGTTGCCGTATATATAAATTTTGGCATATATATATGCATAAAGTTCAAATATATATAGGGGTTTTAACATAAGCCCCTATAGGGGAAGTAACATAATACGGACACTTTAACAATAAATGGTCTAAACATTTTATGTCTCAATATTTATATTCATAAATTACAATATATAAATATTATATGATTATAGATAGTATTGTGATTTTATACAATCTTTTTATTCAATATATAACGAGTGTGTCCGTATTCGGTACCCATATCCGAATACGGATACTCTGTGTTTAGGGGCGCTGCAACAGGGGGAACGGGGGATATATGCCCCCCCCCACTTTAAAATCTAGGAGAACCTCCTATGTATTAGTCCCTCCCCCATATTTACCACAACAGTTATATTGATTGGTTGGTCCCCCAACATATAGGTTTTATATGTATACATACAAAAGCGCCTACATACAATCCAGCGTCTCTACCTGTGTTATAATACGGAAACCATATATACTATATTAACTATATATTATTTATTAACCAATACAAAAGACAAAATATTCAGAATAATTTAATATAAGAATACAAAATACATACCCGGTTTCAATAATGAATTCCCGGTTTAATTTATCTAATACCCGGGAAATTTGAACTGAAACATTTTTGTCTTTATAAAAACCCGTGAATTTACGGGTATACTAATACCCGGGAGAACCGGGTTTTCGGGTACCCGTTTACATCCCTAGTAAGAACTATTCTGATTTTCATATAAATCGCGTGAGTTATAATACTAATACCACCAATAAAGTTAAATCTAAACTTTTTATTATTTAGATATTTAATTGTATTATTAATTAAAGAATATATTCTTTATTTCAATTAAATTATTTATAATTAATGTTATGGATAATTTAATATATTTTAATTAGTAATTAATGTATTAATTTGTATACAAAATTAATTACTAATTAAATTATATTAAATTATCCATAACATTAATTATAAATAATTTAATTGAAATAAAGAATATATTCTTTAATTAATAATACAATTAAATATCTAAATAATAAAAAGTTTAGATTTAACTTTATTGGTGGTATTAGTATTATAACTCACGCGATTTATATGAAAATCAGAATAGTTCTTACTAGGGATGTAAACGGGTACCCGAAAACCCGGTTCTCCCGGGTATTAGTATACCCGTAAATTCACGGGTTTTTATAAAGACAAAAATGTTTCAGTTCAAATTTCCCGGGTATTAGATAAATTAAACCGGGAATTCATTATTGAAACCGGGTATGTATTTTGTATTCTTATATTAAATTATTCTGAATATTTTGTCTTTTGTATTCACTATATTCACGATCTTTGTTAATGTTTACTTCCATAGACATCTTTTATTCTAATTCTACTTGTAAATATTTGATATTTCCAAAATATCTGTAATTTTCAAACTCATGTAAAATAGTAATTAATAAATATTTTTAAACCAACAACCTTTACGAATAGTATAAAAGTAAATCCAAAATTCAAGGGGTTTCCATTTCAATTTAAGGATTCGCGGTAAGACATGTGCTTTTTTTTAGTAAATTATTTATTTTAAAAATAAATATATATTTATTATTATTATTTATATATCTATATAGATTATTAAATTATATGTCCTATGGTATATAATATATAAACTAATGTTTAATATCGAGTGTTTAATCGAATTTTCAAAATCGTTAAAATCGTTAAAAAAATATCAATCATTTTAAATATATTTTTAAAATAATTGTGATTTATTAAATCGATTTAATAAGTTTTAATAATTATTTGTTTAAATATTTAATATAATATGTATAAGTATTATATTAATTTATTTTATAGACTATTTAATTATAAAATTAATAATTTATATAAGCATCGTTAAAAAAATATCAATCATTTTAAATATATTTTTTAAATAATTGTGATTTATTAAATCGATTTAACAAGTTTTAATAATTATTTGTTTAAATATTTAATATAATATGTATAAGTATTATATTAATTTATTTTATAGACTATTTAATTATAAAATTAATAATTTATATAAGCATTACAAAATAATGTGTAAATAAATGTAGATTTAGTAAACATTTACAACAAATATCATTTAAAAATGTAAAATAGACATTCATTTATGATTTATAAAATTAATTGTTAACGTAAATTTAGATTAATATTATTCTATGTTACATAGACTCTATGTATCAAACATTTCGATAAGTAATACAAATAATGACGATTAAATTCGGAATGTCTCATATTTTTTATTAAATTTAAATTATCAAAAATACTGAATTAATCTAACTCGATTTAACAAATTTTAATAATTATTTCTATAAATATTCAATATATAATATATTAAATATATATCATTAAATAATATAGCTATTGTTTTAATTTATATCATACACTAATTAATATAAATATATACATTTAAATAATTATTAGAAAATTATATTTATAAATAATATAGATAGTTGGTAATAAATAAAAATATCATTTAAAAATGTAAAATAGACTTATTAATTTATGATTTATCAAATTAATTGTGGAAACAAATCGTAATTAATTTAGATTAATATTAGTCTATGTATCAAACATTTAGATATTTAATATATTTAGTAATACAAATAATGACGATTAAACTCGGAATGTCTCATATTTTGTAATACATTTGTATTATCAAATATACTAAATTAATTTTACTATAATATAAAATATACTAAATATATTAACTAATATAGCTATGGTATACAGATTTTTTATATACTAATACATATAAATATATATATATTTATATAATAATGATCTTATTTATTTTATATTTAATATAATATTACTGTTTAAATTCCTTACAGTATATTTAAAATGACAACGAAGTTTCTAGAAAAGTACTGCTGCCCTCTCGCAAACATCAAAGTTGGTAATGTTTTATACCTTATTAAGAATGGTATGTGTGTTGCTGACTGTTTACAAAAACTAACATTAAATCGTAGTTTCCGTGTAACTGAAATAGGATTATCACGTAGACTATGCAGGACATATAACATGCACAGGAATAATGTTGGATTTATATTTTTCGATTAGTGTGAATAATTAATTCTGTAAGAATGACAGAAAGATTCACTAAAATACCTCTACGGTATAATGAACAGTTAATTTCATTTCGAGTTACAAATTTACAGAAGGTATTAATATTTTTGAATACTAAAATAAACAATTGGAAAGTGATAATTTAAATTTAGTTGAAAAATTAAATAATATAGTTCATGAAAAAATCACACTACTGGATAAATAAAATTCCAATATCTCATATTACTAATGTATGTTGTAATTCGAAAAGAACTATTGAAAAATAAAGCAAATTTTAAATTTTATAAATTATCGATCCATCAATAATCTAATAATGTTGTATATATAATTGTATATTATCTGTCTACATAGTGAATTATCATACTAATAATTATCTATGATTTACCTTTAACTTCAATTTTATTCATTACAGATAGTAGATGTATTCCATTTGAGACTAAAGAGGATATCGATATAACTACTGCTGCTAATGGAGACTTGGTATGAAAAGATAAGTTTTAAATTCAACTCGGAGTACTTCTTCATATGGTAATTATTATTATATTATTTAAAATTTTATATTTACCCATATTAATTTATTAATATTATATAGAGATGATATACTTGCTTATTGGAGTTGGTTCTGAATACTGATGTTCAAGATATATTTCAAATTCGTAGGAAATCGTGGAAATTTGGTATATAGCTATGAATTCTATTTACAAATCTATGTAATGTCGTTATATCATTATGTTGTTGTATTCACATATTATAACTAAACGTATCTATTTATAAACCAAAATAAATATTGAAACACACCTTTAGTAATCATATATCTTATTTATTTATTTTAATTTAAGAAAAAAATATAATTGAATAAAGTAAATAATAGTATATTTGCTAAACTATAACATGCACCTTTGACAAAAATAATGTATAACATACTCTATGTAAATATACAGATAAAATGTAAAAAGATGTAAAAAATAAATATGATATAGTTAAATATACACAGCAGTGAAATATTTTGAAAATCTTTAGCAGCTTAACATAAATTGATTCTTCTTGGCTCTGTAATCTGTAATAATAAATATATTATAATAGAATTAATTTTTGAAGTTAAAAATATTGAATATTAGTTGATCAAAATATTTGTAACTTTTACTTTTATGTAATAGCTGTCTTAATTATTACCCTCAAATCTGGCCATTCTTAACCATAACTTTTTTATTATTAATTATATCAAAAAAGTAAAATACGAAACTTGTATTACTTTTTCATCCTCTTTCCAATGGTATTAATAATTTATTCTAGTTACAAAATAAAAATATCATTGCTATACCTATATAATTAAATTAGTTTTTTTCACTAATAATTAATATTTAAATTTAACGTCTAATGTTTAAATATACTCTTTATAATAATATACCCCGATTGTATAATTATTATATAATATGTATACAACCATAGATTTAGAGTACCAAGTGATACTCCCGATTATATAATTATTAATATAATACCCTCACACATGGGTTATCAATATATGTAGTTATAACAAAGATTTTGCGAAGCAAAGATATAACACTCCCTATGCATGCAATGTAATTTAGTAATATCCCCAGCCGCTGCTAGCAGCAGTATTGAAATCACTGAAATAGATTTAGGTTCGGCTCTGTTTGCATACAACAATGTTTTCATTGCTCTATTAAATTACATGCAATATAAATTAACTTTTACTTACTAAATATATACTTAAGAATACTTTCGAAGAGTGTCACACACTACCTGACATTACTCCAACCATTGTTGAGATGGGAATTCCAATGTTATTGTTTAGTGATATACATGTATATCACTGTTGCAAATGTGTGTTGAATCATATAGACGTGACGTCACTGTAGTAAGCTTTTCACTAATAACGAAAATATGCAATATTACCCAGCACAACATTATGACATATGTATTATACTATAAAGTATATATAATATATCAAACTATTGTTAAGTCGATCAAGATATTACAGAGTATTATATCTATTAATACTAAACATATATATGTTATATAACATATATAATCTAAAAATCCAGAATATACATGTATATAAATATCATGCATCATTTTAATTTATAAGATAATTTGTTACTATTTCTAAATTATGTAATATATTAGATAGGTAAGGTATACCTTACCTTACCGGATCGGGATCGTTTCCCGAGCACTTTCAACAATTTTCTTCCACGTCGTCCTGTCTTTCATAGCTGTATTTAGTTCTTCAATCGTCAGTCCCGTATCATCACATAGCTGTTTTACATAGGTTTTTCTGGGTCGTCCAATCTTTGTTATTCCATGGTTCGGTGCCCACAACAAAACATCTTTTACGATTTCCTCACTTCGATAACAATGGCCTGCGAAACGTGTTCTTCGTATACGTATTATACTTGTTAGTGGTGGAATATTTCCGTCAAGGCGAATCTTCGTTGGATGTTCTTTCCATGATATATTTAATATAGATCTCAACATTCTTGTGTAAGTGCCATCGAGCTTTTTCTCATGTTTTTTAATTAGGGTCCAAACTTCAGAGCCGTATAATAAAACAGATTCTACCACGGCTCTGAAGAAGTTCCTCTTTAAAGTTGTGCTGAGTGGAGGTTTCCATATGGAACTTAACTTGTCTAGAGCTGCCCAGGATTTAGCTATTCTTATTTTTATTTCTTTATCAGTTGATTCTATTTCGCTTACAAGATAAATGAAATTATCGACATTTTTCAAGACTTCTATAGATGTTACCGTTTTATTTGAGTTTATGTTCATGTGTTGCTTCTTTTTAATATTTACTTTGAGACCTACTGTTTTCCCAGTTTATTCTAAGACATTCAGTAGTTTTTCAGCATTTCTACTAGAATCTGCAAATATTACAAGATCATCAGCATAATCTGCATCTGTAATCTTAATTGCTGGATATCTTCTACTTCGTTGTTTCGATAGTGTTAGTACACTGTACACTGTGCCGTCGAGTCGTATCCGACCCCTGGCGACATCGATGATAGATGCTCTCCAACTCCTCCTACACCTTAAGGCTCGGATCATGTTGTAGATAGTACCATGGAAGTTTTTCTTTATGCTATCTAACCATCTTTGCCGTGGTCTCCCTCTGCTTCTATAACCCCCCATTCTTCCTACCATCACTTCATATTCCATTCCGCCTGCTCTTATAACATTGCCAAAGTAAAATAATGATGCCTTGACTATCCTTGACTCAAGCGTCCATTCTGGTTTTATATTGTAAATAACCCATACATTTGTCTTTCTGTCGATCCATGTTACTCTTAACATACGTCTCCAACACCATAACTCAAAAGCATCGATCATCTTTCTCTCAAGCTTTCTCATTGTCCAAGATTCTGCTCCGTATAAGACTATAGTCTTTATATAGGGAAAACTAAAGCTTTTACAAGCCTGATCTTTGTTCTGAGGGTAATTCCTCTATCTTTCCAGATTTTCGTTAGTCCATTACACCCCCCATTACAGATCTACCCATTGCTAACCTTCTGCGTATTTCCTTCTCACAGAATCCATCCTTGGTTATTAGAGATCCCAAGAAAATAAAGTGCGATAGTACTTCAATATGCTTTCCATCTACTACCATTTCTCCTTGGTCTTCAGTCATCATTACTTTAGTTTTACCTACATTTAGATATATCTATATATAGACCTGCCTTTTCACTAGCCAACTTTACTCTTTCCATAATTGCTATTAGATCGTTTTTAGTTTCAGCGATCAGTGTTGTGTCGTCAGCATATCTCAGGTTAGTAATCATTCTACCTCCAATACTGATTCCCCCATCCCAATCTTCTAATGCCTCTCTCATTATGTTTTCTGCATATATGTTAAACAGTAGGGGGGATAAAATACATCCTTGTCTTACCCCTTTCCCTATGTTTATAGTATCAGTTTCACTGAATTATGTTCTTATAGTGGCTTCTTGTTTCGTATAGAGCTTTTGCAGTAGGACTATTAGGTGAACAGGAACTCCCATTTCTTTGAGTATAACCCATAGTCTCTAATGATCTACGCAGTCGAAGGCCTTTTTATAATCGATGAAACACATATATACATTCCTGTTGTGTTCTTTGGCTGTTTCCATCATCCACCGCAAATTAGCTATATGATCTCTTGTTCCTCTTCCTTTTCTAAAACCTGCTTGTTCAATAGGTAGTTCTGGGATAAGGAAATGTTCTAATATTTTCTGAATAATGCAAAGAAATATCTTGCTAGCATGAGATATCAGAGCAATAGTACGATAGTTCCCACATTCTTTCTTATCTCCTTTCTTGTATATCGGTAGATAAATAGATTTCTTCCAATATCTTGGCCATTCCTTAGTCCTCCATACGTTATTGAAAAGAATTAACAGTATTTTTATAGATGCATCTCCACCTGCTTTCAGAAGCTCTATAGGTATACCATCACATCCAGATGATTTCCGATTTGATATATGCTTGATAGCGTCCTTTACCTCTGTCTCTAGTATATGAGGTTCATCTTCATATCTAGTTTCGGGAAAAGTATCAGTGATTTTAGGATCTCTCCTGTAGAGCTCTTCTGTGTATTGTTGCCATCTAATTTGTACTTCTCTTTCTTCAGTAGCGGTCTTTCCGGGACTTAGATTCATTAATCCGCATCTAGCTGTGTATGATCCAGTTATATCTTTTATTTCCTTATATAGATCTCTTGTTCTTCCCTTTTTATTGTTTTCTTCTATTTTTCTACATTTCTCTCTTAAATTTATCTCTTTATCATACCTTGCTTTTTTTTGAAATTCTGCATTTAGTTTTTATATTTTTCTATTTCACCTTTTCTTTTTGCCTCTCTTCTTTCCTCCGCTATTTTTATTGTTTCTTCGGTTAACCATTTTGTAACTTTCCTCTTCTTTACTTTTGGTATCCATTTCTCAGCCGTCTCTATCACAGCATCACGTATATCAATCCATAAATCTTCAGGATTTTTGTCATCTACTTGTAGTATGCTGAATCTATTCTTTACTTCTACAGTATATTTCGTAGCAATGTTTTCTAGATCATATTTTGGAGTAGTCTTATTTCTTTTAGTTTGTTTGAACTTTATCTTGACAATAGCTATTAAAAAATTGTGATCTGTGCCACAGTCTGCTCCAGGGATAGTTGTTACTCTTTTTATAGAGCTTTTCCATCGACCTGTACATAAGATATAATCAATCTGGTTTCTTATTTCTACTACATAAATCTACCATTGTATCACCTCTTTCATTTCTAGTCCCCAGTCCAAAACCACCAGTTACCCCAGCTGTTTTTTGTTTACCCACTTTAGCATTCCAATCGCCAATGCCATACATGATGTCACCTTTTGGAGTTATATCGATTGCTTTTTGTAGGGCATCGTAGAAATAATCTATCTCCTCTTCATCTGCTGTTGAAGTGGGAGCGTATACTTGTATGAATGTGAAATTTATAGGTTTACCTTGGATACGTATTGTTATTATTCTGTCACTTATAGGATTGAACCCAAGAACACATTTTTTTATTTTTTCTGTGCATATGAATGCCACCCCTTTTCTTTCAATTTTATCGTTTCCACTAAAATATACTGAATAGTCATCAGGTTTTACTTGTCCTATCCCCTTCCACTTCATTTCACTTATCCCCATTAAATCTATCCCATTCCTTCCCATTTCCCTTGTAATAATTTGTGTATTTCCATTATTCATTGTTCTGACATTCCATGTCGCTATACTTATATTTTTTTTAAATTGTAGGTAGCTATTAATATCTGTGTGTTTCAAGACGATTTTCTCAGAAACAATCCTTCCTTGCGGATTTAAGATAGCCTCGTCATCCTTACCGACTGTACTTACACGATAGTTTCGCTCATCCCCAGTAATAATTGAAAGGCTGTCCAACCTGGGGGGCTCATTTTCTAGCCTTATTGCATTTACTTCTATTTGTGCTGTCATGTTTGTTTTCGTGGGAATTTTACTGGAGTAGTTTCCCGTTGCTTTCTCCAGCGCAGTGTTGAAGCCGTGAATGGGGTTGCCAGAACGCCCTCGAGTATATATGAAGTTGCCGTTGCCGTTGTCCTTACTAGATCATCCGCCTCGTCCACTATTTCTATCGCTGCTGCTAGATAGAAAAGACTCTGTTTTATTTCTGTTACTATAAGAAATGTTAGACTATTTTGTTAGAAGCCAGTCATACCCATGCAATGTTTAGCCGGCCAGTCGAGGTCGTTTACCAGGGTCACCCGCCGTGCTGTTCACGAATACTTGGAGGTAATTGCATAAGTTGAGTACTGTGTATGGACAGATGATCCTGAACAACCCATTTTCAAAGTATATTGATTAGGGTTCGACTGTTCAAAAACCATCCGTACTACCATACACAATACCCCATAATACCCCCATAGTGTTAGGCATAGATCTTTATTTTCATTAATGGATGTTCTTAATACGAAATCTAGTATAATAATAAATAATAATGGTGACAGAGTTAGAATACCTCTGAAGAATACCTGCATTTATATCAACATATTCTGTGTAACCATAAGGTGACCGTACCATTGATTTAGTATATCTATATATATATATATATATATATATATACTATATATATATATATATATATATATAGGGGCGTCGGAAGGGGGGGGGGGGGCGGGGGGTATCGGACCCCCCCATTCAAAAATATGGGGGGGGCGAAGTATGTTTTGCCCCCCCCCATGAAATATGTATTAATAAATTTTATATATATTAAATGTAGTATATTGTCTTTGTTAATACAATTTTTTTTCTAAAGAATGTTACCAAACATATGGGGGGGGGCTAAGTATTGTTTGCCCCCCCCCCCATCCATGAAATATGGTAATATTCATGAGAGAATCTCTGAGAGATACTTGTTATCTGGTGATATTAAGAATGAAATTATTCAACTATATAAATCTGAATTATTAAATATTTGATTGAAAGATATTAATGGGACTTTCTCAATTCAATGTGATGGAATTCAAGATATATAGTTCATTATTTGACATAAAAACTAGAAATTAAAGAAATATGCATAGGAATATGCAATATGACTGAGGATACAACTTAGAAAATATAGCAAATTTAATGTTATCTGAACTTTAACATCTTAACTTGCCTATTTCTAAATTAAGAGGACAGTCATATGATGGTGTAGCTAATATGTATGGTCAATATAATGTTGTAAATACTTTAATAATGAATAGACAGCCTTTACATTTTGATACACAATGTGGAGCTCATCGCATAAACTTAATAGCATAATAATTAGATAATACTATAAATATAAGAAAAGCCTTGAGAGTGGTTTATGATTTGGGATTATTATATGAACAAACTATCAAATTACGGATTGTATATAATACTAATAATAACAAAGCAAATACATTGAAACCATTATGCCCAATAAGATGGACTGGAAAATCATGTATTAAAAACACATTAGATCAATATAGTGGTATAAATGATGCACTGAAATAATATAAAAAATTAGATTATATTACCAATGACCACAAATATATTGCAAATTTATTATTAAAAAATATGAACAAGTCAAATATTTGTTATATGAATATTTCAAGTTTGATATTTGAAAGCTTGGATATGAAGGTGAAAGCTTTCATGATACCAACAAATACTATTGAAGGTAACATTTATAAAAATATACTTGAAAGCATATATTATTATAATTATATATAATCATAATAATACTCAATAATAAATAAACCTAAAGGATTATATAATAGTAAAGATGATTCTAATTAAATTGAATAATGATAGACATAATTTGCACAGATTTATTGAAGATATAGAAACAAAAGTATTTTATATTTTATATATACAAGTTTTTATATTGATTCAAGGTTAATATCCTACTTTTATAAAAATATTATATAAAATACAAAATAGCTTATAATAAATGTTTATTATAAAATATTATAATTATTTATTTTTATTTTAAATATATCTAATTTAATTTTCTAATTATATCTAATTCAGAGAATAATAATAAGACATATAATATAAATTATTATATATTTATGAGATGAATAGTAATACAAATTCGAAAGACATACATCTTATCTAGATAAAATAATACAACATTATTAATGTTATGTTAATATAATAATGTGATTAGATATGATCAATTAATATGTTAATATACTTTATCATTAATATTTACAGAATAAAATATACTGAGTTGTTCGATTCCATAATGATGAAAATTAAAACCAAATGTTATACCAAGGAAACTTCATTTATAGATTCTTATAAATTAAAGGAATCATTATTACAAATAATATAATTCATGAAAAAAAAGGTTGTTTTTTTAGATAAATCTTATTAATCCTATTAATTTTCTACACTAAACATTAATAAAAAATGTATGAAGAATTAACGATTGAAAGATCGAATTTACATATGTTCAAATCAATTAATAAGTTCAATACATCTGACGAGGATAAACATATATATGATGGAAAAATCTCCTAAAATTCAAAAAATATTTTCCGGCATAATATATTTGATCACACTTTTATTGGTTTGCCCTCTAGTTCTGTGTCATGTTAGGGTGGATTTAGTAAGCTACGAATAATAAAGACATTGTTACGGTCTACTATGCTAGATAGTAGATTAAATGAATTAGTATTGGCAAATATCAATCAAAAAATAATTCACACAATTGAGATGGATATATTTATAAATAAAAATCTATATTTATATAATAATAAATTATTTAATGTTTATTATTTATTTTCTAATATATTCCTATAGGAACTTAAGTATAATTAAGTATTGTTATAAAAATTAAATATTATTAATTGCATATTAAAGGGTTAACATAGACTAAAGAGGTATACGATATTAATAAGATATAATTATTAATTATATTAGTAATACATAATAGGATATAGAATATAAAATATAAATAAATAGCCCCCATACAAAATATCGTTCCGACGCCCCTATATATATATACTATATATATATATATATACTATAGTATCATAATTGCGTTGATTATCTTCATTGGAATACCGTATGACTTAAGACTTTGTGCCATTTTTTCTCTGTGTATTGAGTCGAAAGCTTTAGAGAAATCTACAAATATTAGGCTTGCCTCAAGATTATTTTCTTTAACATCTTCCATAATCCTTCTTACAGTTATAATTTATCCGACGGTTGATCTGTTATTTCTGAAACCATTTTGATTTGATCTGAGGATATTATCTAGGGTATGTTGTATTCTTTCTCGTAGTAGCGTATTATATATTTTAGCGATGCATGTTAGTGTAATACCTCTACAATTGTCTGTAACAGTGATGTCACCCTTCTTTTTATAATTCTTCTTTACTGTTGTGGATATATTAACTCCCATCCAGCGGTTCCCAGGTGGTGGATAGGGGAATCGACCTCCAGATATGGAGTGTTAGCTGCGAATACAAGAATAATATATTCAATAAGCAGTCCTGAACTAAAAATAAGAGAGGTACCTTGGCAATATCTATTACCAAGGTTACGGATCAAACCATTGGATCAGTAATGGTGTTGATATTAAACGAAAGAATCAACTATAGGCCAACGGTTAATATTAATGAGTCAAATAGGCAACTGCCCGCAATGTAGTAGTGGCGAGCACATTTGCGTAATAATCTAATGAAAAGCACATGAACAAAAACAACATTATGTAATAGCTAGTAGAAATTATTCTATTAATATTCTAATAGTAATAATATTCACTCGAATATTATTACTATTATAATTGATGAAACATTAATCTTAATATTCATGATTATTATTTAGTAAATTAGTATATAATTATTTGAAAATCATATATATTTAATATATTTACTACAATAACCCTTACTCAAGTATGTTTACTTGAGTAAGGGTTATTGTTATATATTATCAAAAACTATTGCTATTATGATATAAATAAATCAATAGGTATATTTTATATGTGCATACATATAATTAAACATTCATTTTACATTTGTTTAGATAGTATCCAGCTAACAGTAATAGCCTCATAATAGCAGCATAATAGCATTAATAATAGCCCCAAATGTTTACATTATGCTATTATATAATAGCAGAATATGCTGCTATTATAACATATATTTCGCCATTAAAAGTTTATTATGCATAATTAATAGCAGAATACTTCTATTAATTTGTAATGTTATTATGTTTCTATTATAATAATAGCATCATTATAGCAGCATAATAGCATTACAAATTAATAGAATCATAATAGATTTGTAATAGCATCATAATATCAGCATAATAGCATTACAAATTAATACCAGCATAATAGACTTATGGCAACATAATAGAAGAATAATAGCACAATGTAAACTCTTGAAACTATTATTTATGCTATTATGCTTCTATTATGAGGCTATTACATTTATCTAGATAGGTAGATAGTACCTATAGGTAAATACACCATTAATTCCTCTTCGATGTGTATTATTTAAAAAAAATTATATGTATGTTTTGTAAACTGTGAAAAATAATATTGTTGTGACATATGCAATTTATAATATATAGATAAACTAAACTTTCAAGTAAATATTTATAAATATTATTCCTTTAGACTATATTGAGGTACTATAGAATAATACTCTATAACAGTGGTTCTCACATCTTTTTTTTCCTGACCTATTTTCTAAAATTTGTAAATACAAAAAACCAAAAAGACCCATGATAATAACAAAGATAATTAGGCTTGTAAAGATATTACATATTATTTACATCTTATTAAGTGGCACCGAGTATTTTAATGTTCATGATAATGTTACATTTTGACCACATCGTTTGATATAGAGTTGAGCTATATTTTTTAACTCGCATATTTTTATTAATAATGAGAAAAGAAAATAAAATATTAATTAATGATTTGAATATTAGAGATTACACGGGATATGTCCGATTCAATATCATATATATCGTATATATACACAATCTTAAATCATGTTCCACATCGAGTCTAGTATGTTTCTTATTTTTTAGAGTCAGCATGTCTGAAAAGGCAAGTTCATGTAAATATGTACTTCCGAATGGATGAAAGTATTTCATTAATAGATGTACAACGTCAGGATAAGAATTAATAACTGATATCCACAATTGGCCAAAATTCATTTCATTATAATTATTATTTGCAGTAATATTTTCCTTAAGGCAAATAAATTGATCTTGGCATTTATCTTCATAATCATACATATCCATTAAATTGGACGAAAACCGGTACATACAAAAATTAAACAACGTATTATCAAGTTCAGAAATATATCTTTAAAATAGATTTTCTAATTTTATCAAATTTTGTACAACTTCAGATATATTTTCAGAAACTGCAAAATCAGATATATTGTATATAAAACGTAATTTTAATAATTAATATAAATTAAATGTGAGTGTCTGGTTTGATATTAATTTATATTGTATTTCGATACTTAATTAAATTACATCATTAAATTATAATTAGTGATATATCTTAGTTATTAAGATGTTATATAATAAAATAATGGATGTACAACAGAGAGATACAGCGATAAATTATTGAATATCGAATATCTATTTTTCTCCACATTCCCGCGCCAATATTGTAAATTCATTATAAAAGCAATATCAGATATTGAATCAGGGGTATATTTATTGCGATTTAATAAATGTTTATATTATTATTATAAATAAAATGGTTGTATACTTAGCTAACTCGGATTAAACCTATGAAATTAACCGAATATATTTACTAAATATGCAAACATTATCAGAAATTAACTCTGGTTTCAGGCCATTACCTCGTCCATTTTATTCTTAACAAGGAAATCTATAACTTCATTCATTAGGTTAAACACTATGTCAAGTACTTTTCCCTTGGAAAACCAATGTACTTAATTTATATTTAAACTATCTTAGTTTTGTAATATTTTTAATATTAATGTAACCTGCTTCAAAATAGCTTCATAAATATCTTCAATTCTTCATTTAATGCTGCTATTTGATAGTGTTATGTATTATATTTTATCTGAATATTCTTTATGGTGTTCTTTAAAAACATAATTTATTTTATCAATAGAACAATGTACAATTAATTCTTCAGCAATTGTATGATGTTTTTTAGATTCAGCAATCTTTTGAGAAATTTATAAGATACTATTAACTTATCTTTTGTATTGTTATTTATAGTATTTATACACTGTCAACTTGACAGTATCAATACGTGAATTGGATACGAAATATTGTAATCTTATAAAATATGAAATATATCTATTTTTTAATGTTGGATGATTAGTCTCGAGATGTCTTCTAAGTTTTCTAGGTGTTAGCGATTCATTTGATAACAGTTTTAAGAAAACTAAACATCGTGGTTGAGCAATATTATTATTTCGAATGATGGTGAAACCTAATGATAAATAATTATCATTATATTTTCTTTTTAAATTAAAAATAAATTTAAAAATAATAAATATAAAGACAGTAAAATAATAAATAATAAAAAACTTAATATATTATACAATTTTTTTTTAATATAGACAATTTAGAAACTCTATAATCAAAAAAAATATTTGCGACTCTATAAAAAGTGTCAAATGACCCTAATGAGGTCCGCGGACCCCCATTTGAGAACCACTTCTCTATAATATAGAGTCTATAATATGATATCCATTTTTCCAGTGTATACATATATGTAATATAACCATGAACACAAATAAAAAAATCCGATTCCTATAGGATATTATATATATTTGCGTGTTTATCGTTTCCTGAGTGTCTTAATAAGAACCAGTTTTAATAAGAACCAGTCTTAATAAGAACCAGTTTTAATAAGAACCAGTTTTAAATCGATTCCTAAAATTCAAGTTTAGGAATCGGTTTATGTGAAACCGATTCTTAAATTTCTATAGGAATTGGTTTATTTGAAACTGATTCCTAAACTATTACTATAGGAATCGGTTTATTTGAAATTATAACATTTTAATATTTAATATATTATTTAATCAATATTCAATATTGAGCAATTAGTTCAACATGATTTACAATTGTATTATCAATATAATTATGATTAACATTCTAGTTCAATATGTCACTTGAATGAGATTATGATAATTTATAAAAATAATAGGATTACTTACATAAATTTAGTTTTTTAAATAATATTTATTAAATTCATTAATATTAACTTAAATATAATATTAAAATAATTTTGTATGAATAAAAATTAAATCAATATATTACAATTAATAATTAAAATCAAACAATAATTAAAAGGTATACCTTTATATATATAATATTTATTCTTTCCATATTAAAAAAATAATATACCTATAACTTAGGTAATACTTACATCAATTACTTAAACCCATTCTCACTAATTCGTTTAGGAATCGTTTTTAAAAATCGATTATCAATAATTAGTTTTGGAATCGATAATAATGGTAGGAATAGTTTTTATAACCCGTTTTCTAAACAAACTGTATAGGAATCTGTTTTCCAATTTGAATCCGATTCCATTAATAAAATAGTCGTAGGAATCGGATTTTGTTAACAGTGTATGCTTATACATATGCATACTTACTAGTGATGTAAATGAATCTCAAATATAAAGCACCAATGCAGTCTCAGTCTCGGTTACCCAAATCATCAATGTAGTCCAGTCTCAGTTACCTAAAGCATCGATGCAGTCTCAGTCCCAGTTACCTAAAGCATCGACGTAGTCTCAGTCTCAGCTACCTAAAGCATCGATGCAGTATCAGTCTCAATACCTAAATTATCGATACAGTTTCAATGTAAAAAGCATCGTTTAAGTCTCAGAATGCGTTACCTAAACCGTCGATGCAGTCAGACTCTATAAAATGCTTTGCTATTAATTCATGTTTATTATATCATATAATTTATATGCATAATTTAAGTGTTAGTCTCAGATTTCATAAGATCAATATATATATAGTAAAACTATATAGTTTTAGTGTCAGTTACCAGAATCATTATGTTGTATATAAAACGAAAATAATTGCATTACAATAAATAATACAATATACAAACTATCAGATACGGAAAACAATATCGGCGTGTAAATTGATAAGATTCTTAATATGTTCATAAACGCAACAGTCAAATCAGCCAACTTAATACATGTACATTTCTGATTCAAAGCCTAGTTATATATATTGGACTTTTGTACTTTAATTAATGTATCTGCAGGTCATAAAGACAATCATGCTTGCTTATCAGTTAATGCCATTAAATTAAATAATTCGATCGTCAATGCGCGTATTATATAAATTACGGGGGGCTACTACCATTTAATAAATATATATATATATATATATATATATATATATAATATATTTTAAATGTGATCAGAGAAATATGTACATTAAAGCTTATACATATAATTAATTCTTATATCTACTTATTATGTACATACATTTATTTTAGTTAAAGGGCCGGGGAAAACTTACCGCGTTTACATGTAAAATATAAGGAAAATGAGAGTCACTAAAAAGACTACTACTTTTACACAAATTCATATAATCACTTAATTTTTGTATCTATAGTTAGCTAAATATCATATCTATAAAACTTTTCTATATATAGAAAAGTTATATCTAAATATATAACCATCTACAATTATATATATATATATATATATATATATACTCAGGAATTTGTATAATGATTGAAGTAATTGGACTATGTTTAAAAACCCAATTTGAAATACTTTTATTTTATACTTTATATACCATTTTAAAGATAAATCTGTATATTTTAAAATATTAATATAACTTTTTTAACAACAACAAAAAATGCGAAGGTTTCCCCAGCCCTTAAATACTTTAGAAATTATATATATATATATATATATATATATATATATATGCTGATAAGGTTTATTAGCACTTATCATAGGTGTGGACACCCCTCGTAGGTGCATATGACAATATAGAACGAAAACAACAAATAGATAAATAAATTAGATAAATAAATAAACAAAACGATAAAATAATATAATTTCTAAAAATAGTAATATTGTATGATTAAATAAGTGAATATATTGATGATATGTAAGCTTTGAGGTGTGTAATAAAGGACGGGTGTGAATGGATTGATCTAATAGAGGCAGGGAGGGAATTCCATAAGGATGGAACCATATAACTGAAGGCGCGTTTATGGTATTTCAGGTATGAATTACGAGTGCAAATTAGGTAAATGTCAGCATTTGATCGTAAGGAAGTCAGTGGGCGTCTTAGAGTTATTAGGGAAGTCAAATAAGGAGGAGAAGTATAATATATTGCTTTATGAGCGAGTGATAGAAGGTGTAGGAGGGAATGATTTTTTTGAGGGAACAAGTTGGATATGAGTTGGTGGGAATCGGTAATGGAATGGTCAATTCGATTTATTGAGAAAATGGTTCGTATAGATGCACGAATTATACGATTTAAAGGGGATAATGAAGTATTAGGGAGAGTATATAGTAGTGAGGAGCAGTAGTCGATTCGAGAGAGGACGAGTGCGTTTATGAGGACAGTTGTAAGAAGGCGGGTTAAGTCTTTTCTTATACGACGAATTTTGAAGAGGTGGTAGTTAGCTGATTTAGATATATTAACTATATGGGAATTTAGGAATAGGTTAGCATCCAAAGTAACTCCAAGATTTATAATAGATGATGAAGGGATGATGGGGAGACCGTCGATGATAACAGGAGGAAAATTATGATAGTTAGATGGGATATTTAGTAGTGCAGATTTTGAAGAGTTAAGTCGAATGTTGTTAGATAGAAGCCATGATCTGATAGTTGATGCACATTTACATAATTATGAATTATCTGGTAGTACATTGAAGGAGTTGGGTAGGAAGGAATATAGTTGAATATCATCAGCATAAATGTGATAGTGGACATCTGTAAATTGACAAATAATATCATGTATAGGGAGGATGTATATTGAGAAGAGGAGGGGGCCGAGAACAGATCCCTGGGGAACACCATAATGAAGAGGACGATATTTTGTAGAGAAATTGCAAATTTTAACGGAAGATGATCGATTTAATTTATAGGAAGAAAACCATTTTAGTACGGTTCCGCGCATATCAATAATTTTATTTTGGTGAGAAACGGAAGTTGTGAAATGGGGCGATAGTTAGCAATTATATTAGGATCAAGTAAAGGTTTTTTGGAAGTTGGAAAAATACCATCATTTAGGGAAATAATTATAATATCAAGAATATAGGGGGATAGAGTATAATTTAGTTTTTTAAAGGCGGCTAGGTTAATTGGGTCAGAAGAATGAGAAGAGGAAGACTTAGAGATAAGATTAGATATTGTGAAAATAGAAGGCATATAGAATTTAGAAAAATAGTATGGGATTGATTTACTAATACAAATGCACGGAATAGAGCTAATTGGTAGGAGAGATGAAATAGAAGTACAGGTGCGTTAAATTTGATCAGTACAATGATTAGCGAATTCATAACATAATTCATTTTTTGCAATATTAGGTATATGAGGCATATTTATAGGCATTGTAGGGGAGAGAAGCTTACGAACCAGTGCGAAAGAAGCACGGGTATTGTATGTGAGGTTATTTATTTTACTAATATAAAAAGCAGACTTGGCTTTAGAGCTTTCAGATTTATAGAACTTGAGATATGTAGAAAATATTAAGAGGTTACTAAAAGAGGGGTTACTGTGGAAGATTCGTTCGAGTTTACGTAGGTTGCGTTTGAAAGAAACAAGTTCGGAGGAAAACCATGGAGAGTTTGAATGGATATTAATAGTTCGATTTTTTAGAGGGGAAAATTTATCAATCATGAATTCATTTACTTGCGCAAGTAAGATAGAGCATAATTGAGTGAATCAATGGAACACAGCAATGAAAGGAGGATTAATTTAAGTTCCGATGCATAACAATCATAATCAAGAGATATGTAGTTTCTGTATGTGATGGATTTTTTTTCTATAGAGGCGGAAGGAAGAACAAATCGCCAAGTTATTAGAAAATGATCGGTAATTAAGTCAGATTTACAACAATCAGTGATACACTGACAACTACTATGAGATCTACACAAAATTAGATCAAGTGAATGACCAATATAGTAGGGAAAGTTATAAATTGATATAGAGAGAGAGAGAGAGAGTCAGTAAGATTTTTGAATGTGGAATGGGGATGTATATTTGATTCGAAGTGGTAGTTAAAGTCACCTAGAATAAAGTTATGACTATTATTAGATAGTGAGTATCAAAATATATATATATATATATATACCTACATACCATATATTATTTATTATTTTATATTTAAATTATGTGTACAAAATCAGATTTTTTCATAATCCTATTTATTTAGTACAAAACAGCAGGGGTCTCATTAAGGAATAATATTGACTTCACATAAATATATAATTATTAATAATTAGTTATCAATTAATATTGTATAGTTTTAATAGTTATATATAATTATTATAATACATAGGTAGATATATTAATATATATGCATTGAAGCTGGAATATTGATAATTACAGCAAAAACGTATGACTACAAAATATATTTAAAAGAAGAAGCGTTTATGTTTATTATTTATTGTGCTATATTTAGAATGTTATTGTTTTAAAAGGAATTTCATTTTCTTCTTCTCCTTTATGTTTTCCTTCACCAGAAAAAATTCCCTTGAAATACTCTTGTATTTTACCCATCGATATAAAGAAAGATTCTTTACATCGATGGTTTTACCATGCTCTCTATCGTATTTTCTATGATTTCGTTCATTTATCCTAAACATTTTAGGTTAATCTGAAATTTCATAAAATGATGGTTATAATATTATTAATGACTTTTTTAATATTATTAAATAACTGGCCAAGCTATACCGCAGGTCTGGATTCCAATTATCAAGATCCAGCATATTATAATGAATATATAACGTATTATGCTCAGTATGTATATATTTCATTATATTTGTATGTAGTGTTACAGTGTTAAGAAAATTATTTGCAGATATAATTATTTCCACATCGGCACTGTGTAGGTTAGCGAACATTATTATAATATATGTACAACATAATGTAGATATTTATTCCATACTAGAAAATAATCAATTTATATTAGGTATATTTTATGTATATTTCATACATAGGTATGTACATTATGTATATTTCCTACCTTGATAGGTTTTAACAAATTCACGAAGATTTAATTTTCTGAATATATTAATTTCTGAATGCAATAATACATCGTCATATTGTAAGGATACATCTACTAAGTTCGAATCAGCACTTATCAAAGTATTTACTTTCTTTATGTTTACTTCTTCTTTAAATTTAATAAAATGTTCAAGTTTTGAACATATATTTTCATCTGTTGTAAATCGCTCCTTAAGATTATTTATTAAAGTTTTTATAAGTTCTACTTTTATTGCAGATATCTCTAATTTCAGATACATATAAATTATGTCTTACTTAACGCTTATTTTTTCTCTTTAACTCAATACCTTTCAAGTAATGATGGCATTGGTCCAATTGATTCGATTAACTTAGTAACCCATCCGCCAATTAAATCGGCTGTTGATAATTTATTCAACATAATCTATTAAAGTTACAAAATATTATGAAATATTATGAAACATTATTTATGTTACTCTGAATACCCTGCAGGGGCTATATATATATATATGCATAGTGAATATATGCATTGTATTCTACAATATTAAACATATAAATATGACAAACCTCAATATTATTAATTGTTGATGAATATCACATATCGTAGTCGAATCGGATTGCATCTTTTTTTAATAGCGAGAGAATATAATTAGTTTCACTTTGTTTACATAGCAACCAAATTACAGACGTGTTATTCACAGATTAGATTTTAAATATCGTTTAATTGTATTATAATTATAAATATAGGTGCGTATTTATTTATTTGTGTGTTATTTATATTATTAGTATTGTTCAAATATTAATATCTACTAATATTTAAATATATTACATTGGTTTTGAAATTATATTCATTTTTTTATTTAGTTCCTATTTGTTTACATTGTATGATTATCAAAATTAAAATCAACAACAAATATATATTAATCACAAAGATAATGTTCACTTACTGTTTACATATTTAATAACAACAACTACTTTATTTACTCTTTTAATCGATTATTAGTATTCATAGATTAGTTATCCTCTATTTATATTTAAGTAATATATTGTATTAATATCATATTAATCTTATTTACCAACTCTTTATTATTATTATATTGTATAAATACATTTAGGTATATATACATTTTATGTATTTTATTATTATTTTTAAATTATAATTGAAAATGCAATAAAAAAGCCATAACAGATATTTATTGAAATTCCTAGTATTGTTAAATATCTTAAAATTAAAACATATATATATATTGCATTAATACATTTATATATATATATAAATTGTATTTATTAAATATACTTATATTGGATATTTTTACTATTGTATTTTTAATATTTAAATACTGCATATTATTTTATTATTATTATTATTATTATACTATGTTATTTCTATAATATTTAATTTGTTGTAATATAAGATGAGGTAATATAATTTAATTGCTATATATTTGTATATTTGATATAATAAATACAGTATATAATATACCCAATATAAACCCTAGGTACTTCATAATAAATTAGTGTGACATATATTATATAAAAAGCATCTTTTAAATTTAGAGAAACTCTTATTATTTATTCAATAAATTAATTAAGTAAATATATTTTAACAACATATATATATTAGTGATATTTAGAATTTAATTGATATAAAGCTTAAAATGGCTCGTCAAAAAAAACAAACGATATCTGTAACAGATGAGCATAATGATGAAAAAAGTGATCTCAAATGCTTAATTGAAAAATTAACTATAAATAATGACAGATTAACTATAAATAATGAAAAATTGACTATAGTTATAGAAAATCAAGAAAAAATAATAAAAAAACTAAATGAAGCAGCTGATAAATCTGATCTTAAAACATTTGCTGAGATCACTAAAATTAACCTCAATAATACACTTCAAAAAAATCTATCAACGACTATAAATAAAACCCTAAATGAAAAAAAGTTAAATGAAATAAGAAATAAAACTATTATACTCTATAATGTTAAACAAACAATAGATTCTAATTACGAAACAAGAAATTTTGAAGAAAAAAAAAATATAACAGAAATTTTAGACCTAGTCAACACAAATTATAATATAAAAAACTATTTTAGATTAGGAAAATATCAAGAAAATGATAATGTCATCAGGCCATTAAAAATTATTTTAAACTCTGAAATAGAAATTAATAATATAATACAAAATGCAAACAAATTAAAAAACTCAAAATTCAAAAATATAAGCATATCAAAAGAATACAATAAAGTTGAGTTGGATACTATCAAAAAACTATCTATCGAGGCTAAACATAAATCAACAATAAATAATAAATATGTAGTACGGCATAGAAATGATACTTTTAAAATAATTGAACTAAAAAAACGAGATGATTAAATATAATATGATACCAAACCAATACAAAACAACACAACAATTTAATAGTATTACAAAAGAATTAATAATAAATAAAAATAATCTGATAATTATACACATAAATATTAGAAGTCTTACTCAAAACCTGGATAAATTAAGAGAATTTATAGATACTTTAATAATCAAACCTCATATTATATGTTTATCTGAAACCTGGTTAAATAGTAATAATGACTTCAATAATAATATAACAAACTATACATATCAAACAAACTATAGACAGAAACAAAATAAATGTAGAGGTGGTGGTGTTTCAATATAATTTATAAAAGATATTCAATATGAACTTATAAAAGACCTTACTTTTAATATAAAAGATTATTTAGAAACACTTACAATAGAAATTAAACTTAAAAAAAATAAAAAAATAATAATTTCATGCCTTTATAATAGCCCTTTCAATAAAACTGCAGATCTTATAAATATGTTATATAGTAAATTTCATAAATATATTTCACACGATTTAATAATTATGGGTGATTTTAATATCATAACAAATGATCCCAAACCATCTCAATTAAACATTTTAATAAATCAATTAGGACTAACGCCTCAAATTCTTCAAAACACTAGACCCCAATTCAATAAAAGTAACACTTCAACTATAGATCAAATTTACACTAATATAAACACAACAAATATTTATAATAGTGGAATACTCTTAGAAGACTTGACAGACCACCTCCCAATATATACAATAATTAAAATAAAAACCAAAATACGAAATAACTCAAATGAAATTAAAACAAGGAAAATAACAATAAATAATACTAAAATACTTATTAATGCACTGAAAAATACGAATTGGGATTCGGTCCTCGAAGACAATGATGCTGAAAACTCATACAACAAATTTCATACCATATGAGGAAAGGATACAGTACATCACATGCAATATTTAACCTCCAGTCACAAATCAGTACCTGTTTTAATAATAACAATGTTGGCGCTATAATCTTTATTGATTTAAAAAAAGCATTTGACACAGTTAATCACAGAATATTACTTTTTAAATTAAAAAATATTGGAGTACGAGGCATTGCACTTAACTGGATAATGAGCTATTTAACAAATAGATATCAACAGTGTATATATAATGATGTAATTTCAGATAAACTAAAAGTCATAACGGGTGTACCCCAAGGCACCATCCTAGGACCCATTTTATTTTTAATTTATATTAATGATATTACAAAATCATCTTCTTTATGTAAGTTTACCATGTTCGCAGATGATACTACTTTATATTTTGAAAATACATCAGCCGAATTACTTAATTATATTTGTCAAACTGAATTAAAAAATATTAATAAATGGTTAATATATAATAGGTTATCATTAAATTTAAATAAAACTTACTTTATGTCTATTAATTCAAGAACTATTATAAATATAAATTTAAATAACAGAAATATTGAAAGAGTTACATTTTATAAATTTTTAGGCGTAATTATAGACGATATATTAAACTGGAAACAACATATCTTGTTTTTAAAATCAAAACTAAAAAAAATCATATGGATTACCAACATTATTTCCAAATTTATAAATAAAAAAGCATTACTTCATATATATAATTCCATATTCTTGCCTCATATAAAGTATTGTAACATATTTTGGGGAAATACATAAAAATATAATGTATCATGCATATATATTCTTCAAAAGCGAATGATAAGAATTATATGTAAAAAACATTTTTTACATCATACTAATGGACTATTTATTGATAATTATTTATTAAAAATAAATGAAATTACATATATAAGTACATGTGAATTTATGTTTAAAATTTTCAATGATCTTCATCCTGTTATAACAAATGCATTTTTTTCTGTAACTTCATCATCTCACAACACTAGGAGCATAAATAATTTCTCAATTATTAATTTCAAAAAAGAACTATGCAGAAGAACATTAATATACATTGGACCAATTACCTGGAATAAGCTTGATAATATTTTAAAAAATATTTCAAATTATAAATTATTCAGGAAACGTATGTATACACATTTGTTATCTTCTTACTCAGTATACTTATAATCTAAATCTCATTTTTCTAATTTTATATCTTTTATCAAGTCTTTTATCTAATATTGTATTATATACTAAGATCCACATTTTATTCTTATTTTAATTTATTGACGTTTATGTAAAAATTAAAAAAAAATTAATACTTTTGAGTATTTTACTTTACAATATTTTATTTCCCCGACATTAATAATATTATTTTACTGAATTTTTGCATTTTATATTTGAATTTACTTTCATGTTTTCTTTCTTTTTAATTGACGTTTATATAAAAATAATAAAATTAAAAAAAACTGTTAGGTATTTCTTTTTTCTTTAGTATTTTCTTTAGTATTTTTTATTTCCCTCTGACTAATAATATTATTTGACTTTATTTTTAATTACATAAACATTTTGTATTGAATCTTTTTTCTTGTATACTTGATTATACTTCTTTGTTTTATTTCTCTTTATTGACACTTATATAAAAATTAGTAATTAAACTAACATTTCAGTTTGAACAAATATTTTACATTCTTTACATTATTATAAAGTATTACAAAAAAATTCCTAAAACTTATTTACTGAAAAAAAAAAAAAAAAAAAAAAAAAATGTTACATACAGTTCTTACCATCTTTCTAGATATTCTTTTTGTTATGTTTTATTCAGTTTTATTCAGTTTTACTTCATTTTACTTCATTTTTTTCTTCTTTTATACTAATACATCTATATTTTTGTTTAGTGTATTATTTTATAGTACTTATTATTTATTTTAGTTATTTATTTATAAATAATTAAATGATGATTACATAATTTTATGGCAAGTTCAAACAATTTATATTATTTTTCTATTTTATTCATTGTATTGTATCTATGTAAACAGGAAGTCATCTAATATTTTATAATATTTTATTTATTTAGTTTTTTTTTGAACTTGCTTTAAAATTAAGGGTAATTGTCTCGATAAGCTTTAGCTTCTACAAAAACCCTGGTGCAAATCTAAATCTGATAATAAAATCTGATAATAATAATATATACATCAATAATTAACCAATTTATCCCACTACTTACAAATAAAATATCTTCAAATATTCTTTCAAAAAATTGGATAACAAATAAAATAAAAAGAGACATTAATAAAAAGTACAAACTATATAAACTTTACTTAGATAATAAAAATGAAATCAACTTATATAACTACAAACAATTAAGAAATCAAGTAACCTTAAATATTAAAAAAGCAAAGCAATCATATATAGATAGTAAAATAAAAAATAGTATATCTACTAAAGAAAATTGGAATTTAATAAATAACCTCATAAATAAACAGCAAATTAAACAATCTCCAAATTATATAATGATAAACAAATAGCAAATGCATTTAACTCTTATTTTATAAATACAAGTCAATCCATAAATAATCAATTCACCTCTCCCATAAATACTTTCAACCCAATTAACATTACACCAATATCTAAATCAATATATCTTCATCCTACATCAATACATGAGATAAATTCTATTATACAAAATAATAAATCAAAGACTTCTCTAGACACTGATTATCTAAACATGAAATTGTTAAAAATTTCAAAAGATTACATTGACCTTCCATTAAGCCATATTTTTAATCTATGTTTATCGTCAGGAACTTTTCCCTTAAAAATGAAACTATCCTCCATTAAACCAATTCATAAAAAAAATAATATCAATATTATATCTAACTATAGACCAATATCAATTTTAAGTCAACTATCGAAAATACTAGAAAAAATAATATATAATAGACTAATGCAATTCATACAAAATAATAACATAATAAATACTACTCAATATGGTTTCCTTAAAAAACATAATACCACTCAAGCTACACTAGATATTTACAACCATATAATGGAAAATAAAAAAGAAAATAAAGCAATAAATACATTATTTTTAGATTTAAGTAAAGCCTTTGATACTATTGATCATTCTATTATAATTAGCAAATTAGATAAATATGGAATTAGAGGGATTCCTCTTAAACTGATAAAAAACTATTTACATAATAGAACTCAACTAGTTAAAGTTAACATTACAGAATCTGATATTATAACTAATGATATCGGTGTACCCCAAGGCTCCATACTAGGCCCTTTACTATTCATAATTTATGTCAATGATCTACCATTATATTTAGAAGATAATAATGTAAAATTTACAGTATATGCAGATGATACTGCTATAACTTTTACAGCAAATAATAATATAGAACTAACAAATTTAATTAAAAAAACCTTAATAAAAATAGAAAAATGGTATAAATATAATAAGTTAAAACTCAATATTAGTAAAACAGAAATGATAAATTTCAACTCAAATAAATATTCAAACAATATTATTTCATTAAATGATACATTAATAAATAACGTATATAATTATAAATATCTTGGTATAATTCTTGATAGCAAACTTGATTTTAAAAATCATATTATTAAATTAAATAACAAACTCTCCCAAATTCAATTTTTAATCTCAAAATTGAGCAAATTCATTAAAACAAATTCATTGATAATTATATATAATAGTATTTTCCTACCATACTTAAACTATGGAAATATACTTTGGGGAAATACATTCTCAAATAATACCCTAAATACAACAATTATTCAAAAAAAAACCTTAAGAATAATAAATAAAAGAAAATTTCGAGATCATACAAAAGAATTATTCACTTCAAATAAAATACTTAGATTAGATAAGCTAACATATTATAATACACTAATATATATGCATAAACAATATTATAATCAATTACCAACAAATTTAACTAAAATACACACAAAAAATAATAATAAATATACTCTACGAACAAATAAAACGTATACTATACCAATTTCAAAATCAACAAGAACAATGAATAGTTTACTGATAAAAGGTCCAAAACTTTGGAACTTACTTCCAACAAATATACAAAATATAAAAAATGAAAATTTGTTCAAGAAAAGAGTAAAAAATATGTTAATCAATGATGAATTATATTAGAGATAAATTAAAAAATTAATGAATTTAAAATTAATTTATAAAAATTAACATATTAAAAAAAACTAAAAAAAAAAAATAAAATAAAAATTCTATATCAAATATATATGTATGTATGAATTATTTTTGTTATTATTATTTTGATTTTGATTTTTGTTAATGTCAAATTGTGTCTATTTACTGTATTTTATTTATTTATTATTATCTTTTATGTAAATACGAAATATATAGCTAACTATTATGATTAAACAATCACTGTTCCTGTCCCATGTATGAATAAATCACTGGCAACAACCCGAAAAGATCAAGGTCTTATTTTGAAGCCATTTGGAAACGAAGAAAGAAACGAAAAAGAATAATAAATGAAAAAAAAAGAACGAAATTAATGAATCCAATAAAATATATCTATCTATCTATCTATCTATTCTACAATATTAAACATATAAATATGACAAACCTCAATATTATTAATTGTTGATGAATATCACATATCGTAGTCGAATCGGATTGCATCTTTTTTTAATAGCGAGAGAATATAATTAGTACATCGGCCATAAAGCATAATATATGAAGATTATGTTCATTGCAAAGGTACGCTGAAAATCCAAGGGCTTCATTGCATTTATTTGAATTAAAATACATTATTAATGCATTCCATGCTTTTAATATGTTTTCAATTAGGTTCAACCTATAGTTGATGAATGAATTCACTCCATCGTATTTCAAATATTTTTGCATATGAGCAAATACTTAGGTTATTGTACTCTGCAATATTTTTTAACTCTCTGCATCTGACTCCAGATTTAGCGAAATATGATGAAATACCACTTAATGGTATTTTATTGCTTGCTACCTACTCATTACCTTCCATGCCAGACTTGACTTGTTTGCACAACACCATATTGTAAGTAGAAGAGCTACGGGGTAGGTGAACTTCTCCAATCTATAATCTTGAAATATCTCCCATAAACCATTATTATGTCATGTATTTACAGATTAAATTGGTTACGTTACTTCCAAGAAGATTTTCCATTGATTTAATCATTATATTAAATATCCCACGAGCTCCACGTTAAAAAGGTTCTCCTAAATCTAGAAATATAAGTGATTAGTTTCCAAATTTATCTATAAATTTCGCAAGTGTGTATATCAATATATGTCCTTTCTACACTACCATCTGACCTAAGAGATATTGCAGTAGAATTTTTGATTTTGTTTGTAATATGTCCATATATGTGTCTATTATAATGGATAATAATTATTTATGATTCGGATATTGTTAATCGGTATTCGTAATAAAAGTATCATCAGAATTATATGTAAATTTTGATGCCGTCATATTCACAACTGCTCTACCAGGGAAAGAATATTTAGGTAAACCCAATTTCTTTGCATTATAATACACCATGATCAATAACGATCCTATATTATAAGCTAAATCACCATTTGTCATCTGATTGTTTTATCCCTTCAATCTTTTTTTTTGATAAGTAATAGTAAATTTGTTATGATATTCAGAACTTAAATGCTTCATAATGGTATATTTTCTATATATTACACCACAATCTGTTGTTATTGGTGATCTTCTTGTGCTTACTAATGTAACAATATCGGGAAACTGTATGGTATGCATCTTTTCAACATATTGCCTCCACAAATTAATTAGAATAATAAACATATTTTTGCTCAAAATTAAAAATTGACTGCAGATAAGTTAAAAATTGACTGCACAAATAACTTATTGACTTCCTATTTGTGCGTTGATTGCACATTAGCGCGACCCCTGCAAAACAGTAGATATATTTTATTAGAACATTTTTCTTATACAATTGAAAACAAATTATTATTTTTGTAATTTACCCCCCCCCCCCACTTTCAAATACTAAAAAAGGACACTGGTATAAACTATAGACTATGATATATGTGTATACAAATCAATACTTAAGTATTATTTAATTAGATAAATAAAAAAACAAAATTTTCTCAACGCGTATTATTAATGTTAATTAGTAGAGATACGTCATAACCTAGATTATTTAGTTTTCCGTCGATTTAGTACATAATAATTTAGGATAGGCAAAGTATGTATGTACATAGTATTTATTAGTATGTTATCAGGCTAGTTAATAGGGATTAAGTTGGTCGCATAGTAATGGTTATTTATAAAGTGTTAGGTAGTATATAGTTATTATAAATTGGTATAGTTTTATACAATATTTTTCTAAGCTTGGCAAATTTTTGGTATTATTAAAGGTTGAAGGATTTTTCTAATAATATATCATAAATGTATATGTTATATGTATAGGTTATTCTGCTCTAGCTTTCCAACTGACCCTGGTGTTTTTAAATTATGTCTTACTAATATGTCTATATATGTGATATATCAGATCTTTGGGGCGGCCTAGCTCTGTTATTCTCATGGGAACTTAAGCTTATTTCGTCATCTACATGAGCGGCTACAGGGGGGCTAGGCTAGCCCCCCCCCTCATGATTGTGAAATAGATGATGTTGTGAAATCAGCAAAACCTTCAATATAAATGCTAGGTAGGTTTATACATATTTTATTTTAAGTATATTAATTAATTGTAATATAATTTAAATATATTGGCACTATTTATAATGAATAACAAGTAAAACACATGAAGAAATGTGTATTCTGCTAAAGAGAATATTCGCAAAACAATCTATCAACGATCACTTTTTAAACAATGGTTATATGTGCACATAAAGAAAATGGAAATACTCGTACATTTCAAATGAAGTGGTTACACACATATTCTTGGTTATCCTACAGTGAATCTTTAAATAGCGGATTGTGTATACCATGTGTTTTTCATTTAATAATTAATCACAATCAAGTTGGAAAATTTGTCACTTCGTTCTTAATTAAGTTTAAAGATGCGATTGCTGATTTAAGAAAACATAAATCTACTATTTACCACAAGAACTCTTTAAAAAAAATTCTCATCTTATTGTAGTAATAGAAAATAAGAAGCAATCAGCTATAATGAAAATCAACAATATATTGTGGTATACGGTATACCATATATAAGCAAATTGAATGCAACATAATACAATTTATGAAATCAATATTAGATATAATCATTCTTTGTAGAAGACAAAATATTTCATTACGTGGTCATAACTAGTATTCAAATTCTAATTTAGGAAATTTCAATTCAATTCTAAAACTATGCATAGTATAAACTATGGAAATGATATATTAAAAGAACACTTATTAATGTGTACCTAACAATTATATATACACCTCAAAAACAACACAGAATGAATAGATTTTTGAATGTGGTGAATATATTAAAGAAAGACAAATTAATTATATAAAAAAAGCTTTTAATGTACTAGCTGATGAAACCACATATATATATATAATACCGAACAAATGGCTTTAACAATTAGATATTTTAAGTGTATCACTGTAAAGTTTATTTCTTTCATAGAATGTTAAAATCTTAGTGGAGAAAGTAGAGCTAACTTGATTATGGATACACTAACAAAAGCTGAATTAAATCCTAAACATTTAAGAGGAAAATGATACGATGGAGCAGGAAATATGTCTGGAAAAGTAAAAGGAGAGTCAACTATAATTCTGAATAATCACCCTAAAGCAACATATATACACTGTATATCACATGTATTAAATCTATCAATAGTAAATGCATGCAAAATGCCATTAATTCAAAATATAATGGACATATTATTAGAAATTTGCATATTTGCAATTTTTAATTATTCTGCCTAGAGGCAAGGTTTATCAGAAGAAAATATTACACAAATTTGTGCCAGACATGATGCTTTACTAGTATTCATCGAACTGTATGTCAGATAATCCCAAAAGAAACTCTTTCAGATCAGCGATAGAATACATACTTCTCTATTACATATGTAATATCCATATGGACACTATATATAGTTAACTATAGTTAAGTTATAACTTCGATCCTAGAGAAAAAGTAGTCGGAGCATATACTCGCATGCTCAGAGCTACGTTGAACACATCATGGAGGGTACATATGACAAATAAATAGCTATACGATATAATCCATAAAATGGCAGTCTCTATACGAGAACAAAGATTAAGATTCATTAGACATTGCTGGAGAAGTAAAAGTGAACTAGTAAGCGATTTACCTCTCTGGAAACCGCTCCATGGTCAACGACCCCAAGGACGACCAGCAAACACTGTCATTAATCAACTGAGCGAAGATACTAGATGCACCCTCAGTGAACTACCAAACGTGATGAGTGATAGAGAATGATGGATAATACGTGTCATGGACTGCTGAGCATGCTCGACCTGTTAAGGTAAGGTAAGTAGGCAAGCAATACTTGAAACAATGTTAGACAAATATAACGATAAACCATGACATTCAGAAAGTATAACAAAATCTAAAGTCTTTACAATTCTATGATTAATACAAAATGTATTATGTTAATTGTATGTAATAATGCACTTAATTTCACAGACAATTTAACAACTGCTCTCAGTAGTAGGTCAACAGACGCTATATATATATAGCCCTAAGGCTAATCAATATATTCAAAGTGTACTTAAAGGGTAACACGTTTGTAGAGATAATATTGATGAAGTACAATTATAATGGAATGAAGAAGCATAGCATTTATTACCATATTCAAATAAAGTAGGAAAAAATAAGTCCTAATTTCTTTACCAATGATAAATAAAATACAGCTAGATCGTGCAAATCTGTTTCATCAGCTGAAGATCTTCAAAAAACTCGAGTTTTTAAAAAAGTAATATATATTCCATTCTTGGATCATTTTATAATGGAGATGAAAGAACTATTTAATAAAGACATATTGTATATATCTCTTGGAGCATTATTAATTCCAAAAGTAATTAATTAAAACAAAGATTCATGGAAATAAAATATATTAAAGTTTTATGAATTAGTCAAAGATGATTTACCAAAGATAAAAACCTAACATAAAATACCTACATATAATAAAAACAGAATTGATTTGATGGGAAGTTAAATGGACAGAGACTAAATATCTATATAATACGATAGCAAGTACTCTCAATAACGTTAACATGTCTCACCACAAGGTAAATTTGAATTATAAAATGTATTTATATTACATTATAATATATATATATATATATATATATATATATATATATATATATATATATATTAATAATATATAATTTATAATTTCTATATACTATAGGTGTCTTTTTCCTAATATCTATGTAATGTTTTTATGGATGGCTACTACGGTTACTTCATGTGAATGTGAACGTTCATTTAGCCGACGATTTTAGTTCGACTATGAGTGAAGATCGACTAAACGTACTTTCTTTATTATATATACATAAAGATATAGATATCGATTGTGATTATATTATTTCCAAATTTGAATTACGTAATCAAAGAAGAATGCAATTAATTAACATATTGGATTACTAGATTTTATTAAATAAAATATAAAATATTATTCTATTTAATTTAATATAGTATTTATATATACAATTAAATAAATTATTCAATTAAATATTATCATAGAAAATATGTTTTATTTTAAAAAATACACTTTTAATAGAATGTCACCCCCCACCCCCCTTGAAAAAGTCCTGTAACCGCCTCTGATCTACCCCATATGTTTCTTCATGTGAAAATCTGATCTGTAATATATAGTTTATTTCCTTATTTACCATTGTAATTATACTTATCTACCGTCCACCTTCATCTAGCATACGGAGTTTCTTAACTGACCTATCTTCTATTTTAGAATCTATTACATCGATTAACACGGTTATTCTTGGTGATTTTATAAACAAATTTAATATTAAAATTAACAATGATAATTATGTTTTCTTATCTCTTAATTAATGAACTTATATTTGAGTATAGCCACTCAAAATGTTTGTTTTCCTATAAATACTAATAGTAATTTTATTGACCTATTGTATCTTTAGCTGATTCTAATTTAATTTAATATCCCACTCAAAGTTCTCTAATATCAGATCACTTTACCATTTAATTGTATGTGAACTTTCCGATGACATAATTAATCAACCTTATAGATCATTTAGGAAAATCTCCTCTATTGATAAATCAATGTTTGTTAACTCTGTATTCCATCAACTTAACAACAGTATAACTATTGATTTTTATACTCTTTTTGATTCTTTTAATTTGGCATTATCTCATTCGCTTGATATTTTTGCACCCTCCATTACTCTTATCAACCGAACTTATTCTAAGTATCTCTAGTTTAATATTGATATTGTTAAACCGAGGAAACTACTTCGTAGACTACAACGTAAATATGCATCCTCTAAACTTGACTCTGATCATATTGCCTTTAAAGTTTGTCGATCGCTTTACAAGAAAAAACGTCTTTCTACCAAATCGTCATACTTCATGGATATGCTTGTTGTTATGGAATATCTTATAAGCAAGTTTACAAATTATCTTTCACATTAGTAGGTAAAATCCAGACCAAGTATCTTTCTGATCCACCTGTTTCAGTTATTTTTCCTTGTATGCCAATTTCTTCCAACAAAAAATATCTAACATTATTAATCTACTACCAAACATCAACCTGGAAATACTCAATCTCAATGTAACATCCATCCATAATCACTGTTCATCTTTTTCGCTTCCCAAACATGCCATTGTAATCTCCCAACTTTAACCTATTTCACTAAATCGTTTAATATCACCTATGTTATTATACTTATTACTGAAATCATTCATAGATCTCGTATATCATTTATTGTTCTACACTACATGAAATATTCATACATTATTCCGATTAAAAAAACTACTCTTGACCAATATAATTTTTCAAGTTATCGTCCAATATCCTTGTTATCATCCATATCTAAGACATTATATTCAGTGAATATGAAATCCTCGTTATACACAAGGCTCTGTTATTGGCCATATATTGTTCATTATTAATATTCTTCCTATTATATCAATTGTTCACAAATATCCTAATATTCACTATCATCGTTGTACCGATGATCTTCATATATGTACGACGTTGTACGTCATTTCATAGTTCTAGTAATTCTGACCTGATTCAAATGTAAACCTATATGTTTAATTGTATTGCTGATCTCACTGAATGGTTCTCTCATAACTCTCTTTCCTTGAATATGATTAAAACTGATACTATTATATTCTTAAGACCCAGTTCTCCTCTATCAATCACTCATCCGTTTCTACTATATTTTCCAACTTCTATATCTATAACTACCCTTGCTTTCACAATAACCTCTCAGCTAGACTACTCTCCAGATATTAATAAAATGATTTGCACTCAATATAATATTAGAAAATATCCTTATAAGCTTACCTTTGCTAATTACTAAATATTTAATTTACTCGCTAGTATTCATTAGAAATATCTATTCCTGTTCATTATTATGTAATTTACCTGTTAACCTGATATATAAACTTGAACGTATTCAATTTCGTGCTATATGTGTATTATATAAACTAAACTTTGCCTCAATATTTTCTATAACTGCAGTTTTAAAGCATGATTTAATGATATCATTATAGTTATCTATAGGCTGGCTTAAGTTTAGATATATTTGTAAATATAGGATATTGTGTATTACGTATAAGGCTGGATTTCCTGAATATCTAGCCTAATCCATTATTATTCAGAAAATATGGAATTCACTGCCATATGATATTCATTGTACAACACCACTTTCATTGTTTAAACGCAAACTGTATATCAATTTTAAATCATTGTAATTTATTCTATTTTTGTATTAATTTTGTATTTTTTTTTTCGTTTTTATTGTCTAATGTCGCCTATAATCACCATAATTTTTTGAAGTCATAATAAATTATATTTTATTATTATTTTATTATATATATATGTAGAGCTATATCATATAACTATTGGTGCAGTAAGTAAATGTTTAAAAAGAGGTCGCAGAATTAGAAGCAAGTGATGGTATATTTTATAATCAGCATATAGGCTATTGTATAGTCAATATAGTCAACATATATATATAGGCTATAAGTGAATATTTATATATATTATTATTATTTGTTTACATTTGTTAAAGAAGTTATCTATTGACATATTTTTATACAATTTATTAATAAATCAATTTTATACACAAATATATGTTATATATTTTAAAATATATTTAATAATTTATTAATTTATTAATGATTTAAAAGATTATATATTATAATATAATTGTAGTGGTAAATTATTTTCTTGGAAATTTCAGACATTATAAATGTTATTGGAATACCTAGAATACCTATTTAATTAACAATTATTCGATTTAGTGATTATTGTATAGGTTAACGATTTAGTTATAACTAAATCGTTATATTATCAAATAATCTATTATTCGAGGTCATGATATTTTATTAATTACATGATTTATTAATTACATGATAGTAGATATTAAATGTATTGGTTATAAAATAATATTTATATTATATTACAATATATATATATATATATATATATATATATATATATATATATATATATATATATATATATACAGTCAACTCTCGGTAAGTCGGACTACGTATAAGTCGGACTTCTCGATAAGTCGGACACATTTATTTGGTTTGGTTGGATTTGTATCTAGTTCCATGTTAAATTAATCGGATAAGTCGGATAAGTTGGATTGTATAAGTCGGACTTTTCTATAAGTCGGACTTTTCTATAAGTCGGATACATATTAATGTCATTTTTATGATTTTATACTGGATAAGTCGGACTTTTTATAAATTGTCAGAAATATTTACTTTAAATAATGAATATTATAATTTTAGTAAGTACTATTATTGAATACAACATTTATGTTGTTGATTATTGCATAATTCCACATTTCGGTAATCCTCACGCTGCGCATTTCATGTCTTATTTGCATGATATACTTAATCTCGGATAAGTCGGACATCTCGCTAAGTCGGACACTTTTCCCGGTCCCTTGCGAGTCCGACTTATCGGGAGTTGACTGTATATATATATAGCTTTATATCATTAATCTTCAGACATTATATAATGAATAATAATAATGAATTATCATACACAGTGTAGTGAGAGGTTACAGAAGAACACGATGAAATTGAGGGAAGGGACCGAGTAGAACTCATCGGGTGGTTCACATCAGGCGAAATGCGGGCGATAATGCTATGTTTTACAGGCCGATATATGTCAACAACATTCGCTATATGTGAATACCCGATCGAAATGTAAAGAGTATATACTGTGTTATAAATTATAAGTTATAAGTTATAACATATAACAAAGTTAATAGTACTATTATATATGGTTATAAGTTATAACCATATATTTGTATTCTACATTATTGGTAAATATTATAGGTAAACTACAAGTCTATGGTAGTAACTATAGTATATAAATATAGTAATAATAACTGTGTTATAACACAAATATTCCAGAATGTAATGCCCAAGTATAATTAACTATATGATGGCATGGATGGGTAGTGAACCCCTCCACGGTTATTGAACATGTTCTCGAATTAAATATATTTCACATCAACATTCATGATTTATAAATAAATAAATAATTGTATATGGATGTAAGATGTTCTATTTATGCAGTTTAGAATAGTCATGACTATTCTTTTAATGAATATTTGTTCATAATATAATAACAAATACATGCACGACGTGCATTGCACGTACTTTATATTATGTTATGAACAAATATTAACATTTTAATAAAAATATATTTTTCATATTGTAATACGACAATACTAAATGTTATATATATAAATATAATATATATAAATCAAATAGTTAGTATTATATATTAGCTGTTTCATATTGTATTGATATCATTACAATATTGCTATAGTACGAACAGTGTAATGGTACCTACACGTTTAGCTAGAATTAGTCTACACCTCGTTTATCAATAAATAATTCAGCAGATGTTTATTTAAGATCACAGAATCGAGCACGTGGTAGAGACGATAGTAGTAGTGTTAGTGGTAGTATCGATGCACTAACTATAATTAATGTGTATATAATTACGTCGATTAATTATGTTTTATTAGAGGTGCTACTGTTGCTACAGAGAATTGTAACTGCAGTGCATGCACTGGTTTCCATATGATTAATAATGATAACAATGTCTCTATAGGAATTAAAAATGTATATACTAGACTACATCGTGTACACGAATTAATATATATATATATATACATATATATATATATATATATATATATATATACATATATATATATATATATATATATTAAAATAAGGTTATATATATATATATATTCAACTCGTTTCTATGGTTTTTTTATATAACTTTACATAATGTATTTTTAAACTTGACTTAATGATACATATTTTTTATTCTTTACCTACTTTATTTTTAACTTGACTTATTGATACATATTTTTATTCTTTACATCTTAAATATTTATGTTTACATTTTGTTTACTCATGATAATCTAACTTATCTAGAATATGATGATTGGGGAAGTTCTCGCAACAAAAAAAACAAATATATTTGTTTATTAACTTCTCCATTATGTCATGCTTTACAACATGACATAATAAATCTGATTTATTTATTTATTATTTATATACGATATATGTAGTATATATATATATATATATATATATATATATATATATATATTGTTATTTTTATTTGGTGGAGTCCTTTCATCCCATCCAGGAACTTAGATACAGTTTTCACTTATAACCATATATGGCTCTAATGTCCCTTCGAAGCCGCTCTCATGTTAAGGCATCTATGGTTTTAACGAGAGCCGATCATTTATTTATACACAATTATATAAGATATATATATATATATATATATATACTACGAATCTTCAGAGGTTACATCTATATAATTACAAATTTGTAAGTATAACGTATATATATATATATACATATACGTATACGTATTAGAATATATTCTTGATATATATATTCTTATTATTATAATATACCACAGTATTCATTATATACGTGAATTCAGTTATTCGTGTAATATAATTTTTTTTTAAATAATACAATATAATAATTGAATAAATATATAGGGGAAAGTCTCCGATTACCAACCTAAATGATTATTTGTAATAACTTATTCAATATTAAATATATGTATTTAAAATGTTGTAAATAGGGTAATATTATGGCAATGAATAATGTGGCTATTTTATATTTTTGATATACTTATATTTAGGAGAATAAACAAGAATAAACAGGGGGGTCGGTAATCGGATACTTGTTCCTAATACCGACCCCCTTCCCCTATTCCCGACCTCCTAAAATAATCGTGGTCTAAATAATTGTAGTATTATAATATCCAATCAACATAGTAGATATTCATAAATATAATTAATTATAACATGCACGCAATTATTTTTTATTGAATTTATGTTTTAATAGTAATATTAAATTTAAATTTAAACTTTATAGTAATTATATTAAAATAGTGTATATTATTATTTAATATTTAATTATTAATCAGTATGTATATAATCGAATGGAATCATGAATCATTAATCTATATCAATGATACACAAACAACTTATCACATATTTTAAAGTAAAATACGTATATATTTTGATTGGATATTATAAATCACATGGGATCGGAATTAGGGTAATTTAGTGGTCGGTAATATGAAAATCATATGGGTTGCTATAATTAATATATGTTGGTTAATTATTATTCAAATTAAATTATTATTTTGATCATAGTTATAAACATTTTATTGATCTACAATATTATGCGCAGTATTACGTTTTCTTTTAATTAATTAATTAAATGATTTAACAAAAGTTATTATTCAAATATTTAAAAAGTAAAAAACGAATATTACATTTTATCAAATAACAATTGTAGGATTGCATATTTTGTAAAACAATATAGGCCTACTTATTCAGATTTATCATTAAATTGCTAACAGTTCATGTACATATAATTGTTTGATATCTCTTAAAGTTACTGAGATATGAAAGAGGGTCGGTATTAGGAGAGGTCGGTAATCGGGGACTTTCCCCTACAGGTATATTGTGCCCTCGTCTGTTCATTATAATGAATATGAAATAAATTAAAATTCGACCGCCAAGTTCCATATTTATGAATATTATATTAAACTAAGCTATAGTTTAGGTATACTGTCTCTCTATCATGTACAATGTACATGATATAGAGACAGTATACTATATACCTATATATATACCTAAACTATATGTACAATGTACAATGTACATTGTACAGCTATTTAGAGTTAAATTACATTTCCCTTGTTATTCCACGAAATACATATATGTATACGTGAATATAATAAGGTGTAAATTAATAACATTATTGATGATGATGATGATGGTGATTATATTTAAACACTAATTTAATTATAAAATGTTATAGTATGACAATAATATATAAAAAACAATAAATAAATGTAATAATAACTACCGACAAGTGTAAAACGTGTAGAAAACGAGTAATATTTCATGTTCAAATATCATGGACAAGGAGGTATACCACCTATAGGTGGTACTATAGTATACTCCGATGTATACTTCTTTAGTTTATATGAATGTTGTTGTTGATGTATTGATGTTTTTGAGGGATTGAGGGAGTTGATTTCAAAGGTGGCTTGCGCAAATATTCCGGAAGTATTATAAACCTATAGGTAGATAGGTATCTATATATAGATAGTAATATAGGATGAACAATAGAAGATATACATCGAATTTTATAACACTGGGATGTTATTTAACTTATTGAAAACATTACGCAACTTTATAATAAGTAGGTATAATGCGAAATAAAATATGACTTTCAAAAATAAAGATTCAATGTCTACAAATTAATTATTTTATAATACATTTAATATATAAGTCAATATATATATATATATATATATATATATATATATATATATATATATATATTTATATATATATGCATATAGGATTAGGAAATATGAATATATTAGTCAATATATGTCAATTTAAAGTACATGGTATAGTTCGATATATGTCAATATATACTGGTTTTATTGATTACGATTATGACATAGTTATTAATATAGTCTTATTTTTATTTAACAGAAGAACATTATTAACCTATATATTATTATAGATGTACATTTTAAAAGAGGTGTATTGGAGTTAGGGGCTGAGTTAATGTGTAGTGTAATATATGAATATATTCTTGATATATAATCAGCAAATATATGATAACTTAAAGCCTAAATTGACACCGTTTTCTAAACGATAGCTATTTCATATTGCATTAGTGGATGTCAGTTAAAGCATGGTCGCATCGCTTAAGCCTATGAATCAATCTTACGGATGAGCGAATAATTCGGTCAAGTTTTATAACTTCAGAGTTCTTGATGCCGTAGAATAGAGAACAACAATAGTCTATTCGAGATAGTACTAAGGCGTTGAGAAGGCGCTTAGTGATGTTGGGCGAACAATAGTTTTTAATGTGGCGAATTTTTCTCAAATAGAGATTAGCGGATTTAGATATTGCATTGATATGAACACCGTACGGCGTACGTCGTACGATAGAGTACCATACATTAAAACACCAAGATTGCGCACAGATTCAGAAGGCTTAATTATTATACCGTCAATTGATAGAGTAGGGAAATTGACAGGTAGAGATGTTAAGAAGTTCAGTTTTGGAAGTATTGACTAGGAGGTAATTAGTTAGTAACCAGTGAGTACTCTCAGAGGTATAATCAGACAGCTCAGAGTTAGAGTTCACAGAGTCAATGGGCATGCAATGGGCAATGGGAATAAAAGCAATGGACATAGAGTCAATGTCAACTGCAGTTTCAGTAGTAGTTTAATGTCATCAGCATATATTTGGTAATATATATTATGGTATTTGCGAATAATATTAGAGAAGTGGGCCAAGAACCATGAGGGACACCTTTAAGAATGTTGGTAGAAGGTGATATGAGGTCATTGATTTGAACAGACGAAATTCGATCAGTGATAAACGACATAAGCCACTTAAGGGGGGAACCTTCAATTGAATTAATACCAAGTTCGATGATACGGTTAATGAGGATCGAATAATTTATCATATCAAATGCACTATATAGGTCAATCAGGAGTAGTTGTACGCAATAAGACGTCTTATGTTATTATATATCCTCGTACGAGTCAAGCGAGTTATGAATCAGGTCAGTGACATGGGTGATGGCAGTCTCGGTAGAGAAATATTTTGTATAAGCACTTTGAAAGTAATTAAGCAGATTGTTATTTTCAAAGTAATTGATGAGCTGACGACTGACCACACGTTCCATGATCTTACTTATTATTGGAAGTTTTGAGATAGGTCGGTAATTTGTCAATACATCAGGATCTAGAGACGATTTTTTAAGGATGGGCTTAATATTATTAGAATAGCAGCATAATATACTTTTAAAATTAATAGCAGCATAATATTAGCATAACAGCAGCATAATATCATGACAAATTAATAGAATCATAATATACATTTAATAGCAGCATAATGGCAGCATAATAGCACAATGTAAACATTTGAGGCTATATCATATGCTGTTATGCTGATATTATGCTGCTATTTATGTTAGCTGGGTATATACGTGTGTTTGTGTGTGTAACTATAGGACCTGACAGCGTTAAATAACGAATTAAATTAAGAATTAGATATGTATGGTTTTATGAGAATATATTTTTCAATTATTTTATTTGAGCTAACTATAAACTAAATATAATATATATATATATATATATATATATATATATATATATATTTACGCAAATAAATAATCATATTTTCACTATGATATTATAATAAAGCTAGTGAGAATTATGTATATATCTATGCATATTATAGTAGTTTCCATATATATATAAAGTTGTAACTTTTCATTATATATTCATTATATACCTATGCTTATTTAAATTGTATTATCTTTCCCTGGTTTTATATTTGTATTTTATGTTAAACATACATAGTGTATACACTGTAGCTATACTTTGCATGTAACTAAATAGTGTATAATATAAAGATATTATTAAAATAGTGCTGTATTGGAAATATATACGAGTATTTTTCTCGGGCTCTAGGGTTATAAATATTATAGGTATAATTTGTATATAGGTGTCACTACTTGTATCATATATTAATATTATATATTTAATGTATAGTACATAACATATTTATACTAAATAACTAATATAATTTACTTATCGCTTAAAATTAAATATATATTTTATATTAATATATTTATATAATTTTAATAAATAATATATTTAAAATTTGATATATTTGGTCACTTAGAATTTTAGTAAAAGTGATTTATAATAATTTGTTATTATTTAAAAATTTTTAATTTTTCTTAACGATGATATTGTAGTAAAATAATTGATTCTTCTGGTTCTAACATCTGATGATTGGTCATTCTTGTTTCATACTTGATACGTGTCCGCCACACCTTGTTACGCATTGACACGTTAGACTACTGATTATATTCAGAAGAATCCACAAAACCTAAACAAAATTATAAATCTTCTTTAAATTATATTTTTATTATTTTATATAATTAATTATATTTAATAATTTGGATAATTCATATTATTATATCGTTATCGGTATTATATTATTATCATTATATTAAACGTTTATAAAAGTGTAATTCAATGCAATTTAGTTATAAATTCTAGTATAAATCCATAGATTTATAGTTTACCATAAGTTTACTGGTAAAATACAAATATATGTATAAATCCATAGAGCTTTCTCTCTAGCAAGTATAAATCATACGAAGTTAAAAATTAATACAAATTGAAAATATATTCAAATTTATTTCAGTAATTATCATATGATAATATATCAATAATTTGTAATTCATAGATATTTTTAATTAGGGATTTTATTATAAGAATTGTAAATAATCACAAGTAAAGTGGCGTATTATAAGGATGTACATATATTAATCCCCAAATATTTAAATGTATACTAAATACATTATATAAATATAGCATGGTTAGAATATTCCATATGTATTATTAAAGTGGATATATATTACACTTTTATATTTTTTTATTTTAAGAAAATAAAAATTCAAATAATAAAAATACTCTCATTCCTATATTAAACCTATATTTATTTACGTTTCCATCGAGTTTAAAATCATGTAAAATTTCGAATATGATATTAATATTTAATTATCTATAAACGTTTATTAATGGAAGATTTATTCAGGTAATTCATATACTACATCAATGAGCATATTAATGTTATATTATTAGTGTAACATTGATTATATTAATGCTAACATCATTATTATTAAAGTTTACTTTTAATTAATACTTTTAAGATTTTTTTTTTCATACAAATTATAATTTAATAGTCGTATATTTTACTAGCTATTGATGTATTATTATAATTATTTGCCATTATATATTATATATATATATATATATATATCATATTAGTATATAATAACTTATTCTATATAATATAGAACCGCTTCTTTCGTTATTAAGATCTCTCGTGAGATTCTATTTTTAAATATCTGCAGATATAACGCAGAGTCCCGCATATTTAATAATTATTATAATAATATCATATTAAATATGATATTACATTACTTAATTATTATGTATTACTACTACGGCGTATTAAGGGAGACGATCAAAAAGGACGATTTGAGGCTTAAATGTTACATTAAAAATACAAGTTAATAGCATTTGAGTTATTTAATAACTTAATAATTAAGTTGTATTGATATTTGTTGGTTATTTGGTTTAATTAGTTTAGTTTTGTCCTGCTTGGTTTTTTAGCTGCATTACATCCCTAAGTGAGCCTTTACAAATTTATTTGACATTTAAAATTAACATTTGCAACTCAACGCGTCCTTTTTGATCGTAATCCCTATCATAGTAACTATGATAGTAGTTGTGAGAATCGATTATTATTATAATAATTAAATATAATCATTATAAAATCGGTTCCCTTGTCAGATTACTGAATACTGACATCGGCCCCCAATAAGGCACGTGTCTAATCGACAGTTCACGTAAATATTTCGCGGCTGGCGTTATATTTCACAGTAAATTATTGTGAAGTGTTATATATATATATATATATTACACTACAGTATTCTTATATACTACTATCATATTACATAAGCTGTATAAGTGTATACGCGCACTGTTTACTTGACTCTCGATTAGACACGTGACATGTTGGGAACCGATGTCAGTCTAAATCATCAGATTAGGTAAATGATACTATTATTTAATATATAATATATATATATATATATATATATATATATTTAAGATATAATATAATATTATATAATATAGATCATCAAATTGCATATAAATTTTATGAATTATCTCGAATCAGGCTGCCGATTGTTATTATAATAATGTCAGAGTTCAAGGTGGACGGTACTTATATATGCACTACTGCACATTATACGCATTTTAAGATATTTTATAGTAACACAATATTGTATAGACTCACTGGGGATATAATGCAGCTAAAAAAACAGTATAATAAAACCAAACCAAAGAAATCACACAACCCCAAAATAAAAATTAAACTCTGAAATTCTAATAATACTAATCGGCGGCATGCTTCGAGATTCACGCATTTAATATGTATTTAATATTAATCCTTACATATATTATTATAATGATAATCATATAAGTATTATATTATAAACAAATGTTAAATATAGAATATTATAAATAAATATTTTAAATACTTTTGTTTTACATTTTATTCATTATATTTATACATTTCTATTTAAAAAATATCAAACATAATAACTATGACGCCGACACTATATAAATATGTACTTTTACACCTTCAAATTATAATAATTATGAACATATAACATATCCCAGTTTCACGATCTATTTAGAACAACCTCTTTCGTTAATTAGAGCTCTACGCTAATACGATTCTATTTTTATATATCGGAAGTTATAACCAATGTTCTTGCTATAACTACAATAACTATATGCATACGCATGTCATTCAATATAACGAATTTTCGTTTAAACCCTAAAATAAAATTATCATTCATAGTTTACGTAAGTATAGGTATCTGGCACACATATATTAAAGTATACAATACATATTATTGCTTAACATTTAAATCCTGTAACTATTATGGTAAGCCGAATATAAAGTCAGTTCCCTTTTCCGATTAGATGAGGGATGCGATTATAAACTCAGTGCCCTTGCGAGTCAACCGAACACAGACTTATTCACTTGATCCTATATGTTATAACTGTTTTATTATATAAATATTAATACACTTATTAATAAATTTTTTTCGTAATAAATTTATATAAATATCAAAAATTAATCACAATTAATATTAATTCTTATACTTCGTATTAACGCAATAATAAACCCTCCATCATCGACTAGTCTATAAATATTTATTTCTCCAGATAATCTCGATTTATAACTCTATACTACTTTGATTACATACGTATAGGTGAAATAGTATCCAGATTTATTTACTAAAAATGATAATGTTAATAGTTTATTTTGTAGGTACTAATTTATTTTAAGAGTAATATACTATTGATATAATTTCCAATGTAATTGTCTTTTTATTATTCAATTATATATCCTTAAAAATGAATATTGATACATTTATAATTATGTATATTTCATTATATTAACATTGGTTTATTTGTCAACGTATTAACTAGTATACTTCATGCTTAACGTAGATCATCTATGCATGATGATATTCCAACTCTACAGAAGTTACTATTAAATGTAGTTAAACTTCGTAACTATTGTTCGTATTAGGTTAACCCAGGGTATCATTCAGGGTATCATCAGGGTATCATTCAGGGTATCATCAGGGTATCATTCAGGGTATCATCAGGATATCATTCAGGGTATCATCAGGGTATCATTCAGGGTATCATCAGGGTATCATTCAGGGTATCATCAGGATATCATTCAGGGTATCATCAGGGTATCATTCAGGGTATCATCAGGATATCATTCAGGGTATCATATAGGGTATCATTCAGGGTATCATCAGGGTATCATTCAGGGTATCATATAGGGTATCATTCAGGGTATCATTCAGGGTATCATCAGGGTATCATTCAGGGTATCATATAGGGTATCATCAGGGTATCATTCAGGGTATCATTAGGGTATCATCAGGGTATCATTCAGGGTATCATCAGGGTATCATTCAGGGTATCATATAGGGTATCATCAGGGTATCATCAGGGTATCATATAGGGTATCATCAGGGTATCATTCAGGGTATCATCAGGGTATCATTCAGGGTATCATCAGGGTATCATTCAGGGTATCATTCAGGGTATCATCAGGGTATCATCAGGGTATCATTCAGGGTATCATCAGGGTATCATCAGGGTATCATTCAGGGTATCATTCAGGGTATCATCAGGGTATCATCAGGGTATCATTCAGGGTATCATCAGGGTATCATTCAGGGTATCATATAGGGTATCATCAGGGTATCATCAGGGTATCATATAGGGTATCATCAGGGTATCATTCAGGGTATCATTCAGGGTATCATCAGGGTATCATCAGGGTATCATTCAGGGTATCATCAGGGTATCATTCAGGGTATCATCAGGGTATCATCAGGGTATCATCAGGGTATCATTCAGGGTATCATCAGGGTATCATTCAGGGTATCATCAGGGTATCATTCAGGGTATCATATAGGGTATCATCAGGGTATCATCAGGGTATCATATAGGGTATCATCAGGGTATCATTCAGGGTATCATTCAGGGTATCATCAGGGTATCATTCAGGGTATCATCAGGGTATCATTCAGGGTATCATTCAGGGTATCATCAGGGTATCATTCAGGGTATCATTTATCAAACAATATTTCCTATTTTTTAATTATTTCATTCGTTTGTATAGTACGTTTTATATTATTTATTTCATATTAATAATTATTTATTGCATTGATATATAGCCAGTAAATATTTCAATTAATATCAACACTATTGATTGAATATTATCATAAATAAAATGAACCAATCACCTCTAAACTATCTTCGCTGACAGCAGACAGAACCAGTTAAAGTTTAAGATGGGCACTGACCAGCGCGGTGTGGCTGGACTAGTGGACATCAATGTAGATGACCACTTCTCTCTGGAACCTGAAGTTAGCCCCGCCCCCTTTAACATCTAAGGCTGAGGAGGCCGTTCTCGAAACAACCGTATCGCAAATATCTAATATATTTACTCTGTAACAACTGTGAATATTCGCAAATGGTCTTAGAATCACACACACACACACACACACACACACATATACCTGGGTAACACTACATGGTGTTATTTACTTAAATCTAACTTAACTAATTAATTGTGATGCGATATTAAATTAGATATCAACCTATTTAAACATAAGATCGTCTATTATTAAATTATATTAAATTATATTATTTCGTTAATATATTATTTAATTTATGAACATGTGTCGTTTTCCATAATTACCTATAACTGCAAACATTTTCATAATAATATGTCACACTGATGATAATTAAAGTAATGATTGACATTTTATTATTTAATAATGTTGACTTTAATTTAATATATCATAAAATATATTTTATGAATATTTAGATACGAAATTATAATTTTACTTTTAGTTATTATTTTCACAATACAATGATTGAATAAAAACACTTATATAATACGTTAACATAGGGTTCTCCTCCTCCACCATGCTACCCCTCCACCCCCCATCACCCCGCCTTCTACAGTATAGCCCAGAGGACTTCTCCATGCTAGGGGACCAGGTGTCACATGACCCCAAGCTAATACTGGCATTCCAGCTAGCTCATGACGACCTCGTACATCAGCAAAGTGAGGCTAAAGGTCACGCTAGACCACCGGGGCACGGTGCTCCTGTCGCTAGGGGCGCCAAAGACTCCGGGAGAGCCAAGTATCCGGTGATGACTAATAAGGTTTATTGTCTTTGATTTTATACGGTGGAAAAAATAATTAATATTCATTAATATAGTAATGATAATATAATTAATATATAATAGTTAATATATTAATATATTAATATATAATTGGATCAATTAAATATACCATAATTTATAGTTCAAATTATATCTATATATATATATACTATTAAAATACTCATATATATATAATGTGATAAATATAATTTATAAAATATATTCGCATTATGTAAACAAATTAACAAACAACCTAATAATTAGAATGAGAGAAAACAAACTCCTGCAGTTAGTGGTAACATCTTTGAAAGACTATCGAAACCAAGAAACCAAGGTCCGTAATAACCATATGACACACCACTACACACACCACTACCATCGATATAAAGAAAGTGGATAAGCAATTGACGCACGCAATGCATGTAAAAGATAGACACGTGAATGACACTTTTATCGATAAATCAACAAAATGGTATCAATGATTTTGATTGGATATTAGTCATATTATATATGTCAAATATTAAAACAGTAGGCTTTTCGTCGAAATAGATTAAAGTGACTTCTATCTATATCAATGGATTTAAATTATAAATATCAATAAAATAGTATTACATCTTCAATTTAAATACACAAAATTACGAGGAATGTTGATATTATGTATTTTAAATATATAATTTTATTTTTAGTATAGAGAGTACATACAAATTGGTAGTGATTATCAATATATATATGATAAATAAATATTATTATAAATAAAGTAGTGGGCCAGATAGTGGGTTTCGACTGCAGCGCTCGTAGCGGATAGTGCCATACACTACATTCAATTGCTTATCCACTTTCTTTATATCGATGACCACTATACACACCACTACACACACCACTACATACACCACTACACACACCACTACACACACCACATCACACACCACTACACACACCACTAAATACACCACTACATACACCACTACACACACCACTACACACACCACTACATACACCACTAAATACACCACTATACACACCACTACATACAACAATATACATCTATATACACAATACGCAACATCGCAATATTGCTTTACATATATATAGTATATAGTATATACATTGAAAAGTACATTAGAACATTAGGATATTCTGTACTTTCTATACTTGTTGGTTGTCATTATATTACTACATAATAATAATACAATTTGTTAACAAATTCCATTGTCTAGTTATTAATTTTGTGTTTATTTATTATATTTTATAGTTTTAATTTGAAATCGAATTATGTATATAAATATATTATTTTTTCCCCATTATATATGTACGTTGTTAAAATAAACTTATCTATCAATATTTAAGTAATGTACCCCTTATAATCAGTGTAACCTAGTTACGTTTAACCTCCTTTAACCCCTAATCATCGATAGCTTAGCGACATCATTGCAACCTGCGTCAACATGTGCCTACATTATGTAAACAATATCAGAAGTCGTATTAACATCAGCGCTTTAGAAAACTCTATAACTTCGTAATAGCGGTGCATCCTATTATCCGATTGTGTGTACTCTACTACCACTGAATCGTAATGCAGGTGTTAAAGCGACCCCCTCGGCTCCGACTAGAGGTGTAGACGTTCAGTTCAAGGTTCTCAATGATATACCCGATCTTGAGAAGGTGATGACTTCAGCAAGTAGACAGGTTATCTGAGAATGAATCATGCGTTCATCACGCTGGTGTACATGTATACAAGTTAATGGTGTATGATATGTAACATTATGAATATTCTCACTTGAAGACTATTGCCCAATATTAAAAGAGAACATCCAAAACCATATTTCAAAACTCATCATTAATATTATGTACATATATTGCTAATTCATGTTTACGTAAAGACAAATATGCATTATAAATAAATTATATTTTGTAATATTATTTTTCATAATCAAAAACTATAAATTAAACTAATCATTTTATTATTAGACGTAAGTTATAGTGTAACAATAGTACGTTGCTTTTATTGCGGTGTCTATCCGATCATTCCCTTAGCTATACTCTTAGCTATAAGTGTGTGATAGGTATCACACATTAACGCTGTGTGTACACCCTATTGTCATCATCACCCCCCACCCATACACACTCACCCACACATACACACGCACAATTTATTATTATTATTATATCTCACTCGAAAAATTTATTTAAAATTGTATTTTTATAAATAAATAAATGATGTTAATAATGCAAACCAACACATCCATATACACCCCCATATATACCCCGATAAACATACACACACACAGGTACATCCTCATGATACTGGGCACAGAACTACTACGCCATCAGCACAGGCTAATATGCGTGTTGATGGAGACAAATCAGTAGGGGCAACACCGGGTGCCAGCAGTGATTCACAACTAGCTAACCTGTTCTCTCTTATGTACAGTCTGCACGAACTGCTGCACACTCTTCAGTCGTTGTGGACCTACCATATCTCATCGCTAGGTTTACTGTAGGTGTGTGTGTGTGTGTTAATAACAGAGGCTCCAGTGTAACAGTTATATTCTATTTCTATATTATCTATTTTATTGTATTATCTCTTTATTAAAGTATATGAAATGATATATATATATATATATATATATATATATATATATATATATATATACATATATATACATATATAAGATCTATATATATATATATATATATATATATATATATAAATATCAGGGTTGGCGGTTTTTTTGGTTTTTTTAAAAAAACCAAAAAAACCGGTTTATTTGGTTTTTTTGTGGTTTATTTGGTTTTTTTGGTTTATTTATAATTAAATGTTCGGATTATTAATTAGAAAATATTATATATACCTAGATCGATTATTAAATGTCTGTGCAAAACATACATATATAGAGTAAGTATAAAATATACAACACTAATGAATATTATTTATATATATTAATTATATATATATATATATTATTAAATTTTCAATAATATATTATTAATATTAAATGTTAATAAAATTATTTTATTAAAATATATTTATTATAAAAATAAAGTAAAATATAATAAAAAAAATAGTTACAAATTGTAACAAAATAATAATTAAAAAAAATAACAATACAGTAATTAGAAATATAATCAATATAATTCTCACAATAAAATAACAAGTTACAAATTGTAACAATATAATAATTTAAAAAATAATAATAATAATAATTAGATGATTTTTAATAGAAATATAATCAATATAATTCTCACAATAAAATAAAAAGTTACAAATTGTAACAATATAATAATTTAAAAAATAATAATAATAATAATTAGATGATTTCTAATAGAAATATAATCAATTTAATTCTCGAAATAAAAAAACAAGTTTTGCCGCCTTATCATTGCCTAATCGATTCCTTATTTTTGATTGAACGCTTTTATAATGTTAAAAAAACCAAAAAAACCAATGGTTTTTTTGATCAAAAAAACCGTTAAAAAAACCGACCAACCCTGATAAATATATGAAAAGTATAATATATTATTTTTTCATAAAATAATATTACTTCCCACATATATTGAATTATATTGATTTGTTATTATATTATTAGATAATTAATATCAGATTATATTTGGTAACGTATTACTGTAGTATGCATACACATAGTGATTACCCCGCCCTCCCTAGGTAAAGAGTCCAAATACCTGAAGGAAGAGATGAGCTCTCGAGCCATCCGCCTCAAGCGAATAGAAGCCACCAAGAAGCGAACCTCTATGGAGATCTTCATGATTAGGACCATTATGGTCAGAGTGGACAAGAGGCTCAAGGTCACACTGGCGGCATCGGCTAAACTCACCGCTAAGGTACCGAGATCGAAGTTGTGCCGTTTTTAGAATAAATATCACGTCGGGTCATATAACGTTTCAGTTATCAGCGATATTTTAAGTATTTCAGTATTTTCGAGTAATATTGTTAATATGCTAACGAAATTTGATTATAAAATTATTGATGAGCCCTCGAGGATCACTTTTAAAGATGCTATAATGTCAATAACTATGGTTATACATGTACTATACGTTGCAGGAACTAATAGTAATCCCGTATCTCACGAGCGTATTCACTAAGACCCTCTCTATCTCGGATGTAGCCGTATGCATGCGAATCAACAAATAATAACGCGGATGTTATTTTGTGTAGATGAATCATTACACTTTAATATCATTGATTAATAAGCAGCAATATCTTAAATATAGTGATTCAAATTTCATGATTTATATCAATATATTCATATATGTATTTATATAATTATATAGGTACTTTATTCCTATATAAATATGTAATACGAATTTAATATATTATAGATTTGTATTATTCCACACGTTATTAGATTATATGATTGTTTTATTTACTTAAACACAGTTTTTCTATTATATTATTCATCTCAATTGAACGCTACTAATGGCGCTAATCAAATATTTCATCGCACACCGCGCGCATTATCGAACGCGCAGGATGAACTGGAGTTTATCGACAAGATGGGGCCCGTAGTTCGCCAGACCACCGGTCAAGCTACGAAGCTGACCTCTCTATGGCGCGACCTCGACATCAACGCCGAACCGCCGCTCCTATTCCACAACCTCGTACAACTGACCGCAGACATCGTGAATAGTCTGCATCGATCTCTGCAGGGCGTCATCTCTCGCGGGGAGTGTCAGGTACGTGTGTGTTGGTGAGGTTTGTTTGAGTGTACATGGGTGGGGGTGTGTTGATGAGGTTTGTTTGAGTGTATATGGGTGGGGGTGTGTGTGTTGGTGAGGTTTGTTTGAGTGTACATGGGTGTGCGTGTGTTGGTGAGGTTTGTTTGAGTGTATATGGGTGTGTGTGTTTGAGAGCTTGTGTGTACGTGTAGTAGTCGTAGTATACTTATTTATTTACTAGAATATAATTAAAAATAAATTGTTCGGAAGTGAGATAAAGTTATGTTAACAATAAAATTCAAAAAATACATAGTTAGATAATGTGTTCATAAAAGAGTGTATTAAAGTGCAGTTCATAAAGTAAGTAAGTTCAGTTCAAGTAAATATACGTGTATTGTTTTTTAAATGTATTTGAAATATTTTCGTTAGTTATAATCTTGCGGAGTTTATTCCAATGAGATAGTTAGTAGTTAGTCGAATCATTGTTTTTTAAATGGGTACTATTTCATGACCTCATATATTTGATGTAGCACCATCTTTTTTTATACATAGAGATCGGTCCTTGCTGGCTGGTATGCTAAGTGTGCCTTTTATATATATATATATATATATATATAATATATATCTATGTAATATATATCTATATAATATATATCTATATAATATATATATATATATATATATAATATATATCTATATATATATATATATATAATATATATCTATATATATATATAGTGTTCAATATTATATTTGTATTACAATATAACAACCACGGTTATATCATTCCTGATCACGATGAACTTACCTATCTACTTATCTGTGAACTACAGGACCTGCCGCGCTTGAGAGGAGATGTGCGCTGCTTCATCGAAACAATAGACAAGCACAAGCTACAAAGGAAACTTAACTTGGAGGCTTCGACGGCCCGACCGCTAAACAATACTCTCAATATGTCGAACACTAAGGTGAGGTACTTCTCTCGCCGGTATGCTGTTAATATAGTTATATAGTTATAACTACAGCGCTAACTTATAGCAAGTAGCCAACGTATGCGCTTGTTCACGCTAACAAAACAGTCCCCCGATATCGGCTGCTTAGAATTATTCATTTTAAAAAATTTACTAGATATCGGTTCAAAGATTTACGATTTGTTGATGGGTCATTTATATAAACGCACGCATAAGGCGTCGAACTGCCCGGTATCGGTATGTAATTATATAACTATTCACACCGAAACTGTCATATTGTGATGTTCGATGATATTAGGCTATATTGTGTTGCTGTGTGCTTAGACTTGCCAACTAAGTATGTTTACTTATGCTGGTTTTGTTGTGCAACTATATAAAAACATGTAAGAATAATTGTACTCAGATACATTTAGTCGGAGAAATCGAGAGTGAACTGTATACTACTTTAAGAAACGTTGCAAATATTCACCTTTATTTTTTAGTATGATATATTTACCTATAGGTTATATATAATTGCGGAGATATAATTAATTTTCGCTAACAATTTTTTAAACTTGATTCTTCATCTTATAATAATATCTGAAATTAGTAGAAAGATGTCTACATTCATCTGTATGGCATAATTTTATAATTGATATTATTCTATAGTTTAATATTATATTAACTATGTTATATATATCAATATATAATTCAAATAAATTCTGTACTAGTATATAATGAAATTTGATACTGATTGTATTTATTATTTAATATAAACTTAATAATAATTATCATATAATATATATATGTATATATATATATATATATATATGTATATATATATATATATATATGTATATACTATTATTCTATAGGTCGTATTAAAGAAAATTATAAAATTAAAAAAGGCAACAAAGCCAGCTAGACCGTCTTCATACAGAGCCCCCAGTATCTATAGAAACCAGGTTACAGTAGACACCTACTACATCAACGTTAACTAATTCATGTAATCATTAATATATGTATTTATTAAGAAATTAATGATATACTATATATTAATATATTTAATTCAAGTTTGTCAAATACTAATTTCATCTCACATTATAAATTTATTTAGTGTCTCATATCATATAAATATATTCAAAACAGATTGGAATTAAGAAAACGAAGAACATATTAAATAAAAAATCGGTTTTTATATATCCTATATATTTATATCTATAAATCTTCATATTTTTTAATAAATAATATCTAATTTTATCTAAAAACCTACAATATATTAATATATATTTAAAATATATTATATATTGTAAATATTTGTTTAAATATATTCTTTTTATATAATTAAAAAGCAAGCATTTAATAAAATTAAATATATATAAGTTAAAATCAAAATTTTTAAATTAAATTCAAAATAAATAATGTGAAACTTTATTTATTTTATATTTATATTAAATCAGTTCTTAAGGTTGATCAACATGTCAACATGATCATGATCTGGTATTATATCATATTCATTAGATTATTTATCTTACAAGGATTAAATTCCTAAGTATTATCTTTACCACTTAGCATTATATGATTACTTCCAAGAACTATTCTATTTAAGATTTTATTTTAATATATTTGTATTTAATATATTTGTTAATTATATATTAAACTTGATATAAATATTATTTGATGTAAAATAAAATTAAAATAAAATATGGATATATTGTCCACTCATTTTAATTTATAATTTAATAGAAATTATTAATTATTCAAATTTGTCTTTGTTATTTAATTAATAATAGTATATTCTAGTACATATATATATCGTATTATATTATACATTTCTATAAAATATATTAAAAATATTATTGAATAAATTGTATCGAAATAATAAATCTATTTAACAATAATTATTTTATTAGATAGAACTTTTGTAGAGTAAAGGGGTGTTTACATGAGCAGTCTATTCCTGCAGTCGGATGAAAGAACTGCACAACTGTAACATTTCGTATTTTTCTGCGTCCTTTGCTAAATTTTCTGATTAGAATATTTACGCGCTTATTGAGGAAAACGCGCGCACTAGTATACAAAGTATGAACGAATAATGAACGTAAAAAACATACCTAATTTTACCTTTGCGCAATTCTTTCAGCCGCTTGCAAGAATAGATTTCTCACGTGACCTACACTTAGTATCACACAATGAAACGCCTATATACTACACGTAAACCATCGTACATAGCCGGTGAAACAGCCACAAAGACGGAAGTTTCTGGAACCCACCCTCTCGTTTCGCACTAAGATCAAGACCGACAAACTGTTTACTTCTCTCTCTATACACATCATATCAGTAGCATTACATATAAATATATATATATATATATATATATATATATATATATATATATATATATATATGTGTGTTGGTTCTATTAATTAAATAAATAATATAATATAAAAATAAAAATATATATAATAAATATATAATATATATATATATATTAAATTACGTATTATGAATATGGTTACACCATAACAGACGTACGCTACAGCTATACCTCACGCCCCGCCCCCCTACGCGTGTATAGGACTAATAACACTTGGGACGGCAACACGCGCAGCCACAACAGAACTAAATCATCGGTGCCAGTGTCCAATAGACTAGGAATGCGCGGTACATCCGTCAAGGTTAGACCGAGTGACCTCTACGCCAGCGTATCTCTCGCTAGATGCCGCCCTAGTACTCTCGTAGGACGTCTGTGAATACTCCTCATAGACCTGAATACTCATCCTTCTGAAAGTTGTACATTTATTATGAAAATATTAAATATTTGTATCAAAATGTAGAATGAAATTAATATATTTTAAATTAGTATACTTATTATATTTTACTATTAATATAAACTAGATTTAATGTGATTATATTATAACTAAGAATATAATCTGTCAATTTTTTAAATCTATATAATAATGAATTATATAAATTATAATTATATTAAATATTTGAATTTTATTTTATTATAATATTTAATTTGTTCTAGTTTAGTCGTATTTTAAAGTGCATATGTATAACAGTTATATTACCTCCAATTATATAAACACAATTTAAATATATCATTTAACTATAATATTTAAGATATTATAACTTTACATTAATAAAAAATTGAAAATCCCTTTTTTCTGAAAAAAACTAGTGGCATGGATCCCCTTAAAGAAATTTCCAACTTCGGTAGTTGAGTTCATTGATAACAATATATATCAATATCGATATTTATAAATTAAATGTTCGTGTATAATGTTTGAAACAGTTCTGTATAGACAAAGGTCATTTAAGCGGGACTAATTATTAATGATACAAAATATATCATTAACAAATAATTATCAACAATAATAAATACATCTTATATCGGAATTACTTAATATATGAAAAAAAAATTCTACGATATATTTTAAATGAATTTAATAATTTAATTAATAAACGCTATAACCCTTAATTACAATTTAATAATAGTGATGTTAGCATTAATATAATCAAGGATAAATTATTAATATAAAATATAATTGATAATATATAAATTACCTAAATAAATTTTCAATAAACGTTTATAAATAAATCAAATATTAATATCATTTCAAAATACATACTTTTAAATTCGAATGAAGCATAATAAATATAGTTTTAAAATAGGTAGAAGAGTATTCTAATTATTTAAAATTTTATTTTCTTCAAATTTAACATATAATACAAATACCCTGTAATATAACTGTTCTATAATAACTATTGAAAATGGTAGCATTGTTACTAATATAATTTATTTAGTGTAAATTTAAATATTTATAAATTAATCTACATTATATTATAATACTATCCATTATTTGGATGAATAAATACAAATTCTATAATGTTACTATACCATTAGAATGCATGATAGCCTATGATAATACATTGAAATTGTAGATATATTATAAATTATTATAAAAAAATATAACTACTGAAACACATTTGTATATATTTTATTAATATTTTATGAATTTTTAATATAGAACTCTTGTAAATTAAATCTATATACATAATTAACTATTATAAACTTAATATTAAGCATATTATATAAAGTAATAATATACAAATAATTACATATAGAAATAATATAGATTATCATAATGATAATATTGAATAATTAATATTATAAAATAAATTATCATTTGAGGTTATAGGTTGTTATGGGCTTAAATGCAAAAAATAAATTATAAATTTACATAATTTATTTAAAAAATTCTAATATCTCCTTTTATTTATATATAAATTCATATCTACTATTTTTATCCTTAATATATCATTATACTAACATTTTTAATTAAAACATAAAATATTAGAATCTGTGAAAGTTGTTTAAAACTTTACCTATCTTTATATTACAATTAAAATCAGAGATACCTATGTAAAGAAGATTTATAATTTTTTTTTTGGTATTGTGGATTCTTCTGAATATAATCAGTAGTCTAACGTGTCAATGCGTAACAAGGTGTGGCGGACACGTATCAAGTATGAAACAAGAATGACCAATCATCAGATGTTAGAACCAGAAGAATCGATTATTTCACTACAATATCATTGTTAAGGAAAATTATCAATTTTTAAATAATAACAAATTATTGTAAAACACTTTTACTAAAATTCCAAGTGACCAAATATATCAAATTTTAAATATGTTATTTATTAAAATTATATAAATATATTAATATAAAATATATATTTAATTTTAAATGATAAGTAAATTATATTAGTTATTTAGTTTAATATATATATTTTTACATGTAAGGGATAGGAAATATTGTATTTTTTTAAATGATAGTTTGTTTAGTTAATATAAATAGAAATATACTTTGTGTTATATTTTATAGCCTTTATTATATTATTTAACATATTTTCCCTATTTATTTTTAATTTTTAACTAATTATTTTGTATAATTAATATTTAATTATTAAAAAAAAATTTTTTTTTTTTATATTTCCGGTTTATTTTTTATGATTAAAATTAAAAATGTAAACATAAATAAAAATTAAGAATTTAATTATATTTATACTACTGAAGATTTTTACTGATGGAAAATAATCTATTATTAAAGTATTCCGAAAATAATTTTCTGATTAATTAGGTCCAAAGTATATATTTATATATTCATTTATATATCAAACTATACTTGTTAGATAATGAATGATAATACAAAGTTATATTTATAGAAAAGAAAATATATAATATATATATATATATATATATATATATATATAATATATATTATATATATTTATATAATATATATTATATATATATATATAAATATGATTATATTTGTTATAATTATACATATGTATCAAATTAATATATAATAATAGTTTCATATACATAAATAAAAATATCATAATTGAATAATTTTTAACATATTTATATGCTGATTTATATCACAATTTTGTATTTATTCAACCTGTAAATATCACAACTGTAAACTTAAATATATTCTAGATCTATATCATATAATCTCGTAATTATCTTCTCTTCTAGTTATTTAAATGTCATCTTTACCGTACCATTTCATGTCCCAATTTTGGCAATACTTATTTAACTGATATTAGTCCTTACTAAATTACTCTAAATCTACTTCCTCTATTATAACATATCCCTCTTTCAGTTAATTTAATGAAAATCCTCATTTTTCATTTCAAACCAACTCCCTTCCCAGTTCCCATCTATCAATATCAACCCTTTAACATACATTATTAAAAA
>OZ025241.1:73164508-73272008 GCA_964019155.1 Osedax fenrisi
TCACGGAGCATTATAGTATATAATTAATATTAGACTTCTAATTACACTGTAGTAATGTTAATACTTACACTAGTATGACTAAGTATTACTGCACTTGTTCTCATCAATCTATATTATCTTGATCTTAATTAATCGCATACTTTATAAATATAGAACTAATGCTAGTAATTATTATTTAGGATGCACATGAAAACAAGATCATCACCGAAGGTTCCCTAACTATGATATAATAGTTGATGATAATAATTAATGATAATAATTAATGTATATTATATTATTGAGTGACAACAATAGAACATATTCTATTCTATTTGTAAGCCCTTTAGGAGAAATGTGAAATAATATAATAACATATAACAATATTTTAAAAGAAAAGAAAAAAAATGTCCTAATAAATTATTATTTTAATTATATTCTCTCATTTTTTGCCAATTATTTCTAAGTATAGAACATGCTTCATGTATGACTCATGTATTGATTCTAAATACGATGACTAACATGATTTATTCCATTCATACGACTACAGATGATTCTACAAGCACGGAAGAGTACACAATGACCTCTGACCTAGTTAACCTTGAAACCACAACAGACACTACGATGGGCAATGTCACCGCGCAGTGTTGGGTAGATAAGATCAATAAGTTTGAGGTAATGGTTTTCTCCCTTTCTATCACACTCTATCTCTCTCTATCTATCTCTATCTCTATCTCTATATCACTATCTTTCACTATATCTATATATCATGCTCACTCTAGCTCCCTCTCTCTATCTCCCTATCTCTACCTCTCTCTTTCACTATATCTACATATCATGATCACTCTCTCTCCCTTACTTTCACATTCTTTCTATTCTCTCTCTGAGACTAACTCTATCATCTTCTCTCATATTTTGCACAGGAATTATTACTAAATCTAATTGTAATTTAAAATCATCATTACACTCGTAAATATATTTTATAAAACATATAAATCTGTACGATATAATTATGAATGTAAACTCAATAGTTTTTCAAGCAAATGTACCTAAAGCCAAGTGATAATAATGTACCTAAAGCCAAAGTGATAATAATGTACCTACAACCAAAGTGATAATAATGTACCTAAAGCCAAAGTGATAATAATGTACCTAAAGCCAAGTGCTAATAATGTACCTAAACCAAAGTGCTAATAATGTAGCTAACAGCTTAGTGTTTAGTGTTACCAGACTGAAAAGTAAACAAAGTGAATATAACGATGGCTATACCCTTCCCATCGGTAGCAATAACCATATTACCCTTCTAGTAATACTGTATTCTGTGTATATTAAACCAGCTCACATAACATACACGCACATGCAGATGTTCAAAGATAAACTCCTGCAGAAAGTACATCGAAGTAATTATGCTGAAGGTTATTACGTATTACTTGTATGACAAATTCCTAATTTCTATCTATATATATATATATATATATATATATATGTTGTTCTCTTCTATATATATTTCTAAAGCCTATAAACACCAACACTATCCGTAATGTTTCCGAAGATTATATATCGGTAGTATTATTTCTATACGAATGTAGAAATACTGTGCATATATTGTGTTTATTACTAACCGCTAACCCTTCATGTTAAACACTTAATATATATGATATTCGTTACTTGATAACATAATTGAAATATAATTTAGAATAATTTGTTATTAACTTTTATCTTGTTTATTTTCTTTATTTTATTAATGTAATTTATTATATTTAAAATTAATGAACTGAATCAGACATTTTTATATTTAGGTTGTTGACATTTAACAATTATTGACAAAGTCACTTGAATTTAGAATTAATTTTAAATAATCTCTCCAGAGATATCATAGGATAGGTAGACAAGTATGGGTGTCACACCAGAATATGACATTGTTGATGATATTCCTTGCAATATCTTCTAGAATACTGGCGGATAGTTTTGGTGTGACATGCTCTTGTAATTCTATTAATTACCAGTATATATTTCTACTGAATGTAGTCCTATATCTTAACATGGTATTACACACACACACACAAACATATATACACACATATATGTATATATATATATATATATATATATATATATATATATATATATTCATATACTATGGAGGTATCGACTTAATAAAGCTACTTATAGCTTTCAATGATCCTCCTTAGACAATTGTCTATAAACTGATTTCATATATATATATATATATATATATATATATATATATATATATATATACACACACACACACACATATACGCATATACACACACACACATCTAAAACATATGTACATCGCTGGCATCCCACATGTACACACTCTACACAACATAACAAATCCTCGCCTCCCCTCACAGATACCTTATCTTACGGTGTGAACCAATACGAAGAAGAAGATAACACGATCGCTGATAACAGGTAGACTACCTCCTACCACTATCTGATGAAGGGGTTCTATCCTAACTCTATATCTACCTCTCTCTCTCCATCACATCGCATGTGATTAATGATTCACTCTGTTAAATGATTCACATCCTTTTAATATAATGAATGAACGGACGAATAATGTGTATTTTACTTATATATTATATATAACTAATTAATACGCATGCATTAATATAGATACAATATAATATAGTTACTAAATAAGTAAAATATAATAAGTAAAAAAGGAACCCTTTAATAGTAAAATGGTTTAGAGAAATTTCATCTTAATATTATATTTAATATTTGTGAAACTAAATAGTATATAACTAATAGTATATAATTATGTATATATAATTGTATATCGAAAATTAATATGAAACATATTTCAGCGACTTTGAATATGAAATGAAGAATAAAAATATATACATGGAAATGCCGAAAGAAGATAAGTTTAATTACACCGATAATAAGATAGATGTTTCCGAAGTCTTTGACAATTACAAATGTGATGATAAATCGGTTCAGAAAAAAGTGAAATTAAAGTTAGAAGATAATATATAGATAATTCAGAATTTGAAAAATAGCTTCATATTAAAATGAACGATATAAACACAATGACATAAATATAACATATAATAACATACATAATGATATATTTAATATATAATATTTAATTATATTTTATATTTATAATACAATCTTATTTTTGCAAGGCTAACAACAGTAGATGACATTTTCAATATAAGTAATATTAATAATAAGTATTATTATTTTGTAAACGTTTTTTTTGTTTATTATAAATATTCTATTTCTTATTGCTTCTAAATGTATACGAAGTTTAAAGATACCCATAACAACGCATCTACTACTAGTCTCGCATACATATACAAATACATCTACTACTATCCTAGCAGATGTAACAACGCACCTATTACTACGCCAACATCTATACCACCACATCTACTCTTGCTCCAGCACGTTTAACAACACGTATACTAACCGTCCCGCAGATCTAATCACGTGACCTCCGCATTACGAGACGAGGAGACTGACCGAAGCACCGGTAGCGATGACGAGAGAGATTTCCCTCAGCATCTGCGAGATAAACTCCTCAAGCAAAGGGACGACAACATACGTCGCGCTAAGCTTGATCCCCCCGTGCAACTAGTAGAGAGGTCAGTTACGAGGTGATGAGAGGCAGAGTTGACACTCCTCCTATCTCTCTCTCTCTCTCTCTCTGATTGTGTGTGTGTGTGTAAGTTTACCTATGGGGGACATAACCACGTATGTATATATGTGTATGTATATATATATATATATATATATAAATATGTATATATATATATATATATATATATATATAAATATGTATATATATATATATATATATATATCTATATATATATATATATATATATATATGATAATGATGAATGGTTTAGGTATATAAAATAAGCATTTATAGCTATTCTCTCATTAATTAAACAGTAAACTAGTGATAATAATAGACACAAAGAAAAATCAAACAAAACAGTAGAACTAATTGATCATTAGTGAGAGGAGGGGGGGAGAGGTGACAATCACTTCCGGTAAATACAACATGAATACCAACATCCTATATGTTATCGTATTTGAGGAAAGATATATGCGTTATGATTTAAAGTATTGGTGATTCCACCATGCCTAGACCTCATAATAATAATATATATATATTTCATACTAAAGTTCCTAAATGTTTCATTTTAATCAGTGTTACAATATCACATATATACATACACATAGCTCTATCTATAGGTTAGATAAACTATAGTTTATTAAACATATAGTCACGATAAGTAAAGCGTGAATCTAATTTCGAATCTTTAAGTATTTTATAATAACAATTTTGTATATTTTTTTCACTCTTCAATTTTTCAATTTTTTGTGAACATTTACCAAATATCTGTCAAGTAAATTATAATAATGCGAAGCTCTCGATATCTTCAGGCTATAAAAGTGGCATAAATTCAATCAGATTTATTGGTGTGAATATACAGCTTGTAAGAATGTTTTATTAAATGTATTATAGAGAAATCTACGACTAACATTATTAATTATACGCCCACCCCCAGAATTGCCGATGAAATCCTAGATAAAATGCTACAGGAGCTAAACATGGAATTTGAGGACTTCACCAGTAATCTTGTCGACTCCCTGTGTAATAATGAGTTCTGTATTTAGACCTCTTAATCATTGCCCTCCCCTGCCCTCACCTCCGTTCCTCCTCTCCCCTGCCCCTCCCCCTTCCCGACATTACTACTCGTATTTCTCACATTCATTATTATTCATAGTAAACTATATTTTTTATCTTGTAGTTATGAATATATAAATAATGTTATTAATGTTATGATATATATTTCTATGCATTTTAAATGAATAAATTAATTATTTTTCAATCATAATCTTATATAAATATTAATATTAATATAGATATTTATATAATATTTAATTATATGATATAAATAGTGCCGAATCTTCAAAATATAAATAAATATTATTTCTCTAAAAACTACATAATTCAAAAGCTAGTAAATTAATCATGGATTTCTATATCGTAAGTGAAGTTATGTTTGTAATAGAATTTGGGCAAATTATATTTACTTACTTACCTTACCAGGTCGAGCTTGCTCGGCAGTTTTTGACTCTCTTCTTCCATTCATCTTTATCGTCCATCGCAGTTTTCAATTCATTTACGTTACACAGTGTATCCTCCATGAGTTGGTCAACGTATGTTTTTCGCGGCCGTCCTCTTTTTCTCTCACCATGGGTAGGTTGCCATAGAATAGTATCTGATGCCATTTCTCGCTTATTTCTCCAACAGTGACCAGAAAAACGAAGTCTTTGCTGTCGTATCGACGTGCATATATCCGGTATATTTGCATATATTTCTTTATTGGAAGGATGGTCCTTCCAAGACCTGTTAAGTATTGCCCGTAACATGCGAGTATAGTTTCCACTTAGTCTTTTTTCCAGAGCTTTTGTGAGTGTCCAACTTACAGATCCATATACCAATACCGACTCAACAGTTGCTCTGAAGAAATTTCTTTTAATTCTATCCGGTAACCTAGATTTCCAAATAGCGTTCATCTTATTTAAAGCTGCCCAGCTTTTAGCCAGTCTTATATTCATATCCTTTTCTGTTGATTGAATATAACTTCCAAGATACTTAAAATCGGATACTTTTTTAATGTCCTTGCCATTTAGGCTTTTTATTTTTTCATTTTCTCCTTGATTTATGCTTATGAATTCGGTCTTACCTGCATTTATATTCAAACCAATCTCTTTTGCCGTATTTTCAATTTTATGTAGAAGAATTGTAGCTTCGCTCGTTTTATCAGTTACTATAGCTAGATCATCTGCATAATCGACATCTGTTATTTTTATTGCTGGATGTCTTCTGCTCTTTCTCTCAGAGAGGGTAAAGCCAAGAACATTATCTCGATCAAGTGACATTTTCAAGACATAGTCAAGACATATTATAAAAAGAAATGGTGCTAGTGTATCACCTTGTAACACACCTCCTGTTATATTTATAAATTCCGTATCGCCATCATCTGATCTCACAATTGATTTAGTATCTTTATAAGCTATCATAATTGCATTTATGATCTTTTAAGGTATTCCATATGCTTTAAGAATCTCTGCCATCTTTCCTCGATGTATGGAATCGAAAGCTTTGGAGAAATCAATAAAAAGGAGTGTAGCTGTTAGATTCTTTTCGTTTACGCCTTCAATGATCCTTCTAACCGTGAGTATTTGGCCAGTAGTAGATCTATTAGTTCTAAAACCATTTTGGTTTTTTCTTAATATCTTATCTACTTCAGGTCTTATTCTATTTAAAAGCATTAGATTATATATCTTTGCAGCTATACATGTTGTGATATGTTGTAGAGTGATACCACGATAGTTGTTTGTAGAAGTTAAATCTCCTTTCTTCGGTAGCGGTATTATACAGCCTTTATTCCATATACTGATAGTGTTTTGCTCGTATACTTCATTGCAGGAGAATAGTAAGATTTCTTGAAATTTGGGTATTTTCCAGATTTCCACAGGAATTTCATCTAACCCGCATGCTTTTCCATTTTTGATACTTTTTATAGCCTTTTCTAGTTCATATTTCGTAAAGATTTCAGTTTCTATATTCAACAAATTTGAAATATTTGTTATAGTTGATGTTTTTGATTCAGGTGGTTTTCCTAAAAGATCTTTGAAATGATTGTGCCATAACTTAATTCTTTCTTCACCACTTGTTGCTTTTATCTTAGCTTTATTGTTCTTTTTCCTGCCAGTTATATCATTTACTACTTTCCAGGCACATGCTGATTTTTGGTTTGATACTGCAGCTTTGATTTCATCTATTTTCGACTGAAGGTAGATTTCTTGCTGAGTATCGTATGTATCATATAGTGCTTTTTGTGATAGATAATAGGAATTAATATTTTCTATAGTTGGGCAAGAGTTCTTTAATTGAGCTGCTGTTTTTAGCATATCCCTTTTTAAACATATATCGGGATTCTCCCAGGGAGATCTCTTTTTAAGTTTTTCTTTGAAGGGGATGATATCAATTGCAGTTTCTCTACAAGAAGTTTCAAAATGGTCATACAAAGTATTTGTTGATATGTTGGATGTTTCATCGTTAAGGTTTTCAAACTTTTTTAAGACTTCGCAAATAAACTTTTTTTGAATATCAGGATTCTTTAGAATTGTCCAATCATAGATTGGTGTTTTGATAGTCTTCTTTTTGTTTGATCTTAAACTTAATTTAAGATGGGCAGATACAATTCTATGGTCTGATGCTATACTTTCAAAAGATCCATAAGCTCTACAGTTTTTGCTGCTATTTTTCCATTTTCTATTAATCATTATATAGTCAAGCTGTACTTTATTTCCATTTGGTGACTTATGTGTCCATAGCTGGCCTTTCCTTTTCTGATAATAAGTGTTAAGACATAGTAGATTATTTTCTAAAATGTAATCTTTGAGAAAGATCCCATTTCTGTTTGATACTAAATGCAATGAGAACATGAATCCATCTTGAATGCCAAGATGAGCATTAAAGTCTCCAGAAATGATCAACACATTATGTTTTGGAATTTGTTTTGTGGCAGAATTTAGAATATCATAGAAATTCTCTATTTCCATGGGATCCGATACGTTTGTAGGGCTATAACATACTATGATAGATGTTTGTGGGTTTCCATTAAAATTGACGATCATTATCCTTTTGGATACTAAAGTAACGTTTACAAGAGAATTAAATGATGTCTTGTTAATTAAAATACCGATTCCACCTGTAGCAGCGTTTACACTGTTTTTCCATGCTGAACCTGTTATCATATGCCATTCTCCAATATAATATTCTTTTGTATCGACGTCCTCGTGTATAAATCTATGTTCTTGCAAACAAATTATATCAAGTTGCGTAGCATTTGCTGATGCAATTATTTCAGAAATTTTATTTTCATTTTTTAATGTCCGTACATTGAAGGTGGTAACTCGGAGAACTCTACTTGCTTTCATTAGAGATACATTTGGTATTGATTTGATTTGGTTTTTACATTTACATTTACATTTACACTCAGTAGTTAACTTATCGACTGCAACCTGAGTGGGAATTGCAGGACGCGCTCCTTGTTTCGCGCGACGAGCGATGCAGGATGAAGATATTTGGGAAGTCGTAGTCATTTTGCTTTCGATGGCTAGATAAAATGTGCGGTCGCCACTCCATACACATTTGCGTAACCCTGCGTGGGTGTCTAACAGGTACTATGCCTTGCCAAAGGGCAACCAGGATTTTGTCCGGCACTGCTAATTGATTATTCGCAGCTAACCATTATATCTAATGGCCGTTCCCTTATCCGCAACCTGGGGAGCCGGTAGATTGGAGTTATCATCACCACATCATCATATCAATTACTGATATAGATGAAGAAATGTGGGCCGAGGATCCTATGTAAACTGAGCTCTCCACAAATTTCCACAAATTATATTTACCATGTTTCAAACATCTAAATATTATAGAAAACTTAAATATATAAAAAATATAAATATTGATATTAGTAAATACAGGTATAGAAATAAAACTATTATAATATAAACTAAATGTGTGCACTCAATAATATTCTTCATTTATCTATAATATTAATTATAAATAACTCAATTAGATCTCCATTTAAAATAAAGGCCACCTCACCACTATTTTCACCTTAATACATGTGCAAACATTATTTATCAATATATTGGCATGTGTATCTAGGTAACTTGACAAATAATCTACTTTATTCCACTATTAATTGTTAATTTGCATATATATATATATATATATATATATATTATTTAACTCATTGTAACGTGTACATTTTTGTATACTAAGTTTCTATGAAATTTATCTAAGCTAATTTTTATAAATTATTTCTCATTTTTATTAACTCCAAATTACCGTCGTTCATATTTTTTAAATATTTAAATTATTTATAATGCTATTTTGTTTAGTGATTATTTATGTTTGTCTTGACAAACTTCTTATTAATTACAATATCCGGGCAACGATATGTCATTCTTATTTCTTTAAATAAAGTAGATTCTCCCTCGTAATATTAAGATTGCGTAGAGCGTAGCGTAGTAACCCCCCCTTTACTATTTCTCTGTTTCCTAATGTGATTCTGTTTGAAGTGATATCTGAGACCTACCTCTAACAATCTATTTAGTATAGTTACTTTAGACATTCGGATACTAACTATGAGGTATATTTCCCTTCTAAAATACATGGAAAACGTCCAATTTCTATATTCGGTTCTCATATTTAATCGTAATTCGGCGTCCGCGTGTAATAGGATACAATTAGGTTTGTCAATCATATCTAGACATTCTAAATATAAAGCTACATCTCAGATTTTATAGATACTATTATTTAAAGATATTAACCTAGATTAGCTACTAACTAACCTAGGTTAATATTCGTTAGTATAACCAAAGCCCTTTGGTATAACTGTAATTCACTTACAATAAAGTTCAATTCTCTCTACAGGTGAGTAGACAGAATTATAATTATATTTTGAAGAATTATACATTCCTAACTAAGTAGGTTATACAGTTGTTTACATATTTTAGGTTACGAAAAGGTAATTGAATATTATTTATACTAAGTTTTCAAACCTGATCTTAATTTAGATAAATAACTAATAATTCAATATCCACATTAGATTTAATGCTATTATCGAGGATATTAGTTATTGATGATGTTACTAATGGGTCTACTAGTATATACATGATTAAGTTATTGCTTTGATAGCTGATTAGTATCTGATATATAATATATTTTTAATGTAATTTTGTATAGAAATATATTTCATATTATTTATTTTTAAAAATTTTTTCTCTTGAAAAATCATTATAAACTAGGAAAAACTAAATAAATAATTCAAGGTTGTATGGGTTTTTGTTAACCCTGCATATATATTATGATAAACAAATAGTTTTTTGTATTATAAATAATATATAAGGGATATTATATTATGCCAACAACTATTAAACTATGATTATTATCTCAATATAAGTATAACAATTTAATTTAGACATTGTTTCGCGTATTTGGATACAGTTTCCTCTATCAATATAGAAATGGACAAATAATTACACTACATTTACAATAGTAGGTGTACAATATCATAGTATGAATTCATACTTAAGGATATGCCAATGACATAGACAAAACTATATCCTTGAATATACCATATAGGCTATATTTATATATATATATACCTACTACATTTCATTATCTTTTTAATGATTTTAAATTGGAGTATGGAATACATTTCAAAAATATGTTTATTTTATTGATTTGATACTTGCCTTAAAGTTAAGTCACTTCACTTCACATAATGGTCAACCTTTAGAATATAATCCATCTGTATAGGACTGACCAACCAATAATAATCGACATATATATCCTCTACGGAACTGACCAACTTAATATCTTCTCTCTAGTAATATACTATTTCTACTTGATTTGTTATATCTTAAATAGGTCTTATATATATATATATATATATATATATATATATATATATATATATATATATCTGTCATATTTTGGTACATTACAATATTATATAATATATATTATACTAAATATATTGTATTCAATATTATTTTGAATATAATAGTTATTATTATTATTATATATATATATATAATTATCAAAGTATGACATATATATTATTTATATTTGTGAGTAAAGTAACCATATACAATATAATATAGTATAATAATTATTATTAATGAATTAAATATTCATTATATTATAATATAAAGCAAATATATGTACTTGGTTGAAATAGGATAGTCCCTTAATTTAATATTTCCTCCATAGACTTTGATAAATATCCTGGATAGATTTATTTACTATCCTTACTATCATTGGGAATTCCATTGATTTCATAACTATGGATTCCTTTAATAGTGTCTTTATTTTGTTGTTTTGTTATGTAAATATTATAATTAGTTTTAATTTGGATGTCTCAATACCTATAATAAAGCAAGGATCAGCTAACTCGTTTTTCGGTTTCGCTCTAACACAAACGAGATTTACATATGATGGGTAAATATATTAAATCCTGAAACTAATTTATTCATAAAGTTTATGATAAACATTGTTTAAAACAAGTTCTCTTTTCCTAGAAATTATAGTTATATAGATATATAACTAACTGTAAAATATATTGATCTATTATATAATATCTCGTTTAAACAATATACATATATTGATTTATTCATTTCTAAATTAATAATGAATTTATAACTTACCAGTTACTGATCAAGTAGCACATATTTAAGAAAAATTAAAATATACAATGTTACATTGTAACATTGACTGTTACATTCAATTCAATACATTGTAACAATGATTCAATGTAAATTAATATTAATTTTTAAATGAACGTATACCACTATTATGTAGTATATTATACAAATTATATAATATTAAAATTGTACCTATAGACACCACTATTTATTTGGTATTAATTTGTTCTTGAGAGGTCTTAAAATATAATATTTGACATACTTGATTATCATAATTAGTGATTAGTACAGTACTAAATTACTTGTGTCGTATGAAAACCGACAAAAATAATTTCTATATGTAATAGATGTGATCGGTTGGTGGGAGCTAATTATACATGTATGATTATCATAATCATTATGATAATGATAACATTATGTTATGTTAAACATAACATATCAATTACAATTAATTAACTCGAAGCTACTCTTGAAGCTGGTTAATATTATTACTACTATCTCATATATAAAACTGATGTTATATTATATATATATATATTTATATATATATTTAATAAATATATATAAATCATTTATAAGTATAGTATTAAATATATGTATATTCGATATATAATATTGTAATGTTAAGTTAATAGATATTACACAATTTTACATATCGGTAATGCATCGCGACGTACCACGAGCTGATCACATCGCTACCAACCTACCTTAACGATTATATATATATATATATATATATATACAAATTATACGGTATTCATGCGTTTCCTAATTACCTTATTAAGTACATTCTAAGTATGATATCTACTTAGTCAGTTAGTTACTAACTTAATAACTAAGTATATATTTATATGTGTTACCAGAGTTATAACTCTCTATATATAGAAATAGAATTGTGCGTGAGACCTCAATGAAATAGACGGTTTTATATATATATCCCAAAATTACGTATATATTTTATATGTTACTAATTATTATATATTATCAGTGAATACATATATATTTATATAGAATCTGCGACATATTTATCAGCCGAATAGGTTTAACATGATAATCATGTTTGATATATACTAATGAATAACATATAAAACACAATTTCTAGAATATTAATATCTAATATATTATAATAATTATATGTTAAATAATAATTATGATTAAATAAAATTTATAAATATATTCTAATTCTATTTAACTCTCTACTATTTCAGTAGTATAATACTAACGCGATTCTAAAGTTTTAATATCTGAAGATATAACTCTTATTCATAACTTTAATAGTGGATACCGTTAAGATTCAGATAAAGTTCATTGATAAGGTATTATGTAAGGTATTATGTATTCCCAGTTTGTATTCACTTATTCAAGAAAATCAATATTGCTGTAAGTAATATTAAGATATATATCTGTATATTAGGTGTACGTAATATCTTCTCTCTGCCACTTACAAACTTGTTCTGATATTCTATACTCCTGAATATATGTGATCTCTAGCGAATGTGGTGTCATGCGTAGTGATAATATATATATATATATATATATATATAAAATTAATATAAATTATAATAAATACAAATAATAGAATTTGCTGGTTACCACTAACATTCATAGTAACTGTGTGGACAAGTTTAAAAGAATGTTAAGTATTCTACAGAATATTTTAATATATATATATATATATATATATATACGTATATTGGCATTTTTGAAATTGGCTATTTTAATTTTCCTAAACTCAATTTTAACATCTCTATACCTTAGTAAAAATGGTTGCAATCACAATGTACATATTCGTATTCAAAATTGTTTACCAATTTATATATATATATATATATTTGACTACTGTTATGATAATAGATAGCTATTAGATCAAATACATTATAGAAAAACACATGAGAGAATAATGAGTTTAATGTTTATGATTCATTTAAATATATTGTAATACTATCTAGTAGCTGTCTTATAGATTAGATAATGATAATTTATAATTTATTTCAATGCACTTAGTTGAATAGAAAATGTATATATATATATACAATATATATATATATATATATAATAAAGTTGTAATATGACCATGGATCTCAAACAAGTACCGCACGAAGGAGAATATAACTATAATAGAGATCACGTTGTTTACAACTCTAGTATTTAGATATTATTGAATCAATACGACGCATGCGTTAACAGTACTGCTATTAGTGTTACCTTCGTGTGATACCTTACATATTAGGTAAGCTACTTAAATCATGCATATGTGTGTCTATCGTCTACAAATTAATAATATATATATATATGAGGTATATAATAGTATATTTTATAACCTGTATTACCACTATTAATGTATTAGACAGATATTAATCATTATAATGATAAACATAATGTGTCACCTTGGTTAACAAATATATTATACCAACATAATTATACATTTTAATCATATATATATATATATACCATGTTTGTTGTTAATTCATATAATAAAAAGATTAATGGTTATTTATCTTGAATAAATTTGTATATTAACTATTAGTATAAGTTATAAATTATAATAATTTATAACTATATATCGAGTAACCACATATAATGATTAACTATTATTACATCTATATATAGATATATGTGCGTGACTGATTATAGTGATTCATATTGTATTTTGTAAACATTTTTTTACTCAGTTGTATTACTAACTCAGGGAAAATAAATATTTATATACATATATATATAGTGTATAGTGTATTTATTCCTGGCTATAAATATATGATTATTACGCGCGCATAGTAATTATTATGAATAAGCAACAGTTATGTATGTTGTGAAACATACTATCTCCACTGACATCTGTGTGTGTGTGCGTGTGTGTGTGTGTGTGTGTGTGCTAGCTAGCTTGCACTGCTACTGTCTAATACCCACACACACCCCACACACACCCCACACACACATATGTATACATACGAACAGCTCTCCACTGTACATCTTGTACTTATTAGCATGCCTGGCATAGTCCGCATACCTGAGATGTTCAACTGATTACTACGCGCATACATTCATGTTCTGTGATGCATGATTCACAACCTCGGGTCCTAGGGCTAGCGGGGGCTATTGGGGTCAATCGCTGTTACATCGTTATTGTAATTAATCACTAAATTATGTAATGTGTATTAATGAATAATGTATATATATATATAATATATATATATATATATATATATATATGTTGATATATCTAGGAGTAATAGTAATATTATTATAACAAATAATATTAATATCATAAATAATTCAAATGATCTATATAATCGAATTTCATTTACATTTTGTTTAATGATCCTCCATACACAACTCAGTGTATATATGTGTATCCTTTGTGTATGCATGAGACAAATGTATGTGTATGTAGATAAATGATATATCTTATGATACATATTGAAATATATTGTTCATTCAATATACATTCTTGTATAATAAACATTATTATTATAATATATATATAGATATATATATATATATATATTTAACAATTCATATATTCAACTCTAATAAACTATAGTTCATCTAACGGGGTATCCTATGTCAGATACTACTAGCGTATAGTATTAGCAACTGACACGCTGAGATATAACTGAGGAACCTCACTCCGTTTCAGTGATACGTCAATTTCTTACCTGAAGTTGCTTGTAGGAGCACCTACCACTGATCAGGCGGACACTAATGTATGGGGGCGTCACGGTCAGATGAACACTACAGGGGCCCTGTACGACTGCCCCTACACCTACGACATCGACGACTGCAAGATCATACCATTCGGACGTTAGTAGCACTGATCTCTGAACCCACTGGGGCACACATTCTAGTACTAGACCTCCCACTAGGGTCAAGTTCTAGTACTAAACAGGTGCTTATAGTATCTATTAACATGAATAGTCATCTTGTGGGCAGTAGTGGGACAGAACTTACATTATATTTAACCGGGCTACTAATGTATATATGGGGCTGGAGTAGATCTTAATCAATGGGGGCTGTAGTAAGGCTTAATCAATGGGGGCTGTAGTAAGGCTTAATCAATGGGGCTGTAGTAAGGCTTAATCAATGGGGGCTTTAGTAGGGCTTAATCATGGGGGCTGTAGTAGGGCTTAATCAATGGGGGCTGTAGTAGGGCTTAATCATGGGGGCTGTAATAAGGCTTGATCAATGGGGGCTGTAGTAAAGCTTAATCAATGGGGTCTTTAGTAGGGCTTAATTAAAGGGGGCTGGTAAAGGGCCTCCTATTAAACTAGGTAAAGTTAGTAGAAAATTCATTATGAAACTATACGATGACACACTCACAGAGAAATCATGGCAGAATACTGTGAATAAGAATAAGGAGATGTATACGAACATGTTCTATGGAGGTTCAATTGCTGCCAGTGAGAATGTTCTTATGGTATGTCCTATTTACCACTTCTCTCTCTCTCTCTCTTTATCTCTCTCTCTCTCTCTCTCATACTCTCTCCCTCTCTCTCTCTCTCTATCTCTCTCTCTCTCTCTCTCTCTCTCTCTCACTCATACACACACTCTCTCTCGTACAGGTATGCGGTTACAAATTCATAGACAGCGTAGGTGAATCAGCTCGCTGGGCCCGCGGTTACTGTCAGCACATGATGTTAGACTACGGTGGTGGCAGCTTCTCCTTCAATATACTGAACCCTTGCGACGGACTGAAGTTCTCTCAGCGAGGCCACACGGAGTACGGTATGAGTCAGTGTGGATATTCGGTTGACGTGCACAAGGTAAGGACGACCTTACTGTTATGTTGGTAAGGGATTATTATGTTCAATGAATAACCTGGTTTAGGTGTTGGTCATATTTATTGGACAGTCATGATTGACAGTGTGTTGACGTTTCGCGTGTATTTGTCGTCCGGTATAGCTGTCTGTCAGCTAACAGATCTTCGTGTGATAGTCACATCTCAATACACTTCTCCATGACCTTGTTCATACTTTTATTAAAGTCAGTAGTATACATTCTAATAGTATAAGGGTTTATTAAAATAGTATTACTATAAATACTGTTCTTTATATAAGTCTTAGAAAATTATTTCTCTATTCATCCTAAATGATGATTTATTCATTGATTTCAATGTATACCTTACTAAGCAGTAGTATCAGACATATACATTAGAAAATATACATTAGAATTGGGTAGATTGCTCTTAGAAATATGATTCGTTTACCGAATTGTAATTCAAATCCGCCATTGTTACCCATTACCTAATACTTTCAATAAAATGAATATCATTGATTTAATTTTTAAATATATTCAATTCAATTGCGATGTAACATCGATGGCTGTCAACATATTGAACACAGTTATGCTGAATATTTACATAGCCGTAGTGAGCTTAATAGCTAATATTATTGCTTTGTGACCTAGATCCCTATACCAAACCTCTACTTCTATTCATACTAGTACATCTTATAAATGTGATATAGTTGTAATGGTATACAAGTATGTGTATGCGTAAGTGATTAACGTTGTTTATAGATTTCTATGTTAATTAGATATCAATACTTGGGGTAACTTTAACATCGGATATCAGATAAGCTATGATCTTAATAAAGTTGCCTAATGTCGTCAGTACGATTTGTAATATGATTATCTGTGAATACCAAAACTGATCTCTAACTGATCCATCATTAAATCTGTCTATCCGTATGTTTATTTATCCATACGATGGGTAGTACGGTACAAATAGAATAGTGGCACATATCACTACTAACGCCACCTGGGGGGCATGGGAGGTGGGGGCTAACCTCTCCTCTCGCTACAACCGCCACAACCACACTCCACAGAACTCCATACTGTGGGGGGCCCCCGGAAGTAACGATTGGAGAGGCGCCATGCTCAAGCATTACGTAGGAGACGAAGAGAGCGACGAGAATGTAGATAAGTACGATGGACTCGGCACACTTCAAACCGCAACCGATATATCTTGGAGGTTAGCAACTATGACCTTCACACTCGACCTTTAATTAACCTATAATTAACATATATTTAACATTGTTGTTTAACCTCTATTCGACATTTCTTTACATCTTTACACCTAACCTACGACTAGAACTTTGTGTAACTTAATCTAGAATATGTACTCATTCTACAACTATACATATAGGTTTTCATTATCATTGTATACACATTGTTGTAGTTTTCATTAATTAAACAATATAATTTCATTAATTTAACTATTTAAACTTTTAAATATATTGTATTCATTTCATTAAAATGTGAACAAATTCTATTAGGATAATATTTTAACATATAAATATTTATAACTCTAATAATAATCCTCCCCAAAACTAACTAACCAATCACAACGTCATATTCAGGAAACAGGAAGTGAATGAACCCGTACCCGTCGATAAGTTTGCGTACCTCGGGTCAAAGGTGAAGTTTGGTAACATGTTCACAAACAAAGGAACCAGTACATACATCGCTGGCGCTCCCAGAGCTGGTGGAAATGGAAAGGTTAAAATTACTACTACTACTACTACTACTACTACTACTACTACTACTACTACTACTACTACTACTACTACTACTACTACTACTACTACTACTACTACTACTACTACTACTACTACTACTACTACTACTACTACTACTACTACTACTACTACTACTACTACTACTACTACTACTACTACTACTACTACTACTACTACTACTACTACTACTACTACTACTACTACTACTACTACTACTACTACTACTACTACTACTACTACTACTACTACTACTACTACTACTACTACTACTACTACTACTACTACTACTACTACTACTACTACTACTACTACTACTACTACTACTACTACTACTACTACTACTACTACTACTACTACTACTACTACTACTACTACTACTACTACTACTACTACTACTACTACTACTACTACTACTACTACTACAAATATGCTACCAGGTATTATTATTCGAGAAGGATAATAAGAAACCTACATCAGACCTATACCTAACTCTAAGAAAATCTTTATCCGGGTTCCAATTTGGATCTAGGTTTGGAGATGAAATAGAGACAGTGGATCTTAATGGAGATGGGTTTGTATTGTCTAGTCATCATCTTAATCATCAATATCATCATTATCATCAGCATATATTTGATTCAATTTCAATTGATTCTATTCAAAAATCTATGATTATTCTTATACTTAAAAATCATACCCTTAACACTATTGTATTATTAAATTACATGCGAATATCTCAACTCCCTATAATTAGTAAAGTTTTAGAAATAATCATTTGTAAACAGATTACTGAATATCTAGTTACAAATAACCTCTATTATCCCAACCAATCTGCTTTCAGGCCTTCCCATTCATCAGAACTGTATTAAATATGGTAACTAATTTTCTTTTGAAATCGTTAGATGAAAACATGGAGTTCAATTATTTTTTATTAGATTTTACTTACGCTTTCGATACTATCTTATATTCTGCCTCTTTGTTCGACTGGCAACAATTGATATTTCAATAATGCCATGGCTTTCATAAAAGTTATTTGGAGGATAGATCTTATTCAGGTGTCATTGATGAATGTGAATCAGAATTAGAGTTGATGACACATGATGTTCCACAGGGTAGTGTACTTGGGCATCTTATTTTCCTAATTTATATTAACCATTTGAAATCCATCATTCCCTAACATTCAGTATATTATTTTAATAATCCTTTATTCAGTATATATATATATGCAGACTATATTCAACTTTTGTCAATAATTTCATATCATCTAATATTCATACCAATTTCCATTAATAGTGAACTATCTATATGTGCAGATATCATGTTTGGTTATTAAAAAAAACTTTCTTCTTATTAAAACTTTCTTCTTTTTTACAAACAATACTGAATTAATTTATATTTCAATTTCTCCAAATAGATTCCCAATAGTTAATTGTTATTATAATACTCAAATCAATTGTTGATCCCAAGTTAAAAATCTGCAGGTTATATTCGATGAAAAACTATTTATCATTCAACAATTAGAAAATTAATCACACATAAAACATCTAAAATATTATATTAGTATTACTAATTCATTATCGTGTGTTGTCACGCTTAGATTATGTTAATTCTCTATATACTCGATTACCCAAATGTAGGATCAACAAAATTGATAACATTATGTTGTCATCTATCCATACTAATCATAATCTTAAATTCAATAACCATATATCAATTTGCTTCCTCCAGCATAAAATACATATACTTTCCATAAAATAGTGTTCTTTAAACCTGTTTCAGTAGTCCATAATCTTATCTATTCAAATACATATAATATCTTATCTATTATAATAGATGCTCTCTTCCCTTAGATCTGCTAAGTATGTAAGACTAAATTAACTAAATATAATTATGAGACTATTATTGGTAGAACTACATGTGTGTCAGCACCTACCAACTGGAATAAACTTAAGGCAAAATTACTCTATGAAATATAATATTTTCCGATGTAAAGTAAAATTGTTTTTTACTTCATTACTATTAATATTATTTTATATTTATTTATCGTATTACTTAAATGAACATGTTATATTTATTTATTTCATTTTATCACACACAGTTGAGTTATGAAAATTCGTTTTATATTTTTACAGTTTTTAAATAAACTATCAACTAAATAATTCACCAACATTAGCATCATCATAATCATCGCCATCATCATCACCATCATCATCACCACCATCATCATCATCATGAAATCATTACCATTCTGAAATAGAAAAGATGATTTAATTGTCGGAGCACCCTACTACTCTGAGTCTAGAGTCGGTGGCATTGTTTATGTTTACTACAGTGACAAGGTTTCTATAGTTACAGATTTCACTGATTTATCTAATATATATATATAATAATATAAAAATACATATATATATATATATATTAGTGTTGGGAATTTAACTTATCTTCAAACCCGAACTGATGCAGTTATATTTAATAATTTCGAACTTGAACCAGAACTAATACAGTAACATTTCGAACTAAGGAATTTTATATTTAAACATAGTATTAATTTATAAATATTTGTATATACAATTATATTATAGCATCTAGTTTTGCCTATCTATTGTAAATATTGTCAAAATATATTTAAAATTTAAAGTTTTGTATTATTAATTATATTACAGTATTACAATTTTAGATATTTAAATTTAAAACTATTTTTAGTTTACAAATGTAATGATTAATCTATATTACTGACTCATGGTATGCATACTTAACTACTCATATTGTATGTTTAATTTTATGTTTTTAAACAAAAAAATAATTTATATAATATATAATACGTTTTAATAAATGGTATTAAAAATTACTTTAATATATTTGTATATTATATTTATAAAATTCATAAATCATTTATTATAGTATGTATATATATAAATCATATTAGATATTTAATTCATCGTTTTAATATAATATTTATAATCTTGAATTCCATTTTTATCAAATACAAATAATATTTATAATTTTATAAATTAGTATTACAAATTACTTTCATATTTGTAGATACAATATTATTGAAATTGTTATCCAAATAGTATTTTTAATTTAAATATAAATAATTTTAGTATTAAATATAAAATAATAACTACATAATATTAATACATCCAGGACTTTGCAGTTTATGTTTATTGAATTGATATTATACAAATTTGAAGTTTAAAAAACTAAATGTTCACATATACTTAAAAATACATACATTTAAACACTTCGCTTAAATGTATACATTTAACATACATTACAAACACATACACTTTCACACAAAAACATGCAATTTTTAGGATACATATTTCAAATTTATTCAAAGCGATACTTATACGATGCAATAAATTTAAATGTTGAACAGATACTATACTAATACAGCATTTTTGTTGAACATTCGATACTAATACAACAACATTTTTGAAAATTCCCAACACTAATACATATGCATATTCGTATCGGTATTTAAATATATTAAATAATATCAATAAGTATATGCTTAGATAATGCGTCCTGGCATTTATACTACAGTGAATTATATACCCGTTTACAATGTTTACCCGTATACTATACACTATACAATGTACCCTATACACTATATAGGGTACAATGTACACTGTACATGTCGTATATACATATTCACTAACGTAGAACGGAATACTCTTCAATGAGCCGAACGTCACGATTAAAAGTAGGCCGATGAACACCTCAGAGTGTCATAGACTGAACTGCGAAGGGGCGAAGTTTGGCTACAGTATTTCTGCTATCGGGGACACTGATAATGACGGCTATCCAGGTTTGTACCTGTGTCTGCTTTCTTGTATACGCATATCTATTTTATTTCGTAGAGTACAATTTTATCGATATTTTCAAAGCGCGCTAATAATTACGAGTGAAATAGGTAAGCAAGTAAATTGAATATATGTTAAAACACATAAAAATATAAAGTTATTATATTTCAGGTAAGTTGCCAGAAAATAAGGGGGTTTCCCACATAGATTGTAGTTAACTTGATAGAAAATCGTTTTAAAGTTAAAATATTTCTGGCAAGTTGCCGGAAATAATTGTATTGGGACCCCCTTAAAGAAATTTCAATATAATGTGTCCATACAGTTTTAATTCCACATGGCAGTCATTTTCAAAATAATAATATATAATTTAAATTATTCACATATATATATATATGATATTTACATTACAAAAAGTACCATAATATAATTATATATAAGAAGGTATACAATTTAAAATAAAACATAGAGATATAAGCATCTATAGTGTTACTAGATTGTAATGAGCAGTATGTATTACATAAGACCAATAATGCTAATAACTCTTCACTGTGTGTCGTACCTTATATTTAGGAACTTATAGTTACAATATAGTATACATCATTTTAAATATAATCACTTTTTATATATAATAACATAATTGTTCTTATAAAGAGAATATATAGAGATTCGTGTTGCTTAACTGTGTTAGTAAATTGTATGCTGATATTGACCGTACTAACGTGACCTATAGATATCGCTATCGGAGCCCCCTTCGAAGGGGCGGGTGCTGTGTATATCTACAGAGGTTCCAAGGACGGAATCATTGTTCCCTACTCGCAGAGAATCTCTCCGCAAGATTTCGAACAAATCGCGCCCGGCGCTGTTCCCGTTAAAGCTTTCGGATTCTCTATCGCAGGTTTGTATATGTGTATGTGTATGCACGCGAAGGTGTGCCTGTATGTAGGTGTGTGTGTATGCAGTTGTGACTGTGTGTATGTGCAGGTGTATGTGCAGGTGTGTGTGTGTGTGTGTGCACAAGTGAGTGCCTATGTACACATGTGTCTGTATACAATATAGAACACATATACTGATTGTTACTAATATGCATGTATGTTGATGTGAGAACACTCCAGGGAGTACACATGACCTTGGTACATGACCTTGTGTGTGTATTTATGTATGAGTCATCATTCCATTTCTTACATTACGAATATATATGATATTGTGTGTGTATGTGTGTGTGTATGTGTGTGTATGTGTATGTGTTTATATGTGTATGTGTGTGTGTGTATGTGAGTGTGTGTGTGTGTGTGTGTGTGTGTGTGTGTGTGTGTGTGTGTGTGTGTGTGTGTGTGTATGTGTGTGTGTGTGTGTGTGTGTGTGTGTGTGTGTGTGTGTGAGTGTATGTGTGTATGCACACTCAGTACTTACCCATGATGCCCTCTGATTACAGAAGCACTAGATATTGATGGTAATGGATACAAAGATATAGCTGTAGGAGCCTATGATAGTAGTCAAGTTGTTATACTTAGATCTAGGCCCGTGGTACAGGTTAGTCTACTACCATCTTACTACCACCTTACTACCAGCACTACTACTACCAGCACTACTACTGCTACTACTACTACCACCACTACCACTACCACTACTACTACTACTACAACTACTACTACTACTACTACTACTACTACTACTACTACTACTACTACTACTACTACTACTACTACTACTACTACTACTACTACTACTACTACTATAACTACTACTACTACTACTTCAGATAGAGTCACATTGGCAATTCTCTCCCTCAATGATTGACCCTAACATCAACTGTGAAAGTAGCAACAAGCCGGGTCCATGTATCTCTATTCGAGTGTGCTTCAAGAAAAGCTCTCGTACTCAGTAAGTAACCTTGCTTACTATTACGGGTATTAGCCATCAAATACCAGCAGGGTTCGAAGCCATTACATCTTAATAATCAAGGCTTCAAATCCAAATCAATCCTTTAAAATTTTAGAAAACAATATAAATCATTAGTTCAGAGTTTACATTAAGGGGAGGCCGCATATCTGAAATTTGATAAAATAAAAAAAAAATTAAAAAAAATTTATTATAAAATATACATTTATAGAATGTTATTTAGTACCTGTTAAAAAATTAATAACGAAATCGTGTTAGAACTACTATAAAAAGTAACTTTTGTGGACCACTATATAATATAAATGTTTTATTATGTTATCATTTACTTGTAAAATATTGTGTTTTTATATATAAAAATATACTAATTTATTATTTTATAATAATTTATTTCCATATAATATATATATATAAATGTAACATAGTGTGTTTTTATATATTTTATTGTATTCATCTATCTATGTATTTATGTATATTTTCATTTATAAATATTTGATATTTTATTTATATAATTACTTATTTATGTAAATATTATTTATTATTATTTTTAATTTATATATATATATATATATACTATAGCATATATGTAATAATTTATTTACATATTATATGCATATATAAATGTAATATAGTGTGTTTTTATATATTGAAATCTACTCATTTATTTCCATATAATTGTAAAATATTGTGTTTTTATATATAAAATATAATATATATGATATATGTATATATTATATATATAAACAATAACCATTGAATTCATAATATGTATATAAATGTAATAAATATAAAATAATGTGTTTTGTGTATTGAATTATAATATATTTATATAAAAGAATGTGTTTTATTTATTGAATTATTGAATTTATAATTGAAAAACTTTGAATGCAATTTACTCAGAATAATTGTTTATCAATACCTATAGACTTCAATTGCCTACTACTCTCAGAATATGAATACAATCTATCTAATTTGTATTGATATATATAAATAACATTTATAAGAATATAGTGATAACTCAATAATAGTATTTTTTTTATACATTTATTTTTTATGCTATTATATGAAAATATATATATAAATAATATATAAATACATATATATAAATAATTTATATAATATATTAGAACAAATTATTATTGTATTGTAGCTATATATACCCTTAGTATAATTTAAAAATTTCTCATATATTTATACAATATCCATTGAGTAGTAGGCTTTTGAATAACACTATGAATTTCCTATCTAACACATGTAAAATAAACAAAATGGCGGTGGTGTGCGGCCTCCCCTTAAGCGTCAAAAGATGTCATGACTGATTTTTAAATTAATAATAAATAAATCTATATATGAAATATAGTATTTTTTTAAATAAAGTTAAATTCAACAATTAAATAATTCTTTATATTTAATATATTTCACTTCAATGTATTATGTACAGTTTTAAAAGAAAATGTTGCATTTTATTTTAAATACTCGACTCATAAATCAACTACAAACTTTATTTCACCAATTTTTAAATGGACTCGACATTTCATTACTAGGACTCGAGATTTGGAGTCGAGGACTCGAATTTTCCAACCTACTTGTCACTACCAGCCTATTAACCCTACCCACCCCACCCCAACCCATTAGGAGCTTCAACAATACTGTAGATCTAGAGTACACTCTAAAGATCGATGTGAATTCAGTATTCCCTCGAATGTACTTCAAGGGCAAACGCGAAGGTGAACACATGGTGAAACTGGTGACCTTGCACGATAACTCTAAGGAAAACTGCAAGGAACACGTCGTATACTCTGTGGTTAGCGGTGATAGTCTGTCTAGCTTTCTTATCCGCCTTCACATATTAGATATCATCGATCCATCATAGCTTTTCTCTCCATGGTAGTGAATTATTTGAATTTCATGAATATTTACATATATATATATATTTAATATATAATCTTTGATTATATTATAATAATGTTAAACATGAATCGTAATGTCTCAAATATTGTGATTATCATTTACAATCTATTTATATCAACAATCAATGTACAACCAATGTGTCCAACGTTACACATTTCAAACCAAATCCTCCGACCGCGCAGAAAAACAACAAAGATTTCCTGAACTCCGTGAACTTTGAACTCACCTACCGCCTCGACCCCAACATGCAAGCTCCGGACATGCACAGCAAACGTAAACGTAGAAGCGTCTCATTACCCTCCCTCGATCAGTACCCCGTACTTAACGATGCCACTTCCAAACGTGATCAAAAAGTAAGCCCCCCGTGAGATCTAGCTAGAGCTATAATTAATGATAATTGACTTTGCAATTGCGAACCCGCGCTAATGCCCTTAACGAGATGATCTCTCTCATTACCTTACCACCGAGCCCTCTTACTCTCCTACCTCCGAGCCCTCTCACTCATCTAACTACCCTGTCCCCAATCCTTCTCACTACCCTACCTCCAAACCTTTAAAGATCATTTCTCGATATTTCACTACCTTCATCATTAACAACAAATTACCCCTCACAACATTAACCCCTCACTACCTTCACCCCTCACAATCATGAGCTCTCACAACATTGAACCATCATTATCATGACCTCTTACAACATTGACCCCCTCATAATCATGACCCCTCTCTACCTTTAAACACCTCATCCCTACAACATTGCCCGTAAACAGATTGAATACAAGAAGAACTGTGGGCGGGATAATGTCTGCATGAGTGATTTGATATTGACGGCGACCTTTATCGACCCCTCCATCAAGTCAGTGACCTCTCTTATCTCTTATCTCTCTTTACATCTGGTGTGCAGAACAGCAGAATGTATTCAACATTCACATAATAAATAGCATTGAAATACCGCTGTGAATGAAAGCTTATTGAATGTATACCATTATAACCAAGAGATATAGTAGTGTTTGTATATCTGTTGAAATAGCTTGTTCACTAATTTTCCATTCAATTATTTGTTTATTTAAAAATTAAATAGTTTTAAATAATGTATAGCACATCATTTTTAGTAATTTTTTTTCTAGATTTTTAAAAAGTTTACTTGATATAATTCTATAAATCATAATTTCTCGACCGCATTTCTAAATATATTATAATATAGTTTTATAAACAATAATTGTTGTATAAATAATTAATTACATAATTATTTATAATTCTTAAAATTATTTTTATTAAAATGAATTCTATCTATATATTTATTTCAATTTCGCTTACGGACTTTAGACTTTATATATATATACTTGATCATTATAAATATCTGTTGTCAACTATATATATATATATATAAAAACTGATGGTGTACATGATGAATTATGTAACATTATGATATGCAACTCTGAGTCTCTAATCGTGACTGAAAAGTATTATTTGAACTATTTTTATATTATATAATTTTATTATAATATTATTTATTACGCTTTATACATGACGATATCCTATCATTTGTACCTCCCTAATAAAGTGGGCAATATGCACACACACTCTCACTCACACACATGTACACACATACACCTACATACACACACACTCACCCACAAATACTCACACACATACCCCCCCGCACAAACACTCACAAACCCCCCTAATGCTAACAACCCCCACCCCCCTCATAGGAGACTCGCGAACAAGGATGAATACTCGATCACAGCTAGCGGTAAGAAAGTGCTGCACATCACGATCACTATAGAGAACAGGGCTGAGGATGCACATGAAGCCTCCTTCTTCTCTACCTTCCCTAAGGGACTGTCCTACATCGAAGTACTAAACAAGGTATGTATATCTTTTACTTGTTAATGTTATTATATAGTTGATATTATAGGGTTATAATAACCCGGTTATTATATATTTATTTTTCATGTTTAAATTAAATATTAACAACAATAATAATAATACTATTAGTGTGAATTGTAGTAGTATTTCTATTGCTCAACTAAACCAGTCGATATCGCCCCCTCTAGGAAGTGTCGTGTTCCTCCAAAGAAGATAACGTCACCTGTTCGTTTGGTAACCCCATGCCCGCCAAGTCTAAGATACAATTTCAAATCAGCGTGGATTCCGAGAAATTGATCGCCTCCAACGATTTCCTGATCTTCGAGATGCTCGTCAATACGTCAGTACCAGTGCCCCGCCCCTTCTCTTAGCCCATCCTCCTTCTCTTAGCTCCTCCCATCTACTTATATGTATATTGTATTTATTTTTAAAACACTTACATAATACTAAAATTGATATTATTTGAGGTGTTAGTATTAGTGGTGTGGCATTAATAATAACAATACTAATACTAATAACGATAATAAGACCTATAAGGTATGCAAATAACAACCATACATTTACTGTCTATCTACCCCTCCTCTCATTATGTTTCTCTTTTCCTCATCTGGTCCATCCCTCTAAACTCTCATTGACCTCGACCTTACCACACCGCATACAGCACAAGTAATATCACGAACATTGACACCACGATGTTGACCTTGAAGATACGAGTCATCGTAGAATTGGATATTGACATCATCGGGTTAGCACATGCGTGTTACTAGGGTGCTAGGGGTGACTGATTTACCCCCCGAGTTAGTAGTGTTAATAATCCTAGGTCACTATAGAATAACCAGGATGGGGTGGAATACCACCAATGATATTGTTTACCTCGGTTACCAGTGTATATCTCTATTTTACACAACGGCATATGGGTTTAGCATCAGATTACCGCGGTAACTAACATTGGTTTAGCTTATGCCACACTTGTAAAAAAAACTACATTTACATATATTTGTAAATTTGTTTGATCTATAAAACCTGCGATTATTATTTGCTAATTATGGTGAATATTCGCAAGTGTTCGCAAGCTTTAGTAATATTGATATCTCTGACCTTAGTTATACATATATCTATCTAGTTTATACTGCTATAGTTACCATTATTTACATTAGTTACCAAACCACCCACTCTATTAAAGAAACACAGTTACCACTATGTAATAAACCTCTATTCACCGGTGCACTTTAGCCTCGTTCACCGCGCCCCTTGATTGACAGGTTTGCCGGCGACGACGAAGGAACCATCTACTACTCGGGCGAAATCAACGACCGCACCCACTTCAAGAACGAAATCGACGTGGGTGGTCTAGTGGAGCACACCTACGAGGTGACCAATCGCGGCCCCGGAAACATTGAGAACCTCGACGTACCCATTCAGTGGCCGGTCTACGTGGCCGAGTACGGGCGTACCGCCGACCTTCTCTACCTCATGGAGGAACCCACCATGCTGAATAACGTTAGCGCAGGCTCTATGCGTTACCTTTATCCTCTCTCTCTACTTGCTTCCTTACAAATCGGTCGTAGTTTTAGCTCGAGTCATAATTAATAATATATACATGACACGGATAATCAGTTTTAAATCGAAGAAAACAAATATATATAATTGGTGTTTATAATTAAATTTCATATCAATCGCCTATTTAACCCTCTCTGTTAATAACCCCTCTCTCTCTCTCTCCTTACCCAGGACGGTCGCTGTTACACTAGTGGCGATGTCAACGAATTAAAACTCAAGGTTTGTGTTCCTGGTGACTGATTCCCCCACTGAACTATGATCGATGTGTAACCTCATTCCCCACTGAACTACGATCGAGGTGCAAACCTAATACCAACACTATGTACTCCTCTCCCTCCTCTTCTTCTCTCCCCTCTCCCTTCACTAGTTCTACCACAAATAGTACACACACGCGCGCACTCTCTTAAAGTGTACGTCCACATATTCACGTCCACCCATCATTGCAGAGAGTTAATAGCAACAGTAGAGTAAGTAGACAACTGCGTGGTCCGTTGTACACACACACACTCATAGGGTGCATGCGTAACGGTATTGTGGTGGTATTCTCATTCACTCGTTTGTTATTGTCGTCGTCGTCGTGGTTACTACCACTAGGTGGCGTTATCTCGCATGCTAACCAATCACTAGGGATGATTTCTAATGCATGCACACACACACCGGTTTAGGTCCCCTACGGAGTGAGTTCAACCAGGCCTATCTAACGGTGGTGATACCATTATATTGTAGTGTGTTTGTGTGTGTTTCATCGTTAACACCAGCCCTAACTCGTGCGTGGTTGTTTCTTATAATCGTATCGTATTGTTTACGTTCGTGTTTCAGTGTTTATTACCACTAGCCATATGTTGATACTACCTCGACCTTTAACCTTTAACCCTACATAGTTTTCGAGCACCGGACCTAGAACCACCCCTACTCCCGATAACGCTAAACTGACTGCTGATGAAGACACGCCCTCCTTGAAGGTAACTCCGCCCCCTATCCAGTAGTGCGACCTCTACTACTAACGGTACGACCTCTACTACCCCTCAGGTCAAGGACACGAAGAGAACGAGACGAAGCGTAGATGAACACGTAGCAAGCACACAAACCGATGAATTCGGCAAGTCCTTCATCAGTCTGGTTAGATTATTAGCTTTAATACTGTTACCCATGTGTGTGTTCCTTAGTATCCAAGGGGATGTCACAGTGTCCACAATGATAAAACAAATGTATATTGTATTTATTTTGTATATCATAATATTAATAAATAGTTTACATTTAGTATCTGTAAAAATATTAGCCATGAATTCAATCTTTCTATACCATAAAAACTAGTTTTTTTGAACATATTATTCAAAAACAAAAGTATCAATATTTAATTTATTTATTAATATTTAATTTATTATTTATATATTATCTTTGACTATTATATTTTAAAATGTTTTATAACTTGTATTTTGACTTAAAGAAAATAAAACCAGATTGTTTACATTGAATTATTCTATATCATTGCAATGATACATGTATACATACATACTATATCATGTGATCTCAGTGACCTATTAGAAAGCAGAAAATAAACGAATATCGGAAATAAAATTGAACATATCAATAATATCATATTTTATAAATATAAGTTATTAATATAACATTATATATATAATATGTATTAAGTAGTTCTTACCAATTTACAAAAAATATATAATTTTTATTAGATAACAATATTTATATTACTATAAAAGTAATTGTAGATGTAAATTACTATGATAAATAAAAATATAAATTGAAATAGATTATAATATCAATTGAGTTTCATACTTTCAAACTTCAATTGCTGTTTACTCAGAATAATTATGTAGATAGCACAAAAACTATTATATTTATTATAATAATTTCGTTGACATTGTATAAAAAATAAATATATAAATAATCCTATAGATAAATAGTTTCTAAATGTTTGTGTGTATAAATGAAGAAATAACAATTTCAATAGAAATACCATTAATTAAAAGATAATAGTTTGTATGCATATATATATACATATAATAACTTCTGAAATTAATAATTGAATGATAAAATTTGTTTAAATCTTAATCTTTAAATACATTTAGGTCTATATATATATTAGGTTATAGAATTATAATTATATATTATAATTATAAAATGAATAGAATCAGACCTACTAAAACAATAATTTAAAAATAACAAATTTCCCAGTAATTTCAAGTAACTAATCTTTACTTTTAGATCATACTTAATATGTATATATATATATATATATATATTTAGTATAATTAAGTTATGAAAGTTTCATATATTAAAAGTTATGGAGCTTCAAAGATTACAAATTAAGTTTAAAATAAAAGAGCAGTAATCCATTTTAAAAAAATCATAAATATTTTATTAACATTTTAATCTTTATTTTTATACGGTTGTATATGTATACATGACACCTTTAGTTACTTTTATGCATCAAGCCATATATCATTTTAAAGATAACATATTCAATTTACAGATTTTATATAATATAATTTTTAATACAATATATATTTATTTCAAAAATCATGTTTCTGCGGAAATAGATATACTTTAATTATTCTGGTTGTCGACTCTTAATATATACAATATAGTCTAGTTTTTATATTAAAAATATTTAATAATTATTTAGAATTCAAAAAAAAATGTCCATTATAATAATATACTAGTAAAACAGTAAATTAAATATTAATTAATACCTTAAGATAATAATTGAACTACTAAGTTCAAAGTGAATACTGATTATAATTAGTCTATAGATAAAATTTATCTAAATAATATAATCATTGATATTTCCATAAATATAGGTTGACATAATAATTAGATGGCATTATTAGATATACAAATAATATTTAAAATCCAATAATATATTTAAGATATTTTCATATTAGATTATGGCTTTATATATATAATATATGATAATTGATTGATTATTTACAATTATTAGTAATTTAATGTTTTTATTAGCATGTAAAACATACTAGCTAAAGTAAACAAGTAGAACGTCTGGATTGATGAACTAAGGGTATTAATAATATAAAGTCACTTTCCATTATGTAGAATTGCGATAGAAACGTTGTACACTGTATGAAGATTACTTGCGAATTGAAAGATATAGAAATCAACCAGACCGTAACCATCATGATAAAAGCTCGTCTAAGAAACAGCACTTTCCTCAAAGTCAGTAAAGGTCATGGCTAATAATTAGGTTGTTTTATCATAATTGCTATTATCAACAGTATTATAAGAAATATGATTACGTTAAAGTTTATTCGACTGCCAGTATCTCCATCTTGAAAAATCTACCGATATCTGACCTTGAAATGAGTAACAACATTGCAAAGGTCGGTAGTTTATGTTGAACTTTGTTATTATCTATATGATGTGTTTCCATTTTAGGCAATGACAACCGTTAAAGCTGATGCTAGAGTTCAAACCAAACGTGAAATACCTTACTGGGTTATAATTATTGCTGTCATTGGAGGTATTCTTCTATTATTATTGATGATTTTAATACTTTGGAAGGTTATTATTTATACCTTGAAATTTATATATAAACTGCATTTAATGTACTCGATTATATTTAATTTTCTATTTATTAAAATAAATCTTATTATTAGTGTGGATTCTTCAAACGTCAACAAATGGATGAAATGCAAACTCACAAAGTTAAAATAGAGAAACAAAAGAAAGATACAGAAAATAAAGATTTTTAAGTCTTTAAACCATTACAATACTACCGTTTGCATGTGTGTATTACTTAGTATGAAATGCATTATTATGCAATATTGATTACAATGAACTTAACTACTAAAATGTATTATTACAAATTCAATTTATTATATTCACAATTTTGATACTTAATTGGTGCTATCTTTTTTATTAGATTTATAGGCGCTATATTCACAATGTATAGATATTTATACAATGTTTACATAATACACCTGTTTATTATATACGATATATATATACAGATAAAATACTTATTTATTATTACACATACTATGTAATATAAATTATATCATATTTATTTATAAATCGTTCAATATATTTTTGTGAAAAGCTTGCATTGAATAAATTTTATATGCTTTTTATATAAATGTTATAATGTAAATATGTTATGTAATAATAAAATACATTTTAGTTTGAGTAATATTTATATAAATAATTAACAATATATATATAGAATAAATATATACTAAATAAATTAAATTATATAAAAATATTAATATATACAGGATACAGGTATCAATTTTACAGTCGAAGGAAATCAAATTAATAAATGGCAAATATAATTAAGTTATAAATTAATCGCATATTGATTTGGGGAAATGAGAGTATGAAGGCACAATACAAACACATGCATACAATAAATAGAGTAGATTCTGATCTTGTATATAAGGCATATAATGATAATGGGGAAGGGAAGGTTGAGGGAACCATCAGATTCTTTGTATCTTCTCAGAAATATTCGGTAATAGAATAAATGTACGCCAAACAAATTTGAATATAGACAAAAATGTAAACCTGTATTATATTTTATAATTATTAGATCAGTAAAATTATTCATCGATATTATAAAAAATTACAATTTAAGATTTTTAAATATTGAATATGTATTAATATTCTTCAACATTTAAATTATTTTATACAATCTAAAAAACATAATTAATGTGAAAATATTATTAATTATAAATATTTATTAATTGATAGGCATCAGATAAGACATATTGTGTAATTATAAATTCTTATCTATTACTTAAAAATTACTAATACCTACTGAATTATTAGAAATAAACAAAGTTTTTTGATTTTTCTATCATGGTAGTTATTAAGAAAATATTATTAGAAATATAGTTATTTTCACTTTTATAAATTTATATTTATGTTACAATATCTGTATTTGAATATAACTTGATACATTAGTAAGTTGGTGGTATGGCTATATGTATCATAGTGAAATTATGTCAATTTTTAGTATTTACATAAAAATACCTACAAATTAAAAGTAAAACACGTTATATTTATTTATATAAGAGGTATTTAACAATAAAACAACTACTTTTATTTTTAAATTATATTTAATCAATATAATAATATTAATATATAAACATGGTTTTTCACCAAGTATGTCGATATTTAATTATATAAAATATGTATAGGTGAATAAGTGTTTATATAAGATTATTAAAATAACGGGTATAAGGTATTTAGTGCTTTTTAAATAATCAATTACATAAAGTATACACATTATTATTTTATGTATAAACATATTTATATATGAATTTGTTTTTCTAAAACTCAAATGTAATTATTAATATATAATTACACTTTATTTATTATATATATATATGTTGTTAGTTATAACCATCGATATAAAGAAAGTGGATAACAAATTAACGCATATAATGCACGTAAAAGATATGAGAATGGTACTTTTATCTATAAATTAACAAAATAGTATCAGCAATTTTAATTGCATAATAGTCACATTATATAGGTTAAATATTAAATAGGTAGAATGTTCATCAAAATAGATAGAAGTGACTTCTATCTATATCTATGTATTTATTTCAATAAAATAATATTATATCTTGAATTCAAATACATTTGAATACCAACATTATGAGGATTATATTTAAAATATATATAAATATTATTTTAGTAAGATTATATTAAACTTGATCATAATTATCAATATAAAATTAAGTAGTAGGTGTCAACTTTGGCACCTCTATGACAAATTGCCGCTATACACTACATTCAATTGATTATCCACTTTCATTATATCGATGGTTAAAACTTATTACTTATAAATTTATGTAACAATATATTAAATATAAATTGAAATTATTGATATATGAGTAATGTAATAAGATGGAACTGTATCGTATATATGTTATGATAATTATAAAATTAAATATCAGGAATTTTTTTTATATGATAACTTTATAGTTTTGTAATAAGGGGACATGATACAATGGTTTTTTTTCGAAAAAAAATGAATTTCATTTTTTGTATTAATGTAAAATTATAATACTTCACATATTATCTTTTATGTGGTGTTTAAATTATGTTCATTACATTATTCATTTTGTTTATATTATATTATTTGTACCTATATATTCATATATTATATTTGAAACTTGATTTACTCAAAATAATTATTTGTGACCAATCATGCTGACATAACTAGTATTAACTTTTGTAAAATTGAATATTTTTTCTTCATTTTTTCAATATAACTAGAAAAAACCTGTAAGATTAAAGTTATTTGTCAAAATTAAAAAATATTTATTTAAAAAATTTTAATTAGCAATTTAGTTGAAAATTAACATTTTTTATCAGATATTTCAATTATTTTTTTTAGAAACGTATAACAAAGATGTGTAAACATCTATAAATTTCAACATATGATAAAAAATAGGGAATATTATTAAAAAATAGATTACAAAAAAAAAATTGAATATTTGTTGAGTTAATAGATTTCTAAAAATAGCATTTTTTCGTATCTTTTATATGTAAACCAAACCATTGTATCGCGTCCCCTAATTAAGAATAGGAATTAATAACTCCTAGGTATTTGTATATGAATTATTTTATGTTAATACTAATACTCCTTTTATTTATAAAAGTTTAATTCATATAATAAAGTTGTATTGTAAATATACAGTATATGTGTGTATATTTAAAATATTTAAATTATTGTGATCAATAAATAATTAATTTTCAAAGATAATAATTTAATGTATATGAATATGTTATTCAATGAATATACATTTTATTAAAATAACTCTTAATAAATTAAAAAAAAACGGCATTATTATGCGTATCTAAAAATATAAATAAATATTTATAGCATTGTAAATGTTTTTATATATATTTAATTACATATTAACTAATATATAGTATATAGGCATACTGAAATAATGTTTTTAATTTAAATTAATATTTTTGATAAACATAAAATAAATACATAAATTTATAACAAAAAAGTATTTTGTAATCAGTATTATTAGTAATACATTGATAAATTGCATATTTCACAAATTCAATGGAAAATATATATATACAAAATCAATTAGAAATTGTTTATTTGAAATATATTAGAATACAATATATAGAATTATTATTTATAAATTGAATATATTTAAACTTATATATAAAATTAAATAAAATTAACTTTAAAGTTATGAATTTAATAAAGTACTTATACAAAGATTATTCTTGATTAAAACTCATAACTTTTACTCACTAATCAAATTCTTGACTTTTTCTGACACATTTGGCAACCTTCCTTTTAAATTCTGCCTTGTTATCCCTCCATTCTTTCTGTTAATGATATATAAATATTAATAATATTAGTTATAGAATATAAACATCATATAATATACATTAAACTATAATAATTTTATAACAGTCAATATCTTGTATATTTTTTAATATAATATTATAATGATAATACATTAAATATGAAGACATATCTTACTTTTAAATATAATTATATAATAATTTAATAAAAATAATATCCTTGTTTATTAAAGTCATTTTAATGAATTTATGATATTAAAATAAACAAACTCACATAGATTTTATTCTAAATATTATTTAAATAAACAATTAAAATATAAACTATATTTAAGAAATGCAGTAATATTTTTCATAAATCACAATATAATATGAACACTGTTAGCAGCAGGTGCAGAGAATTAACTAACAGCAGCATCGATATTAGCCGGTGATTCATCATTAGGGTCAGCGAGTAAAGATATCACCGATACTAGAATGGTTTCGACAGTGTGAATCGGTAACCATCGTTCTTCCGGTCGTTCATATCCGTATTTATCCTCACCGGGATCGTGAAGTATTGAAATACAGACATCACCGCTTGTACTGTCAACTGTGACCAGAAATGGTGTTAGTGTTTAGTTCTAAAGTTTTCAAATATATACATATAAATAAATATATAATTAACAATATTTAAACAAGAACACATTTATTTTTAATATTTTAAATGATTAGTTAAAAATTAGATATGATTACAAAATTAATTTGTGTATACACATATTTAATAATTACATTTTACATAATCTACTATTTATCACTAATTAGTTTTTATGTAATATAATAATATAAGGGTAGGCAAAACACCCAAAAAACTTTTTCCTAGATTTTGGATATTAAAAATGTAAATTTAGTGGTATAATTAATAATATGAATCATTATCATATAACATTAGTATTATTGAAAAATATATTAAAAAATAATGAATAGCATAAATATATATAATATTCTAATACATTATAGATTACTTCATTGAAAAACTATAATTATTATTAAAGCCAAAAAGTTAGTAATTTTTATATTTTGTTTAAAACTATAAACTATAAAACCCAAATTTCAGCTAATCATTATTAGAATATAACCATTTAATGATAATTAAATATATATTTGTATCTAAAACTATAATGATATATTTAGATATATATATATATATATATATATATATATAATTAGATAAATAATACAAATATTTACATAACAATAATTTATTGTCAATAAATCATCAAATAAATATAAATAGAAATGTAGAATAAATAGAATCTAGTATTTGTAAAGTATTTAAATAAATTAATGTATGAGAAATGTATGATAACATTATATTTAATTACATGTATTAATAATCTATATAAAGGAAGTAGAGTGAATGTAGTGTATGGAACTTTGCAATAGAAGCAGTGTAATCCATTAATTAATTTCAAATTATTATTTTTATTTATATTTATATTGATAATTATAATAAAGTTTAATTTACTAAAAATAATAGTTATTTATTATTTATAACTACAACATATCACCCCTCATACTTTTTCAGTGTTGGTATTTAAATATAACTGAATTGAAGACACTATTTTATTTACATATATCTAAATGCATAGATATAGTATAAATTCATTTCATTCTATATTGATGATAATTTCAATCTTTTAATTAACCTATATAATATGACTAATCCAAATCGCAAATACTATTTTGTTAATTTATCGAGACTATTATACTTTTACTATTTCAATATATATATATATATATATATGTATTTATTATAAAGTTAAAATAAATTTTAAATGGAGTATATAGAATATAACATTTTATGAGTCAATAATTTATATTATCTAAATCTATATTATCTAAATCAAATCTATTATAACAGAGTTTTTTCTCAATATTTTAAAATTCACTATAGATATTCTTAAATATTAACTAAATATACAATCAAACTAAACATATGTGTACATCATACTAAAAACTAATTTTTTTTAAATTTCTATATCTTTTTATGCAATAATATATTAATAACAAAAATATAATATTTCATTGAAATATCATATTTTTTTAAAAACCGAAAAAAACGAAAAAACAAAAAATCGAATAAAAACCGGGTTTAATGGTTTTAACGAAAAAACCGCCAACCCTGATATATATATCTAATTAATATACATAGTATTAAAGTATAATTATTAAAAATGTATTATAAAATATTATACTCACTTTATATTTTAATTCTTATATAGAATTATTTTTATTTGTAAAATAACTACATATTATTTGATAATTATAAATTATTATAATAGATGATTATTTACAAATAATTTAATTTATAAAATATACCATATATTTTATTATGTATACAATTATATTTATATGTTGGGAGCATTTATTTTATGACTCTATTATATTTCATTAGTAACAACTTGATATATTTACTTTCCAATAATTATTATAAAAAACTTTTGATTTCAAAATAATTAAACAATAATTAAACAATAAATAATAATTAAAATAATGTAAATAATTGTAATCTAGTATATATTTGTTATTAATTTTATATATATATATATATATATATAGTCAACTCTCGGTAAGTCGGACTACGGATAAGTCGGACTTCTCGATTAGTCGGACACAATTAGTTGGTTTGGTTGGATTTGTATCTAGTTCCATGTTACATTAATCGGATAAGTCGGATTGGATAAATCGGACTTTTCTATAAGTCGGACTCATATTATAGTCATTTTTATGATTTTTATACTGGATAAGTCGGACTTTTTATAAATTGTCAGAATTGTTTACTTTAAATAATGAATATTATAATTTTAGTAAGTAATATAATTGAATACAACATTTTATGTTGCTGATTGTTGCATAATATCATATTTCGGTAACTATTTAACTCGCGCTGCGTATTTCATGTATTATTTGCATGATATTCTTAATCTCGGATAAGTCGGACATCTCACTAAGTCGGACACTTTTCCCGGTCCCTTGCGAGTCCGACTTATCGGGAGTTGACTGTATATATATATATATATATATATATATATATATATATATAGATATATATTTACTGTAAATGTACATACTATTTGGATGCCAGATTTCTGTGATAAACTTCATTTTTGGTGGTTTCTGAGGATATTCAGTAGGAAAAGTTAGATGTACTTTAAAAAAACCTCCTTCACTGTAATAAAATATGAATAATTATAATTTTCCATACATTATAATTGGTTGGGAATTATATTTTCATTATATTATTTGGGATTATATATAAGTTAACCAATATTTATTTTTCTATGTATATTATTATACATAATTCTATATAATTAGTATTTCTAATAATATATATTTTAGAGTTTTTATATTACTTTATATTGTTCAACTTGTTAAGTAAAATATAATCCAGTACAATATAAAATAATAATATAGTATTGAATACAAACTAATAGGTATCAGGAGGTCCTATGATTAGAACTTCCCATCTAAAAATATCTTCATCCTCTATTAAACCAGCAGAAAATCCTTGCACTGGATTCTTATTTAATTCTAGAATAAATGCAATGTAAATAAAATTAAATATTACATTATTTATATGATATTATATATAATAAATATTACAATAGACATATTATAATAATATAAATTCAACTCTGTATAACATATTATTTATCAAAACAATATTGAGTATTTTTATACAAATATGATATTAATTAAAAATATATCTATATATAATACTATATTATATATTTAATATTGGCATGAAGAATTTATATTATATAAATCATATAATTATTATTATAATTATAATTATTATAATAATATTATATTAAATATAATTATTATAATATGTTTTATTTAATAATATTAATTGCAAATTATACATTGTAATCACTAGAATAGTATCATTTGAAATAAATTTCAAAGAATATTATAGTTATTATAAATAATGATATTTTTTGACAAAAATTACAATATTATTAAATATTCTTATTAAAAATATGTAAAAAATAACATATTTATTTTTATTTCTTAATTTAATATACATATTTATAATACATATTTTTGTTGTGAGGCTATAATTAATAAATGTTTCGAATTATTTAATTATTACATATTATATATTATATATATATATTATGTATTTTATATTTATATAATATTTATATTCAATTATATTGGAATATTAAATTAACTTAATTAAAGAGAAATGAGAAAATTAATAACTAATAAGTATTATAAACAATCGTTCGCACGTTATTTATATTTTATTTTATAAATAGTAACAAATGAAATTAAATTTACGCATTATATATAGATTAGTTTAAATACATATACCAGTTAGCTGTTTTCTTAATAACAGCACTCCTTGAGATGATGACATTTCTCAAATAAAATATTGTTTTCTTAAATATTTTAAGATAGAAATAAATGTCAATGATTATAGAATTATTAATACGGGTTTTAATAGCATTCACTATTCTAATGGAATTCCAGGTAACCACATATTTTACGATTTTCTTATATAATAGTTTACCTCCTGCAGGCATAATTTTTTATATAAATATTAGTACGAATAAGAAAAATTTAAAGATAATAACCATTTATAAATATATATATATATATATATATATAATTATAATTTAAACTGTTAACCTCGGTTAGGTTATAGGAGGTATTGAATCTAAGTAGGTATTTATATATATCCTACGTATTTAAATGAAAGAATTTTAAACCAATTGTAAAGTTAATGTGTATATTATCAAGGATTTTCCGAAGCAATCCTTTGGAAAATACTTGATATTATTTTCTATAGAACATAAGTTGTTGGGAATATAACCTAATAATTGCAGATTATTTAAGTTGTATTCTTGATTTTATATATACTTTGATTTAAGTTTAAAAAGCAGTGATCTATTTTTATATCTAACTAACACCAAAGTTCGAAGTCTGATAACACTATACACTGTACTATGTACAATGTACATAGTAATATGCACAATGTACACTGTACTATGTACACTGTACTATGTACACTGTACTATGTACACTGTACTATGTACAACGTACTATGTACAACGTAATATGTACAACGTTTATATTACATTTTACTATGTACAAATTGGATACTACATAGTACATACATACTATATACCATATACTATGTATAAGGTACTATGTACAAGGGTGTAGGTACCTATATAGTACGTTGTATATAGTACACTGTTTATATTGTACAGTGTACAATGTAAAGTTTATACAGTTAATAATCAGTAATATATTATAAAAACCTTGTAGTTGTTTTCTCAGTAAAAGAAGTCCTTGATTAGAAGCCATTTGTTATTGTTGTGTGTGCTTATGTTCTAGTTATATATTACGTTAATATTTTGTTATATTTTGTTAATAATAATAATGTTTATTAAACTATTTCGTATAAATATGTTAAGTTTTAAAATTAATTGTATTATTAATTAGTAATAAATTCACTAAAATTTTAAATTAATTCAGTAATTAGGTAAACAAAAATTACTTACTCGTTTAATATATATATTTATATATATATATAATATATATATATATATATATATATATATATATATATATATATATATATATATATAAAGTACCTTAAACTATTCGAATAATTGTTAAACACAAATATATTCGAAAGTACATAGTTTCGAAACTACTTTATAAAGTTGACATATTATCTAAACGTGAATGACAATTGTTAATCATAAACGTTTGAAACAAATTACTATTATACAGTAATGCTATTAAAGAACATATACTTGTTATATAACGTAATATATATATATATATATATATATATATATATATATATATATATATATATATAATATATAATATAATATATATATATATATAATGTAAGTTAATCAGTACCCACTGGGTACTACCCTGCCATGATTATTAATTATAGATAATGATTAACAAGAGGTACACTAGTACAGTGTACTAAGTACACATTTTGATATTATAACAGAGCGACATTGTTTATTTTTTTATAGGACTATAAATATCTAATTTAAAGCATATTACATATATTAATAATGTTCATATTTATTTTTAGGAACACTATATGATTGTTTTAATTATATTAAAATCGTAAGTAAAATAATTAATATAAGTACATATATGCTATATTCTTATATTAATAGAATAGTAAAGATTATACAATAAAACTATGTAATTTCATGCAATCTAAGTGGAATTAATAATGTAGTTACTATAAATGTATGCACGTTGATAAACAGATCAATAAATAAATTATGATCAGAAATACGAGTGTTGCTAATGTAGAACATATAATTATTATACGTGGTGATACAATAGGTGCGTACTTTTAAATTTATGAACTATATAGTTTATATGGATATAGTGACTATATAGTGACTGTACTATTGTCTATACTATATACTCTATAGTCAATATACTATAGTGTATAATAATATAACTTTTAAACTAACTTTGAAAAGTTACATTTATGTTAGTGGAATTGTTCTTCCATACATTATATAAACTATCCCAGCAAACAGTAAGAGCAGCATAATAGCAGCATAACAGCAAATTCTAGAGCCTCAAATGTTTACATTGTGCTATTATGCTGCTATTAAATGTCTATTATGCTGCTATTATGCTGCTATTATTATAATAGCAGCATAATAGCAGCATAATAGACATTTAAAATTAATAGCAGAATAATATCAGCATAATAGCAGCATAACAGCAGCATAACAGCAGCATAATATCATTACAAATTAATAGCAGCATAATAGCAGCATAATAGACATTTAATAGCAGCATAATAGCACAATGTAAATATTTGAGGCCCTAGCATTTGCTGTTATGCTGCTATTATGCTGCTCTTACTGTTTGCTGGGATATTCTATATATTTAATCCTACAACAATCCATTCCGTAATTCGAAAAAAATACCATTAGCATAGATTTTATCCTATAGGATAATAGTAACTATAGTAACTAATAGAACTATAGTTAGGGTAAATCTTTGCTTATCGCTGTCTCGTAGAGATATAATTCCGTTACAACACAATCCTAATTTATATGGGCTATAGGCTATAGCCCATATCAATATATTTAATACAATGCGTACGAGCATCCACTTGTTTCCGGTTAATTTAATGAATTCATTTAAATAGTTCACACATAACGTCAACATATGTCCTTTGTACACGTCGTACATATTTCATTGACATTTAATCTAATCTATAATAAAAGTAGTTCGACATTCATATATTTAATAAAAACTGTATCTATATGATCATATACATTATGTCACATAATTGTCCTATATAAGTTGAATACATGCGATTGTTACATATGTATATATTATTCGTGTTTTTTAAGGGAAATTAATTGTTGGTTGAAACTACTATGCAATACTGTAATAAATATGTTAGAAATGTAAATCTTCCAATCATTAATTTGATACACATTTATCACACTGTACGACGTACACTGTACGTTATAACTTACACACGAGAAACCTTGTCATATGTAATCTCTTCATATAGTTCTAATATCTGATTTCATTGCGATTCCATGCCTATTATCAATACCTCCTATATATAACAGCGTGGTTATAGGAGGTATTGCTATTATATTCAATACCACCTATAAACTCTATGTTATAGGAGGTATTGTTATATTCCTCATCAATTATAGATTTATCATAAATAAAATTCTTTTTATTTTATTTATTAAATTGCAACATTGCCATTCTTAAAATTATATGAACTTTAAGTTTAATACATTTATTTATTCTAATTTGTATGTTTATAAGTACTTATATAAAAACATTTACTCTATATATATATATATACAGTATAAACCAGTGATTCCCAACCATGACCCTTTTTTTTGATAATTTTTAATTTAAAAATATACCATGATCCAATGATACATTTTATTTTTGTATTAAATTGAACTTTAGACATAAACTAATAATATTAACTATAATATATATATATATATATATATATATATATACATATATATATGTATGCATATTTTTAGAAATTGTCTCATGAGTCATGACCCAACAAAAAAAACCCAATGACTCAAATTTGGTTCATGACCCATATGTTAGACTATACTCAAGGACATGTCCTTGTTATACTCTAAAATTAAATTAGTTTACTAAAATTCACGTAACAGACTCGATTATATTACATTCCTTAATATATATATATATCAAAGATTTTCCTAAGGAATGCTTCGCAAAATCTTTGTCTATATATATTAACAATGATTAATCCGTATCATTGATAATCTATCCTAATTAATACGAGGAACTATTTATTTAAATTAAAATATAATTATGTATTTATGAATACCATATTGTATTACCATCAATGGTATTGGGAATTTCCCATATAACCTATCTAATAATTATAATTATAATTCTATAATTATATATGTTTAGATGATTTATTATAATATAATACAAATAGAATTATGAACCTATACTTCAACATATATATATATATATATATATATATATATTATAACTCAAAAAAATATCATCTGGTAGGTATATACCTACACAATATTATGTAATCCAATAAATTCAAATTTACAAGCATATTAAATGTATTAAAATAATGAATTTAATGAACCTAATCACCCATATTACAAATTATCACTGTAAAATAACAATAACATATAATGTTCTTTGCAAATAAATATAACCTTTGACACATAGGATTCAAAATATATCTAAATATAATTCATATATATATATAAAATATAAGATGGATCAAATACATGATGTTAAATATGTATCCTCTATTGCTATTAGTATTGGATTTGGTGTTTGTATAGGATGGTTTCTAAAAGGAAGATTTGGTAAAAGTATAATTATGGTTATTGTATAAAATAATACATTATATTTAAATACAATTATAAAAATTATCTTATAATAATTTTAATATTTCAAGAACACGGTGTGATATAATTTTAAATTATCGTAATATTATATATAGTATCATGATGAATTCACATATATCATATTTGATTATGGTTATATACCATAGTAAAATATTTGTCGTATATGTATATGTTAATTTTTTTACACGAGGATGTCGGTATATTTAAAATGAAAAGTCGGTACATTAAAATTTAATTTGAAATTAATTTTTAAATTATATAATGATTAAAACACATTATAATATTACATTCGGCATGTGTTTTAATTATTAATGTATACGTATCACCTATTAAATATGTTATATATATAACCAGGTTGCAATTATAACGCCCACCATAATTATTTAATTATTATGATAATGCCAAGGATAAGGACTGCCAATAACGCGATATACGGGAAATATACGGCAAATCACTTTTTCATGCTTAAGTGATTAAATAAGCCACGCCATTTTTGCGTGTGTAAGAATTAAATTCTCTATCATTTTCAATGTTAATTTACTACTTTTTAATCATCGATTATTCATTGAATATTTATCAGAATTAAAATATTTGTTTACCATATGATCCGAGTGAATATATTCATATTGACATTATATTTATTTTTTAATTTAGTAAAAAATTAAACATTTTATATATATATATATATATATATATATATATATATATATATATTTATATATATATATTACTGAAGTCTACGTTATAATTTATCAAAAAATGTAAAATAATGTTTTATTTAAACTGTTAAATATGTAATATATATATATAACGACTCCAAAACGCTGTAGTTCGCTGCGTCCATTTACTTCCCCGTCGTTCTTCTAACTCCATTACACCTCTCCTAAAATAACTACACTGGCTGCCAGTCCCCTACCGCATACAGTACAAACTTTCCCTGACCATCCACAAAGCTATTCACCACAACTCCCCTGAATACCTTGCCTCCCTCCTACATCTACACACACACCCATCACTCCACTCCAGACCCATTCCTCCAACACCTTTATCCTTACCACTCCCCATCTACACAAACTCCACTCTTCCAAAATAAGATCCTTTTCCCTCTCTGTCCCTTACCACTGGATCTCCCTGCCAAATCACCTACGAACAAACACATCAACCCCCTCCTTTAAACGCCACCTTAAGACTTATTACTTCTCCCTTGCCTTCCCTCCCACTCAATAATTCCTTCCCACGGACGGCTGATTGCTCACGCACTGATAAACCAAAAAAAGTAAAGTAAAGTATATATATAAGTGTGTGTATGTGGATGTATATTTTTATATGAATGTGTATGTGTTACGTTTGCGTGTTGATAATTCATAATATATACGTATTAAATAATATATATATTATATATATTATATATATAATATATATATAATGATAGTGTGTGTATGTATGTATGTGTGTATATAAATGTATGTATGTATGTATGTGATTGTGTGTAAATATGTGTGTGTGTATATGTATGTGTGTGCAATTCATAATATATACATATTAAATAATATATATATATATGTGTTACTGATAAGACGTTACATAGTCTATAGTTACATGATAGTCTATAAATAGACATGCACTAACTTTAATGGTCAATACTATCCTATGCAGATAATATATAATACTGCGGATAGTTATCAGCCAATGACAATATTTGTAAATAAAAACTCAAATGTTTCCTATTGAGAGTTTTGAGTTTGCATAGACTAGATACAAGTTTTCCAGTCATTGTCTTTGATAATACTGTATTAGGTAGCCAGCGATCTCGTACGAGGTAATATCATACAACTTATTAAATTAAATTTATTTCATAATAATACAGTTTTTATACGATTATATATAATAACTTATTAAATATTTATACAATATATTGTATTATATATATTCGTATAAGAAATGTATAATTATGAAATAAATTAAATTTAATAAGTCGTAAGAAATTACCTCGTACGAGATTATGGTAACCCTGTATTATACAGTGTACGAGATATCACTATTGATTATTTAATAATAATTTATTATAATCATTAGATGTGCCGATATTGTATACCATACAATATCGGCACATCTAATCAATAGCGATTCGCCGGTACATGTATTAAATAGAAATGCCTTGACTATAAGCATTTAGCCGATGTGTTATTGTTTCTAATTACATAATAATTATAAACGTATGTTTAATAGGTTTATACTGGTCAACCATTATGGTATTAGTTCTAGCCTTCATTATAATAAATACATTCGATACTTACTTACTAAGTTATTATCATACTACCATTATTATTTGTATACATAAGGTATACTATCTAGACAAACTATAATTTAATAATTATTATAAGTAGTTTTATGATACTTTGAAAACATATAATAATTATAATTAATTTATTATTAAATAAACTATATAATATTTAATATATTACTATGTTAAATAGTTATTACAATAAACATTTAAATTATTTATTGAATAAATTAGACCAATATGTATTATGAAAATTACCTACGTTGTTACTTTGGTTCCTTGGCTTTTCAACTGTGGGTACCACAGTATAGGGGCGCATAATTTGTTTCATCAATCGTCTCCATGCCGTATTATCGTGTATCAATCGTTATGTTACCTCTAATGTTTTCAAGTCCATTCTTTGGTGTTGTCTATCCACATCTTATTTGGTAGGCCGCGCTGGATTTGACCTATATTGCTTTGTAGGATTAGTTTGGCTACCTTCTTCGACATGTTGACATTACCATACCATACCAGTTTTAATTGTTTGACAATGGGTATTAGCTGTTATATGCTCTTGATATCTGATCTCTTACTTATTCGTTAGTTACTCTGTCTCTATAGGTAATTCAAAGTTGTATATGGAAATTCTTCATATCAAAGGTCTTTATTTGGTATCAAGATCAGCGGTTAGAGTCCAAGTTTTACACGCCTAGAGACAAATCTACGTTACTAGTGCGCTCTTTAATCTATGGTTGTTGCCTAGTCTAATTTGTCTCTCTCTTCATATTAGCTTAACTTGCTACATACTTGACTTGCTGCATACTTGACTTGCTTGAGATACTATAGATTATCTAGATTATCGAATCTATGTATTTAAATTAACTTACTGTTTGAAGTTTTTCATTCTGGATAGTAATATTTGCTTGGCATTTTATTTTAATTTTATTTTAAAATGTTTTATTAACTACAAAATCACGTGGTGGTTATGGGCGTCTTGATAAGGAAACAAAAATAAAATAAATAAAGTACAATAAAAATGAAGGAAAAGGGAGGGTAGGTTATGATGTTAATAGGTATTTATCATTGAGTATTAATTTAGTTTATCAGCATTTATCTCTATGCAAAACTTACTCGCTGTTACATGTATTCCTTTTCCAGGTTTATTATTTCATCTTCCTGAAAATCTCATGTGTGCGATTTTTCTACCAATTATATTGATAGTTCCATAATGATTTTCTAGTGTATGATTTAGTATGTCTCCAAGGAATATATTATAGAGAGTAGGTGAGAGCAAGCAACTTTATCTCAGTCCAGTTTTTGAAAGAAACCAGTCCCTAATATTTCATTTTCTTAATGTTGTACTATTTTCGCTATCATAGAGATTTTGCTTAATTTTGAAGAGTTACTATGAGATATATTGACCAAATTGACGGCCAGTTACCTGTTTCCCAGATGTTTGAGCATATCTCGCACAGTACATTAATTATGTAATCAGCGCTGTGAATTATAAGTTCAGATGTTGTGTTATCCACACCAGCATCTTTGCTTAGTTTCATTAATTTGATAGTAAGTCGTCTCTTAGTATACTATCATCTTAGGATACGTCAACTTCTTAGTCTGTTTATTGATTTACTAGTATACTAGCATCTTCTCTACTCTCAAGAATGAAAATTGCTATACTCTCATTACTATTAAAATATTTATTATTATTATATTATGTAATAGTAATTATACATATAATATGTAACATATTAGATATATAAATAAAAATAATACATAAACTATACATGATAATCATATTCTAAAACTCGTGAATGTTTTAATGTACTACCATTTTCTATTATATAACTTATCATATCACTACAAACTATACGGCAAAGGCTAGGTGACGATTACCTAACTATTACCTAACTATTAACTAACTATTACCTAACTATTACCTAACTATTACCTAACTATTACCTAACTATTACCTAAATATCACCTAACTATTACTTAACTATTACCTAACTATCACCTAACTATTACCTAACTATTACCTAACTATTACCTAACTATTACCTAACTATTACCTAACTGTTACCTAACTATTACCTAACTATCACCTAACTATTACCTAACTATTACTTAACTATTACCTAACTATTACCTAACTATTACCTAATGATTACCTAACTATTACCTAACTATTACCTAACTATTAACTAACTATTACCTAACTATTACCTAACTATAACACAGCCCTCGATGGCCGGAGTCGGTGGAAACCACAAGATGGTGCTCGTGGTGAGATCGGATCTGAAGATGGGCAAAGGAAAGATAGCCGCTCAGGTAATTAATAACTGCGCAATGTCACAGTTAATGACACTACTAATGACACAGTTAATGACACTAATAACGATACTGTCATTTCTAATGATGCTGCTACTTTCACTACTACTATAAATTCTATTTTCACTCTCACTATTACCGTCACTGAATTACTGTGGATTAGTTCTAAGAGTAGATTATATGATAATCTTGAGCGGTGTATTACTCAAGTACGACGTATTAGATATACGCATTACATGTTACTACATTACTTTCATAACTCCACACACACACGCACACACACACACACACACAAGTATACGCATGTCATTCTCTCACATACATACGTATCCTCCGCGCATGCATACATAAGTCCTTCACATACATATACACCACCACGTATATCCCCCACCTATGTCCTTCACTCACATACATACTTACACACATGTACACTGTACAGTAGACCGGTTCGTACTAAATTTTTTTTTCGCAATTTTAAAAACCTTCACATCTGTAACAATTATGTATGCTATGATGAATAAGTGTTTAAAATTGTAGACCTATATCTTAAATAGTGTTATGTCACGAGACCTTTTTATTTTAACATTGAATACATACAAAAGTTAACATGGGGGAGATATAGAAATAAGTTTTATTCAATTTTTATAAAATTGGATGATTTTTTTTAAGCCAACTATGGATATATCCTAGAAACATATATAACAAGTAGTATTAACAGTACAAAATATTTTTCATAACAATCTAGATGCCCACATTTTATAAAATAATTTTAGTCAAAAAAAATATCTAAAAATCGTATAATTTAATATAAATAAATTATTACAATTTAATTTTAAAAATTAAAATATATAATTTATAGATAATAATAATACAATTCAAATTAATTATTAAAAATTATTTTTAGAAAAAAAATTAACATCATTTTTAAATTTTTTTGGATTTTTATTTGAAATATGAAATACAAAATAAGTTTACATATTTTTTAATTTTTTTAATTATATTTGTATAAAGGACATTTATATCTAACTTATATCCACAATTCAATACAATCTGATCACTCAAATTTATGTAAAGTATAATTATATATATTAATTTTAAAAAATTAATTATTTTTTTGAATTATTTTGAAATAAATACTTTGTAAAATGGTGTATTTTCTCGAGTTTTAAGATACATTAATATTGGTAATTTGTAGATATAAACATGAAATATAGATATTATATTAATAATAAATATAAATAATGGTATATATTATATTAATTCATTAAATATAATACAAATACATCATACATTTTAAATATTAATTTAAAAATTTGTAAACATCAAAGATAATAAGATGGCGTCATTACTATTATACATGGAATATTATACATTTTATCTTAAAATAATAATTTATATTTCAAACTTTAAATGCTTCGTGACCAAAGGTAACTATTTTTTTATAAAAATTGTTAATACATATTATACTAAAATATAGATATGTATTATATTTTATATGAAGGATTAAAAATTGAATCGAACGAACCGGTCTACTGTACAGTGTACATTGTACACATATGTCCTTCGCTCTCACACTCACTCACATACAAATGTACACACATGTCCACACCTATGTCCTTCACTCTCACACTCACTCACATACATACTTACACACATGTCCACACCTATGTCCTTCACTCACATACAAACTTATACACATGTCCACACCTATGTCCTTCGATGTAGTGTTCGCATGCAGCGGTAGATGTCCTCATAGAAGCTAACTCCAAGATTCCAGTGATCGTCAGGAAATGGGCGCGATGCGGTCAACCCAAGGTCAGTATGGCATGATTCTATTATCTGTTTAATTCTATTATCTGAATTATTATTTTTATTTGTATTACTAATGTAAATATATTACACCTACAAATATATTATCTGTATAATTATATTACCCCTATAAAGTTTATAGTATAAATATATCATCTGTATAATAATATATATATAATATATATATATATATATATAAATAATATAACTGCAGTCTCTCACTATTTTACATACTGTATAGAAATAGGTTATCACATATCATCTCACCTCACCCTACTACATCCCCTGATAGGTAGTGGTCAAGGTTGAAGATGAGATGACCTTGCTGTCGGTGGCAAAGAAGGCAAGGTCGTTAGGCTTACCCGTCAGTGTGATAGCCGATGCGGGCCGCACTCAGATAGCAGCCGGTAGCAAGACCGTAGTGGGCATTGGGCCTGGTCAGTAGCCCACACAACGCAGCGTAGTCTACAGTTCTAGTTGTGTACCGGTAATCTCGGACGACTTATTTAGTAATCTCTGACGACTTATTTAGTAATCTCGGATGACTCGTAAAATTAAGTGTATTTCATAATTATACAATTATTATTTGAATATTTATAATTTAATTATTAAATAATTATAAGGAAATTTGCAAATATAATATATATATATATATTATATATATATATATATATATATATATATATATATAGATATATATAATTAATGAATATATTCATATATATATATATAGAGAGAGAGATAAATACAAATAATTTATTATAATTATATTGTCAAATAAATTTATTAATACTTTTAGAATAAACTAAATTCAATAATTCGTCCGAGATTACCTAGTCCGAAATTACCACGTTCGAGATTACTGGCTACTTCTCATTCTCTATATGACCACAGCGCTATTCTAGTTATACCAAAGCCCTTTGCTTATACGCAATATATAATTTATATATAATATATACATTATCTGTAACATAATATTTAATTAATATAATTTATATATTATTATTGTATTAATATAACATTTTTGTGTGTTCCAGGTATACCGTTTATTGAAATTTATAGAATTTTTATCTCAGTATATTTCTATAACATAATATTATAAAAATAACTGTTTCCCCAAATTTGTATCTGAAATATTCATACAGATGTTTATTATTTCATGAATAATGTTATGTTAATCGTAAACGGTTAATAAATAAATCTATTTTAGATGATATTTTAAATGCCATTTAAAATATTTTCTACATATTTATTCATTTTTAATAATGTAAAATATTAAATCACCTTAAATATATAAATAGTTACAATGTAATATATTATGATCTATAGTTATTTAATGGACGTATTTATACATGTTATTACACACATTATATTACTTAACTTAACTTCAGTATTGAAAACATAATTAATGATGATAATACATTTTAGGAAATGAGAAACTTATAAACCAGATCACAGGTAACCTCAAGCTATTGTGAATGCAGATTTGTTATTTATTTATATTTAAATTAGGAATTTTAAATGCATTTCAAAATAATATTATATGCTAATTTATGAATATTTTTTTATGAATATATTAAAATGCCTATTTGAATTATTTATATATGAACTTTTATTGTTATTTTTATTATGAAATAAATATTATTATTTTTTATAAATAATCAATTAAACCATATTCATAATTTATTACCATTTTTATCAATATAATTACGGGTTTTAAAGAATACCTTATATTCACATATTACAAATTTATAACAAGTATGCAATTAAATTTTATATTATATAATATGGATACTGTGTTTATTATATTTAAAAAATAAATATAATAAAATATCTAATAAAAATGACATACAATACATATTAACAAGATATTGATCTGTAATTTTAGATATTTATATAAAGTATTGAAGTGCTATACCAAACGCTAATTAATCTTATAAAAGCTTACAAAAGCATATAGGTATTTTGAAGAATTTAAAAAAATAAATTTTAAATACTTATAATATAATTTTTATTATTTTTCTAGATATAAATTTTAATAATTTAAATTATATATTTATTCTAGTAATATTAATTATAAAAAATTCATAATTCTTACATTTTAATTATTTGTAATCTCAATAAGCTTATTAATATATTAGAAATAAATAAACGAGTTAAATTTATATATTATATTAATGAAGTATATGTAATTTATAATAAATCTATATTTTATTTGACTCGTTCAAATGAATATATTTTTATAAATGTAATATAATTTAAATTATATTGTTACAGATGTATCTCAAACATACATATATGAATGGATTATTATTAACATAGCATTATATCTAAGTTGACTTCCTGTTTACACACAATCTAATTATGATTAATATATAATAATTGTACTTATAAAGATGATCAAAAATCACCATGTATTAAATACAAATAAAAATTAATAAAAAATTAATTTTAAACAAACTAAAACTACAAAAAAAAAACAGATAAGAAAGGTTAAGAAAATGAAATAAATGACTATTTAATAAAAAGAATAATATATAATGGTAAATATTAAAAACTAAAATATTTACACAAGTAATACATATATTTAGAACGTAACGAGAATATCTAGGTCCTACATCATAATGTCCCTTATTTAATATAATACATTTTAGTTTGTCTGTGTGTAAATAACTTGAAGTATAGCAATAGTATAAAATAGGAATACAAAAAATTACATTTATGTAAAATTAGAAATAAAGATTAAAATATATTAAACTTATTAAATTACATTGATAAAATAAAATTTGAGGTAGAAACTAATAGTAGATTTAGATTTAAACAATAATTTAAAATATTATTTCCGAAAATAGATACTTTTTTTCTTTTATCAATATTAAATTCATTCCAAAGTCTTCGTCCATATGGCATTATTCATATAATTGTTGTAAGGTGGTATAATATCAAATGTACTTCTTTTATATATAAGTATATATATGTGTGGTTTAACATTCAAGTAGTTTGAAGTTTGCGTGATAAATCATAATTAAATCAAAAGCCTATTATTAAAAATAAATATGTTGGATATAAACGCGTTTACGAGAAATTATTCTCGTAAGGCAATTATTAATAATGTGCGTTGAATACGCCATACTCAATAATAATGAATAATCGGACATTACATTCGCCACTGTAGTACGACTACGCGACAGCGGCTGCTTAAGAAGACACAATGTCCGGCAGTAATGGGCTATTGGGCTCACTGCAGTAGTGGGCTCGTTGATCTGGTAAATGTTAACTCGTTTAATTGTTGTACCTCGACGACTGCCGCTCATAGTAAACAATACTATGCATAGTCGAACTATAGCTGTCTTTGGTTGAACTATAGCTGGCTTTGGTTGAACTATAGTAGGCTTTGGTTAAACTATAGCGGGCTTTGGTTGAACTATAGCTGGCTTTGGTTGAACTATAGATGGCTTTGGTTGAACTATAGTGTGCTTTGGTTGAACTATAGTAGGCTTTGGTTGAACTATAACTGGCTTTGGTTGAACTATAGATGGCTTTGGTTGAACTATAGATGGCTTTGGTTGAACTATAGTGTGCTTTGGTTGAACTATAGTAGGCTTTGGTTGAACTATAACTGGCTTTGGTTGAACTATAGATGGCTTTGGTTGAACTATAGATGGCTTTGGTTGAACTATAGATGGCTTTGGTTGAACTATAGAGTGCTTTGGTTGAACTATAGTAGGCTTTGGTTGAACTATAACTGGCTTTGGTTGAACTATAGATGGCTTTGGTTGAACTATAGATGGCTTTGGTTGAACTATAGTGTGCTTTGGTTGAACTATAGTAGGCTTTGGTTGAACTATAACTGGCTTTGGTTGAACTATAGATGGCTTTGGTTGAACTATAACTGGCTTTGGTTGAACTATAGATGGCTTTGGTTGAACTATAACTGGCTTTGGTTGAACTATAGATGGCTTTGGTTGACCTATAGATGGCGTTGGTTGAACTATAGTGTGCTTTGGTTGAACTATAGTAGGCTTTGGTTAAACTATAGATGGCTTTGGTTGAACTATAGATGGCTTTGGTTGAACTATAGTGTGCTTTGGTTGAACTATAGATGGCTTTGGTTGAACTATAGTGTGCTTTGGTTGAACTATAGTAGGCTTTGGCTGAACTATAACTGGCTTTGGTTGAACTATAGATGGCTTTGGTTGAACTATAACTGGCTTTGGTTGAACTATAGTGTGCTTTGCTTGAACTATAGTAGGCTTTGGTTGAACTATAACTGGCTTTGGTTGAACTATAGATGGCTTTGGTTGAACTATAGTAGGCTTTGGTTGAACTATAGATGGCTTTGGTTGAACTATAGATGGCTTTGGTTGAACTATAACTGGCTTTGGTTGAACTATAACTGGCTTTGATTGAACTATAGCTGGCTTTGGTTGAACTATATATGGCTTTGGTTGAACTATAGATGGCTTTGGTTGAACTATAGATGGCTTTGGTTGAACTATAGATGGCTTTGGTTGAACTATAGTATGCTTTGGTTGAACTATAGTAGGCTTTGGTTGAACTATAGATGGCTTTGGTTGAACTATAGATGGCTTTGGTTGAACTATAGTGTGCTTTGGTTGAACTATAGATGGCTTTGGTTGAACTATAACTGGCTTTGGTTGAACTATAGATGGCTTTGGTTGAACTATAGATGGCTTTGGTTGAACTATAGTGTGCTTTGGTTGAACTATAACTGGCTTTGGTTGAACTATAGATGGCTTTGGTTGAACTATAGATGGCTTTGGTTGAACTATAGTGTGCTTTGGTTGAACTATAGTAGGCTTTGGTTGAACTATATATGGCTTTGGTTGAACTATAGATGGCTTTGGTTGAACTATAGTGTGCTTTGGTTGAACTATAGTAGGCTTTGGTTGAACTATAACTGGCTTTGGTTGAACTATAGATGGCTTTGGTTGAACTATAACGGGCTTTGGTTGAACTATAACTGGCTTTGGTTGAACTATAGATGGCTTTTGTTGAACTATAGATGGCTTTGGTTGAACTATAGATGGCTTTGGTTGAACTATAGATGGCTTTGGTTGAACTATAGCGGGCTTTGGTTGAACTATAACTGGCTTTGGTTGAACTATAACTGGCTTTGGTTGAACTATAGATGGCTTTGGTTGAACTATAGATGGCTTTGGTTGAACTATAGATGGCTTTGGTTGAACTATAGCAGGCTTTGGTTGAACTATAGTTTGCTTTGGTTGAACTATAACTGGCTTTGGTTGAACTAAAGATGGCTTTGGTTGAACTATAGTGTGCTTTGGTTGAACTATAGATGGCTTTGGTTGAACTATAGCGGGCTTTGGTTGAACTATAACTGGCTTTGGTTGAACTATAGATGGCGTTGGTTGAACTATAGATGGCTTTGGTTGAACTATAGATGGCTTTGGTTGAACTATAGATGGCTTTGGTTGAACTATAGATGGCTTTGGTTGAACTATAGTAGGCTTTGGTTGAACTAAAGATGGCTTTGGTTGAACTATAGTAGGCTTTGGTTGAACTATAGCGGGCTTTGGTTGAACTATAACTGGCTTTGGTTGAATTATAGCGGGCTTTGGTTGAACTATAACTGGCTTTGGTTGAACTATAGATGGCTTTGGTTGAACTATAGCGGGCTTTGGTTGAACTATAACTGGCTTTGGTTGAACTATAACTGGCTTTGGTTGAACTATAGATGGCTTTGGTTGAACTATAGATGGCTTTGGTTGAACTATAGTGTGCTTTGGTTGAACTATAACTGGCTTTGGTTGAACTAAAGATGGCTTTGGTTGAACTATAGTGTGCTTTGGTTGAACTATAGATGGCTTTGGTTGAACTATAGCGGGCTTTGGTTGAACTATAACTGGCTTTGGTTGAACTATAGATGGCGTTGGTTGAGCTATAGATGGCTTTGGTTGAACTATAGATGGCTTTGGTTGAACTATAGTAGGCTTTGGTTGAACTAAAGATGGCTTTGGTTGAACTATAGTAGGCTTTGGTTGAACTATAGCGGGCTTTGGTTGAACTATAACTGGCTTTGGTTGAATTATAGCGGGCTTTGGTTGAACTATAACTGGCTTTGGTTGAACTATAGTTGGCTTTGGTTGAACTATAGTGTGCTTTGGTTGAACTATAACTGGCTTTGGTTGAATTATAGCGGGCTTTGGTTGAACTATAACTGGCTTTGGTTGAACTATAGATGGCTTTGGTTGAACTATAGATGGCTTTGGTTGAACTATAGTGTGCTTTGGTTGAACTATAGCGGGCTTTGGTTGAACTATAACTGGCTTTGGTTGAATTATAGCGGGCTTTGGTTGAACTATAACTGGCTTTGGTTGAACTATAGATGGCTTTGGTTGAACTATAGATGGCTTTGGTTGAACTGTAGATGGCGTTGGTTGAACTATAGATGGCTTTGGTTGAACTATAGTAGGCTTTGGTTGAACTATATATGGCTTTGGTTGAACTATAGATGGCTTTGGTTGAACTATAGATGGCTTTGGTTGAACTATAGCGGGCTTTGGTTGAACTATAACTGGCTTTGGTTGAACTATAACTGGCTTTGGTTGAACTATAGATGGCTTTGGTTGAACTATAGCGGGCTTTGGTTGAACTATAACTGGCTTTGGTTGAACTATAGATGGCTTTGGTTAAACTATAGCGGGCTTTGGTTGAACTATAACTGGCTTAGGTTGAACTATAGATGGCTTTGGTTGAACTATAGATGGCTTTGGTTGAACTATAGTAGGCTTTGGTTGAACTATAGTGTGCTTTGGTTGAACTATAGCGGTCAGTAGCAGTAACAGTAGCAGCAATAGTAGTAGTAGCAGTAGCAATAGTAGTAGTAGTAGTAGTATCACGTAGAGAGTATCTATTAGATACTATATAGTAAATAATATGATTTAATAATATATAGTTTACAAATATATTCCTATATAATAATATAATAAAATATATAACAATATTATATCAAAATTATATTGTTATATCGATATATAATACATATATATATAAATATATATATATATATATATATATATATATTTATTTATATTACATCGGGTGTTACATATATGTTAGCTATATTAAATGTACTTTATAGTATGACACGCTATACCTATACGGATATACCATGGTCTGTTTTAATTTCAGAAGGAATTTTAAAGAAGGCCATTGCTATACACATAGTAAAGGAACAACGACATTTTCACACACTCTAAATGGAATCACGTGATGTAAATTGTATCTCACATAATCTACCCTTAGCATCATCATATACATTGATGGACACCATTTATGACACTGTGCGCTCGGTGTATACCGAAATCACTGATGCGTGAAGTCAAAGCAATACTTGTACGCCTCGTGGTCACGCACCAGCGATTCTCAGTATGTATTTTCATTTTGAGTATTTATAGTAATTAGATAAATACATACAGGTATATGCATTCAATGTGTACCTACACTATACGAGATGCTACTTAATACGAGATGCTTGTATATCAATGTCGCTAGATAATATCCACTCGATTATTGAATATATAATACACATTTATTTTAAACCTTAAACCCACAAACATTTAAAAGTAAGTTTTGTAATTATTCTATATTAAAATAATCGACCATATATTCAATTATAGGATACACATTTATATATATATATATTATATGCTATATAATAAACACACACACACACACACACACACACACACACACACACACACACACACACACACACACACACACACACACACACACACACACACATATATATATATATATATATATATATATATATATATATATAAATATATATATACTATATAATATAGTATATAATATAGTATATATTATATACATATAGGTATAAGCTATATATGCGATTTAAACATATAAGAATTATCACTATACATGATATTACGTAATATCTATTATAGATAGTAGGCTATAGTGCACTTTAGATGCACCATGCTTAATATAATTGTTTGGCTCTTATTAAATACTATATACTATATATAATGGCCATTCATTTAGTATGTAATGTATGCAATGGTAATATGAATTGTAGATCAGATGTAAATGGAATTAATTACTGTTACTTATCTCGTGAATTATCTAATAGTTTATCCAGGGTTTATCATAAGTCTTTTATTTACATCTATGGGGTTTATCTAATAAACTATAATTTTAATAATATTATTTTATTTCCAGAAAGTCATATATTACCTCTACTAGAATTGTATTCATAGAAAATCTTATTGAATAAATGTTAAATAACATTAACTTAATATAAGAGTAATTAATTAACATAAATATATATATATATATTTATATATATATATATTATTTATTGATAATAAAAGTTACAACTAATACCTATATTTATTAAAAATATATGTTATTAAAATGTATACCATAATAATATAATATATAGGTATGCAAATATAATAAATGTATATAGTAATATGTGCACTGTACATTGTACAGTATACAATGTACAATATGTAATATGTACACTGTGCACAATATACAGTCGTGCATAGTAAATTAGTAAGTTATTGATGCAAATAGGTTGAGTGTTCCTACTTGAGTGTACCCATCACACTACCATCACTTGATCTCAGATCAACCTAATTAACCAACTTAATTAATCAGTTCTTGAGAGAATGCAATTTACAATTCTTTTGATACATTCGAGTAAACATATTTCAATTATTATCATTACGTAGATGAATATATATAATATATAATATTTATTTATTAAAATCACACATATATATATCGAATACAATACAAATAACAGATAAAAATGAAACCTTCAAGAAGTCATAGACTTATAAATGTTATAAATAACTGTGATTTGCCCCAGACATGATACAATACAAATATTATTCTTTTTTTTGTGTTCGCTTATTAAATTATTTCATTTCTACATTCGTTCGTATAAATATTAATTAATTAACAAAGTTCTTTACCCATTCCGAAACAAGTATCTTAGAAACCCCATTTAGATGTATCAATGATACAGTATCATCAACATGACTTAATAATACTGAAATGGATAGTTTATAAGTGCAATATATATACATATATGCAAGGATATGTCCTTGATATATGTACAACAATACACAAACTGCAGTTCATACACTTAACATGTATACAACTATGCTTGTTCCACTTCATAATTGTATTTGATTTAATGTAACAATAAATACTTATTTTAATTAACTTTTTTTTGGTAGATATGTTAACTTTATATGTTATTTTATAACTTAAAGGTTATTGTCTACTAATTTCACTTATGATATTTTTTGATTTGTGATATTAAATGCTTGGAATTTAACAATACAATATTTATTATTTTCCTATATTTATAGGAATTTCTTATATGTTTATACTACTACTACTACTACTACTACTACTACTACTACTACTACTACTACTACTACTACTACTACTACTACTACTACTACTACTACTACTACTACTACTACTACTACTACTACTACTACTACTACTACTACTACTACTACTACTACTACTACTACTACTACTACTACTACTACTACTACTACTACTACTACTACTACTACTACTACTACTACTACTACTACTACTACTACTACTACTACTACTACTACTACTACTACTACTACTACTACTACTACTACTACTACTACTACTACTACTACTACTACTACTACTACTACTACTACTACTACTACTACTACTACTACTACTACTACTACTACTACTACTACTACTACTACTACTACTACTACTACTACTACTACTACTACTACTACTACTACTACTACTACTACTACTACTACTACTACTACTACTACTACTACTACTACTACTACTACTACTACTACTACTACTACTACTACTACTACTACTACTACTACTACTACTACTACTACTACTACTACTACTACTACTACTACTACTACTACTACTACTACTACTACTACTACTACTACTACTACTACTACTACTACTACTACTACTACTACTACTACTACTACTACTACTACTACTACTACTACTACTACTACTACTACTACTACTACTACTACTACTACTACTACTACTACTACTACTACTACTACTACTACTACTACTACTACTACTACTACTACTACTACTACTACTACTACTACTACTACTACTACTACTACTACTACTACTACTACTACTACTACTACTACTACTACTACTACTACTACTACTACTACTACTACTACTACTACTACTATAACTACTACTACTACTACTACTACTACTACTACTACTACTACTACTACTACTACTACTACTACTACTACTACTACTACTACTACTACTACTACTACTACTACTACTACTACTACTACTACTACTACTACTACTACTACTACTACTACTACTACTACTACTACTACTACTACTACTACTACTACTACTACTACTACTACTACTACTACTACTACTACTACTACTACTACTACTACTACTACTACTACTACTACTACTACTACTACTACTACTACTACTACTACTACTACTACTACTACTACTACTACTACTACTACTACTACTACTACTACTACTACTACTACTACTACTACTACTACTACTACTACTACTACTACTACTACTACTACTACTACTACTACTACTACTACTACTACTACTACTACTACTACTACTACTACTACTACTACTACTACTACTACTACTACTACTACTACTACTACTACTACTACTACTACTACTACTACTACTACTACTACTACTACTACTACTACTACTACTACTACTACTACTACTACTACTACTACTACTACTACTACTACTACTACTACTACTACTACTACTACTACTACTACTACTACTACTACTACTACTACTACTCTCCAGGATGAGACCCTGTTGCGGTGCCGCCTGCTATACTTCAATGCTGAGGTCGGTGTCGATTTCTTTCATAGCTCTAATGACCTTCACCCTGATGCTGTGGACGCTGTTCGATGGTCAGGCCTCATCGCTCGACGAAGCGGATGCTGAGCCGGCAGTTGAAGCCCCTCCTCGACATCTACCACTACGTAATATCTCGTGTTATAGTCGGGTTAGTGAATGCGTTGAAGCCATGTTACGTACTACACCCGCGATAGTTTATTGTAAACACATAATAATCATCATTATTTGTAGATTTTTGTTTATAATGGTATAATAATTTATATATATATATATATATATATATATATATATATATCATATAATAGATTATAACTATGTCTATAATTTCCTTTGAAGCCGCTCTCAGATTAAGGTATCCATGGTTTAAACGATAACCGATAATTTTGTATTACACAATTATATAAGATCACTTCTAAATATTATTTTAAGACCCATTTTAATGGTATGGATTGGGCTTAAACCCATATCCTACTGACGCCTTAGCCAATTGAACCACACTGGCAGTTTTTATATGCAGACATAAATAAAACATAGAAATGAAATGTCATTAATATTTAGATATGGAACAATAACATATACATAATATTAACATAATAACATAATAGAAAACAAATATAGTAATTAATAAATATATTATAATTAAAACGATCTAAAAATAACTTTACGAAATAAAAAGTGTAAATCGAAGACAATTAAATGATGTCTTCTTCCTTTTCGAGCCCAGTTCATTGCCTTCATATATCCATTATCGGCGATGATGCATAGAGATAGAGAGAAAGCTTTCTCTCTAGCTCTATGGTATAACGTGAGATAACCCGCCTAACCCACCCCAACAACTCACCACCAGGTGACGCTGCGCTACTCGCCCGAGGAACTAGTGGCGAGGATGAGACGTGACGACCTCCTACAGGAGCGCTACCAGCACTGGGCCTTCATCGTGGACAGGGTGACCTCTAGCTACCCGGCGTGGTCAAGGGCAGCCGAACAACTGTTCGCAGGGTACGCCAAGGTGAAACCACCACCAGTGTTACAGGTTTATGTCCTAGTGGCGATATAGGGGGACAGTTGTCTCGGAATATATTTAGTCCTATGAGTATGATATATATATATATATATATATATATAAATATAAATATATATATATAATATATATAATATATATAATATATATTATATATATATATTTATTATATACGCGACAGTTAAAATAACGCTAGTATTACAGGTTTGTATTGAATTGTGATATAGGAGCCAGCTATCTGTGAAAATATATTGTCCTATCATATAATGATAATATTTAACATTACAGAGATAGCTAAGGATTATTCTAGGATAATACTAATTAACCCCTTATTAAAATTATTGGTATTTGTTAGGTATTGAATAGGCTATAGAGATATCCAGTACATGCATTAACTTATAATTCAATGATCTAGATACTTATTACATAATAATTAACTGGAATTTTTACAAAATATTATTAATAGTATACCTAACTTAATTTTATAAAAAAAAAACAATGTTATAAAAAATGGGCGATAATAATGTTTATTTTGTGTTTATATTTTGTGTATTTAATAATGTACACTACACTATAATGAGTAATGCATTTGTAATCAAGTTATATCTTAAATATATGTACATGTATTATTTTAGTTATTTTGACCGATAATACTTAATATAAGGAATTAGTACAAATTTCATACATATATTTTATATATTACATATTAATAAATATATCAGTCAATATTACATAATAATACAAAACATTTAATATAATATAATATATTAATTTATATTAAATATATAAATAAAGAGTAGATATTCATAAAAATGTATAATATCATAATATTACATTATTAATTAAGAAATAGGTATAGCCGATAGAAATTAATCAGATCATTAATGAAAAGTGAATTAACTATAATATATACTTTGTATCCGGATACAAATTTTAGGAGAGATGTATGAAGACGTACATCTATTTAATGCTGGAATGTTGTACTTAAAGTATCTCGCCAGAAGAGCTCTACATTATTAAGTTGTGCTATTCTCATATCAAGTGGAAGCATTAATGTCACTCAAATAAATATCACTAAAATCCTATATAAGTAATACATTATTGTGGCATTTTCAGTAGGTAATAGGTAATCATGATAGTGCACTTAGGCAAGCTTAGGTACACATAGACAAGCTTAGGTATACATAGGCAATAGTAGACACCGAATAACTTACTTAGAGAATAGAATACGATTAAGCGTACTCGACGTAACTTAATATAATACGGAATGCTTCGCGCACAGATTCTATTGGTTCCCGGCATAATGCTGGCTACCGATATGGCAGAACAGGAGCGGGTCCGACGCGGCTCTCCTACCGGTGACCTAGTTCAGTGGGCTGACCTCGCCGCTGCATTATGGGTAATGGGGCACAACGTATCGCTGACTAAGGATATCTACGCGGTTCAGCGAGGGTAAGTAGCGCCCCCTGTTTACTTTATGTTTATATCATTAGTTGTGACGTAGTTTTATTATTAATTAGTTGTTTTAGTATCGTTGTAGTAATGAATAAAGATAATTTCTGATATTAACAAGTAATAATAATTAATAATGACTCCAGCATAAAGATAATAAGTAATATTATAGTTAACAGATATTATTCGTTAAATTTGATTAAAATTCATCTGACATTATATCCTAATTTAAACACAATTATTTAGAATATTTATTCAAATTATCTATTTCAATATCACCAAATCGAGTTATACCAAATTAGTGGTGGTCTCAACGTAACGAACTGTTTTATTTACCGCAACAAACATATTACGTTGATTCATCAAGTTTACGCAGTATTTCTGGCAAAAAGTTTTACAAGATCTGTAAAATGATGTACGTAACTTGCCGTACTAAAAATAGAAATTTTCTATTTACACTTCAAGGCGAGTTTTATATAGAAAAACCATGATAATAAGCAAATTCCCAAATAATAAAGCATTTTCCCGATCCGATACGAACATACCTTTACGATATAGTCTCTCTCTCTCACTCTCCGATAGGTTGATGTATGGACACTACCAGTGGTCAAGAGCGCAGTACTGTCCGAAGCACGACTTTGACCTCATCTACATGGACATCATCACTTACAACGCCATCATGAAATACGTTCCCCACGAGTATAAGTTATTACCTAGAATATAATAATCTGATTGGTTCATCCGAAATAAAGAGAGCGAAGTCACGTTTATATAGTTGTTCACTGAACTAATTGAGATATCTACCTGTCAGCAAATTACTTAGCATCAATTCTTATATAGAATCCATAGTTTAAGAGGAGGTCTTCTATCTCTCATATTTCAATCAATAGTAAACGGTAATGTGATAGAATAGGAAGAGTATACTGGATAGTATTACTTACTTATATTATATACTGTGATGTAAATTAATATACAATAATATTTATTGTATATAATATGTACTTTTTAATATATATTTATATATATATATATATATATATATATATATATATATATATATATATATATATATACTAGGTGGCTGGGGCCCAGCTTCGCCCGTGTTCGCGCGTAACGTTCACTTTGTGATATACTTGGGAATTTGTATTAATATGTTTATATAGGTTCAATCGGGAAGTAATTCATCTAAAAAAACCTACACAAATTAAAACTTAACCCAATCTATACCCAATAGTGAAAATATACTTTTATGTGCTTTTAGGCTCACATGAGAAGTAATGCATCTAAAAAAAACCTCCAAAAATTGAAACTTAACCCAACCTAACCACAACAGTAAAAATATACTTTTATAGGCTCACATGGGAAGTAATGCAGCTAAAAAAAACCTCCACAATTAAAACTTAACCCAACCTAACCACAACAGTTAAAATATACTTTTATAAGCTCACTCGGGAAGTAATGCAACTAAAAAAAACCACTAATATTAAAACTTAATCCAACCTAACCACAACTGTGAAAATATAATTTTATAGGCTCACATGGGAAGTAATGCAGCTAAAAAAACCTCCACAAATTAAAACTTAACCCAACCTAACCCCAACAGTGAAAATATAATTGTATAGGCTCACATGGGAAGTAATGCAGCTAAAAAAAACCTCCAAAAATTAAAACTTAACCCAACCTAACCACAACAGTGAAAATATACTTTGATATGCTCACTCGGGAAGTAATGCAGCTAAAAAAACCTCCACAAATTAAAACTTAGCCCAACATAACCACAACAGGGAAAATATACTTTTATAAGCTCACTCGGGAAGTAATGCAGCTAAAAAAAACTCCACAAATTAAAACTTAACCCAACCTAATAACAACAGTGAAAATATACTTTTATAGGATCATTCGGGAAGTAAAGCAGCTAAAAAAAACCTCTACAAATTAAAACTTAACCCAACCTAACAACAACAGTGAAAATATACTTTTATAGGATCATTCGGGAAGTAATGCAGCTAAAAAAAACCTCCACAAATTAAAACTTAACCCAACCTAACAACAACAGTGAAAATATACTTTTATAGGATCATTCGGGAAGTAATGCAGCTAAAAAAAACCTACACAAATTAAAACTTAACCCAACCTAACAACAACAGTGAAAATATACTTTTATAGGATCATTCGGGAAGTAATGCAGCTAAAAAAAACCTACACAAATTAAAACTTAACCCAACCTAACCACAACTGTGAAAATAACTATAACTAAAAATATCAATGACCACATACACATATATATATATGATTGTTTATGCTCACTCGGTATGTATTGCATATATAATTATATAATAGGTTTTATAAAAAATATTTTTTTATAAATCTATATTTTTTTTCTTGACTATATGATGACATTTGGCGAAATAATAAAACAGAGATTGAAACCCTATTATTCATATTTTCATGATTTTTCTGATTTTATTACATGTATTTTCGTACTCCTAATCTGATGAATCCATAATTTATATGAAAATATGACCGGAAGTCGCTCAAATAGACTACTCTCAAATCATGTATTTTTCACTATTTCAGCCGTAGCTCGAAGAATATTAAACATAAGAAGTCCCAATTTATAAAATTATATTCTATTTTAATTATCTATTTAATAAAGTTAAAATTATTGAAATCGAATAATTATTGTAGATTTTGATTTGTTAAATCACCGTATCACCTATGTTTAATAATTTATTTTTACATGGCGTAGATAGGAAATAATTTATATTAACTCGATTTTACCTATTATTGAACTTTTTCTCAATAATACGGGTAAATAAATTCCGATGCCCTTGTTTTTATTTCGATATACAAACCGGAAGTACCATTTCGTAAATCTACGTGATGTATTCTAAATTAAAGAAACTCATTTTACGAAATTATTTACGATAAAATTCTCCACATTAAAGTTTGTTATTAAAAATTTGCGTCGAATTTAAATTTTTCGATTACGTAAATCGACTAAAAAATGACACTATTTAACGATTATTGGTATCACGTGAATACATATTCAAAAAAGTAAATAATCTATTAAAACCCCGCTGCCCCACTTTATCACCCGACGTTTTCCTTACGGAAAACGGATCTCGCGTTCGCGAGATCCTAATACTTACACTCCTCCTGCCCTACCCCGCAGATGTAAGGTTCGCATACTGGATGCCTACGGGACTCATTCGATGTACAACAACCCGCAATACGTGCGAGCTAACAAACCTCTCTACGACAGCCAATACGGGAGCCTTTCTCTGGAACTAGGTCAATTCTATACCTACTATCGTTGGTACTAGGTCACTACACTATACTCCTACTAGTAATACAGATAAAATAAAGATAAAGATAAAATTAAGTGATATTATTATTATTATTATATATACTATTAATTTATTTTTTAACTTCCTCTGTATGTATAAAACGTAAATTATTATTATATATTAATTAGTTTTGTCAGTACTTTTTATTATTATTTCATATCGCGTTGATTACTTTATTAATAAAAAGTACTCATTTATAGTTAAATTACAATACCAATGAAGTCTAGTAGCGTAGAGTTCAAAGTTCATATTGTAAATACACGTTTAGCGCATACTCCGGACAATTCTTTCCTCGGCTTCGCGGTGGAGAAGCTCAGCCCAGACTCCGACTTCGAGAAGGAGAACATCGCCCTCCTGTACGGTAAAGATGTCACCTACTTCAAGGTACGATAGCACTCTAGCTGTGGTAAATATACACCAAGCATGCTTTGTATTAAGTCATACAAGTAGGACATACATTGTACATGTTTTTTTTTTGATTTTTGTAAACTATTTTATTTATCATGTATAACTTTAATTTAGTCTATATTATTTAGAATATATTGGAAGATAATTGTTAAAATTCATTGATTCACTCATCGATAGAACCATATCGCCTATATAGAAGAGATCTCGAAGCTCTATGAAATACACACGACTCTGACCAATAGCAGCCTGTTATCGAAGTACGTCATCAACCATGGGGTTATCTCTCAGAAACGTTACGCGAAACTACTGGCGAAATCTAAGGTAGGTTAACCATACTATATATTACTACTACTACTACTACTACTACTACTACTACTACTACTACTACTACTACTACTACTACTACTACTACTACTACTACTACTACTACTACTACTACTACTACTACTACTACTACTACTACTACTACTACTACTACTACTACTACTACTACTACTACTACTACTACTACTACTACTACTACTACTACTACTACTACTACTACTACTACTACTACTACTACTACTACTACTACTACTACTACTACTACTACTACTACTACTACTACTACTACTACTACTACTACTACTACTACTACTACTACTACTACTACTACTACTACTACTACTACTACTACTACTACTACTACTACTACTACTACTACTACTAATACTACTACTACTACTACTACTACTACTACTACTACTACTACTACTACTACTACTACTACTACTACTACTACTACTACTACTACTTACAGCTGCTAATTGGGTTTGGCCTACCCCTGGAGAGCAGTGCTGTTATCGAAGCTATTTCGCGAGGTGTTCAGTTTCTTAATCCGAAATACTCTTTGAACGAAACGAATATTTTACAGAAGTTGGGAAAACCTACATCAAGAAAAGTTACACTCATTAGTTGTATTTTCATTTCTCACATATTGTTTTTTATAATAAATATTATCGTTAGTAATTTAGGTATTTAATAATTTCTTTTAAAAACTGATACAAATAATTGTTGAACTATCTGAACGACTAGATCACCAGCCAATTGTCATTCCTGGAAGAGAATGTTCTAGCTCCTTACAGTTACACCCTCGATATTACAAATATTACCGAAGTTAGAGTTATTTTGAAAGATCTTCAAACAATAAAGGTTAATTCCATATATAGATGAGTTACTTAATTCCGCTAAATGTATCACTTTAAAATAAAGACATACATTATAATCAGTAAAATAAGTATACGTTTATTTTAAGATATTTAATTTGGTCATATATATATATATATATATATATATTATACAATTGAGATGATTTTACCATTTATTGTATACATAATAAAAATATTATAAGTAATATATACGAATAATATTTTAATTACAGTCAAAAAATTACGTGCCTCGAGAATTCACTCATATGGGGTTCATAAACCGCCTGTCCTATTATTTGAGTGAACAGAATTTCTGTATGGATCACGAAGCTATGCTACTGAAGAAAAGGGATTGGTCGTCGATAAACTTATTCATCGGTGAACTCGACCAATCATGTGAGCTCGTCTGTAAACTTAAAGGTTAACTTGTGACCTACTCTCCTTACCAATTTTATTTTAATTTGTCCTCTTATTATATATAAATATTATAAATATATATAATTTATATAAATCATCTCTATATAATAATTCTTATATATATATATATAATACATTATCTAGGTAAAATCTGCGATAGGAATTATTTCGAACACATCTATTCAGATGAATTACTTTTTACAAGGTTTGTATTTTGCATTAATTTATTTCATTAAAAGTTTCATCGGAATATATTTTTTAAATTTATTTTGGATTAATAAATAGATTAAAAGAGATATATTTATAGTTTTAGTAAAATATAAATTTTAAATAATTTATATGTATTACATGTTCATTAACTTTCTATTAATGATTAAATTATCATAGATTTTATGAGATCACAAATATATAGGGGACTTATTGGCATATTTTCATAATGAGTAATTTTTTCGATAAGCTTTAGCTTCTACAATAACCCGGTGGTAAAAACCTAAATCTGATAACACTAACAAACATTTATATATGAGGTTTTATGAAATGTTTTTAATGGAACATCAATGCCATTACTCATATGTTTAGCTATATTTAATTTGTATTGCTATTTATTAGCCTAATAAGGATATTAATTATTTATATATACATTATAAAATATTTATATTATGTTAATATCATTTTATTCACCATAAATGGATATTTCTCTTTATATGAATCATTTATTAATATTATACATATATAAATATAAATATATATATATATATATATATATATATATATATATATATATATATATAACTGCCAGTGTGGCTCAGTTGGCTAAGGCGTCAGACACACAAGCAATAGGATGTGGGTTCGAGCCTCGTCCGGTCCATTAAAATAGGTCTTACAATAATATTTAGAAGTGATCTTATATAATTGTGTATAAATAAATTATCGTCTCTCGTTAAAACCATGGATGCCTTAACATGAGAGCATCTTCGAAGGGACATTAGAGCCATATGGTTATAAGTGAGAACTTCATCTAAGTTCCTGAATGGGATGAAAGGACTCCACCAAAATAACAATAAGAATATATATATATGACTATATTACAATTATAATAATATAATTATATTAAGCCATAATTATAGTTATGTTTAATCATATTAATTCATATACCTTTTGTAAAAGGTTAAAGTAACAATTATTATTTAACTCAGCTTTACTTTTTTCATAAATTTAGTAAAACACAAATATCATTAGTCAAGTATAATTCTGTAAAATTGTGACGATTATAATAAAATAATAATAGACTATAGTATAATGTTATCAATGACGATAATATAAAATGTGTTTATGACAAGATAATATATAAATGTAAAGTGTATATTTTTGCGCTTATAAAAACATACATTCCTAATAGCAAATACTATTAACTAATATAGATTAGTTAACTAGCTTAACTAGTTAGCTAATATAGATTAGTTATCTAGTTTAACTAGCTATAATCGTCGCTAATCTTTACCGCAGTCTCAAGATAAACTGCACGACAGTAGATTCCGGAAGCGAGCCGATCTACCCGGCATTCGATGGCGACACTCAACAGTGCGCCCTGCTCACCGATAGACTACTTTACTCGTGCGCCGGCCAGCACAAACAATGGACGAGGATATGTCCTTGTAGAACATATACCTACTTCGATAGATTCATATGAAAGCGTCTATGAAATGGAATCGAAATTAAACTATGTCATCCTATGATCTCAGCACTACTTTTAGCCGGTATTTCTGATTATTATATATGTAGTTATAGATGTAATTTGTATATATCAAGTTGATAAGATGAATGTTATTATAAACATAATATCTATATTATAAATTATATCATAACTAATTATATGATTCGGATCTATTCAATATTTTATTTAATAAAATGTTATAATAATCTTTAAATTTATTCTCTAATTAATTTTAAAATTACTATACATTACTATTACTATACATTATTAGTGAAATAATAATAAGTAGAAATTTTACCTCGCATATTATTTCAAAATAAAATAACAGGAATTAAACATATATCTAATAAAAAATAATATGTCACGGTATATTGGATAAAAATAGGTGTCTTAAAGTTGATATAATATATTATGGATATAATCGGATAGAACTGATAAAATTGGAGGGAATACCATATCTAAAGGATCATCTACGAATGTAAAAAATGATAAATGTAGACGAGTTATATACATTTTCTATTGCGATTCCTAAATTCTGGAAGGCTTTACCAGTTGATATGAGTTAGATGTATTACAATCTTTATTACTTTTAAACGCCGCCTCTTCAATTATTATCTTTAACTTTAATATCATAATTTCGTTTATTTGTTATGTTTTCTTTATTTACTTTTATTTTCATTTATATGAAGCACAAAATATCTATATTTTATTAAGTTAATAAACAATTTTAATAACAAATATCACTATTTGATCGGATGCGAGTAAGAATACATTTATTAATGAGTGGATGAGAGGAATCGAAAGAGATAATTTGTAGGGCTATATCAAAGTGCAAAGAGAAGTGATGATTCGTCTCCCATATGGCATTCAGTTAGGGTATTAATAAGGTGATAAATTAAGATAACATTCCTAATAAATTAACGAATGATACCTTTCATGTGATAATACTGTACAAACATTTGCATTTATTTGAAAATAGCAAGTATCTAGAATATATACATCAACATATTAGCAAGTATTTAAACATAAATAGAAAATATATAGAAAATAATTTCACAAATTCTGCAAACATATTTTACTAGATATTTGCGAGAAACTTGCTATTTATTTGCTAATTTTCTAAATATTGCTATTTTGTATTTATTTTCTAGATATGAGCTATTCGGCTAAGTATTGCTCATTATATGTATTGGGTAGTTGTAAGATTATAGAAAAGATAAGAACATTTGAAATAAAATATAAATGGAAAATAGAAGAGTAAAACTAATAGATCCACTAGGCACAATATAATGTAGTGTGAGAGATTAGGAAGAGAAATTACATAACGATACTTATTAAAGCGATAAGGAGTTAACTATTTAGGTACTACTTAATCAATTCAAGGCATGTGATACTAAACTGGATCAACATCACACATAAAGGATAAGCTGAGGCCTAATGGAGAAATCACTGATTCTATATGATGTAATATTATCTATATACAGTGGATACACCGAAAGTAACCGAATACGGACACCATCAGAAACCATAAATCCTACAAAAAAATTTGTAATGAATAAAATAATCATAATTATATAAATAGTCTAAACAAATATTTTTAATTTTTTAATTATAAAAAATATTGCTGATATATCCAATAAACTGATTTTTTTATTACGTTTTTAAATTTATGAAAAAAAATGTCAACTAAAAATCTTCTCAAGAATATACAAATGTATCGATATAGAATATAACACTCTATTATTAAAAAATAAAACATTCTAAAAATTATATATATAATTTATATATTTGTTATAAAATATTCATTAAGTTATAAGCATATATCTAGAGGTCATATAAGTCCCTAATACGGATATTATAGATGTCTTAATACGGACACCTATGACTAATCAACGCGCAGCACATGAACTATTCTGATTTTCATAAAAATCGCGTGCGTTATAATATTAATATATTACAAATTTAAATTTTGTATTATTTGGATACCTACATTGTATTATTAATTAAAAAAATAATAAAAATAAATAAATTATTAACTAATTAAATCAGAATAAATTATTCATAAAATTAATTATAAATTATGTAATTGTAATTTTTCTGATTGATTCATAAATAATATATTGTTTATCTAGTGGTATATAGGTTGTCCTATAGGTTATACGTATTATAAAACAGGGTGTCCTTATTCGGACATGGGTACCGATTACGGATACTCCCGTTATGAATCTATGAAATTATAATATTATATAAAATTTTAAAATCACAATAATATCTAAATCATATAATATTAATATATTGTAATTTTTGAATAAAAATAATGAGTCATAAAATGATAAGACCATTTATTGTTAAAGTGTCCGTATTAGGTTACTTTCCACTATGTATGCATATTTATTTTCCGAATATTGAATATATTAGATGGAAGGATATTCAGAAACTACATGTATCTTATAGTAATATTAATGTATAAGTTAAACTATAGTTTAACAAAAATATTATATATTGATGATATAATAATGAAATAAGAAAACATAATAATAATAATGATGTAGGAATAGGAACCTAATAGGAATATTACAAGAATATATCCTACAAGAATATTAATATCGTATATACATATTGTAAGGTGCCCTGTATTTTATGAGATTTATAATACGAAGTAGGATGATAGATAGAATGACTCAAATAGAAGATTACTTAAATGTAATTCTGACTAATAAGATCTGGTTGTCCAAAGAATTAATATATAGTATTATATTTCTCAACGTCGGCAGAGTCTTAACGAGAGTGTTTTGTGTATTATACTAATTACAAATAAAAGACAATAGTGTTATTGAATATATTGTATTAAATTGAATTGAATTATAATTATCATAAAAGATATCCTAAACAATAATAACTATCGTGTGGGTCAACTCACGGGTTGTGTTCTTGTTATCGGGGTTTACGAGCGTTGTGGGGGGTCTCCTTGTCTTGATGAGTAATGTATGCTGCGATGTCAATACGAATGAGACTGTGCACAGTTACCATGGTAATACCAAAGGGCTTTGGTAATACTACGTGTGTATATATGTGTACCAATGCTACGCAGGATATACTGATTGTGAAAAGCGCATGTCGTTCTTTATAGAATTTACTCTAACGTTTCCTTATGCTCTTTTCAACTTTGCTATGTAATCATTGGTCGAGAGTTTAGGTCAGGCGTGGAATTTCCCCTGGCTGGCAAACGGTCACATGCCATTGGTATGACGTCATCATCGAGTCGCCATTGTTATCTTATAAGAGTATCAGCTGATACCGACTCGCCGTGGCTCGGAATGAGTCATTATCTTGTTATTGCTCTCAGTGCGTTGTCCTATGTGCGACTCCTCGTTATCTCTTCGTTATGATTTATTGGCATTCCTTATTTCTATGTGTATATATATATATATATTTATATTACTTTAGTAATCTATTATCCTAAAGGACGCGACCTTTACATTCGCCCCCCCCCCACTTCTAGATACAATTATACCTGGATAATTTTGTCTCCAATAATATATTACAATATAAGATTTTCCATGAAAATATTGGATAACTCTAACAATATTCATTTATTTATATATAAACAATAATATGTCTTGGTCTTATTAACATGTTGCCAAACGCAATAACTTTATATATGTAAAGAGTATTAGTTACTCTCTAAATTTTGTATTCCGATTACAAGCAATATATATATTTATAACTACTTTTGAGAACTAGTTTTTCTCACAATAATAATGGTCTTACTCTAAGTTGCCATAATAATATATATATATATATATGTGTGTGTGTATATTTGAAAACTTATCCGTTTTCCAAATAATAAATGTCTTACCGATTGCCGTTTAATATTAAATATCAACACTTTCTATTATACCGGTGATTTTAAATTAGTATTATATGATATAGCTATATCATACTTTGCTATACTATATCGCTTATGATCATTTTGCGCTTGAAGTAAATCAATGGTTCATCATCTGAACTGTGATCCATGGGCATTGCATACTATAATCACTATAATCACTACACGTATCACTACACGTATCGACTATAGTCGCACATATAACATTCGTTCCTTATTTGAACGCAAATATCCCGAACTTCATCTAATTCCCTTATCTATTCATCTCCCCAATTAACTAATATCTCTTATCAGCCCAATGTTTCCTTTTCTTCCCTTCAAGTGTATCGTAATGACTATCCCCACCGGTCAAGAGTTCATCTACGTTACTACTACGTTTAAACTGATTCAAGCTAATGCCGCTATATGCTATTTCGCTGGTAATTACTAATTATTAATTAATAATTAGTGTAATATTAATACTACACTGTTAAAAATAAAGGTAGGTCAACTACCTACCTCAACTTTCTTAAATTGGTACGCTAGAAATTAAAGGGAACGCTACACGCTACAAGTGAAAAGTACCCTTAAAGGATACGCTACTTGCCACAAAAGGGTACACTATATACTAGCCTATAGGCGCGGATAATCTACATTTCCAGTAGATGCACTATCGTGATTATACAGCGTATCACCTATAATCGTGTATTCGATCTCTTATTCTACGAGTGTCCATAATGTAGAACACTTACCCTTTGTTCACGTCATACTTCATCTAGGTTTAGGTCTTCAAACTTCATTCGTGGCTTTTTGAGTGTAGTAATCTCATCTATCTTATCTATATCCCCACTTATTTCTATGCCTATCGCTACTATTTCTATCACCTTTGTTATATTATTATTTCTATCCGATAAACTTAATGATTCTACCCCCTTAATCCTAACTGTGCCCAATGTAAATTCTATGTTTCTATAAATTAATGTTTTCCTACTTCCTAATATATCACATTAATTTAGAATGTCACTACCGATGATGTATTTATAAGACATTTCATCAGATACTATTAAAGTTATCGGATATTGAAATTCTTAAAATTTCATCTTTATTATCAAATTAGTTTTAATAAGTTCACGTATACCGATTGTACTAGTTTAGATTGCCCTCTTAGATCGCTCTATATGAGTTATTACATATTTCTTCAAATATGGCCTTTCTAATAATTGAACATGATGCTCCAGTGTCTATCAAACATATTATCTACACTCTTGCAATAGTTAAAGTCAGTGATGGTCTAGTATCAGTAAATTATCAAGGTTGCATTTGTGATCAAAAATATCTGCTAGACCCAAGTCTACGCTAGTTTCTAAATTAATTGATAGCTAACTCATATTTGGGTTTCTATTATAACTACCTATATTGCTATTTCTATAATTACTTCCTTTATTATTACAACCCCCATTAAAGTTATTATAATTATTTCTCCCATTATTATTATAATAGTTTCCTCTATTGTTATTCCCTCTAATGTAATTATTTCCTCTAATGCTATTATTTCCTCTATTATTATAATTTCCTCTATTGTTATAATTTCCTCTATCGTTGGTACCATTTCCTCTATTACCATTTCCTATTACTAGCATTCGACAGTCCCGTCGTAGATGTCCTATGTTCCCACAATGGAAACATGTTCTCGTTTCCCTATCATTATTCCTAATTAGCTCTACCTTCTTAACCTTATCCCGTCTATCTATATCATCGAACATTTTTCTATTGCTACCTGTTTCCCTTAGCTGCTTTGCTCTATTAAATGTGTGTGCTGAGATAGGTGTCGCTTGTTGATCAGACCACGGTATACTATCACGCACATCTCTATCTGTATTATAGTTTGCATTGTTTTGGAATTGGTTTGTTACGACCTGTCTATTCCACCTACGCCTGTCCCCATACAGTGCGAAATACTCGTCAATCTGAATTTCCTCTTCTAATTCTTGTTTTTTTAGATTCTCCAACAATATTTTCAAATCATTACCATGCTCTCTACACATTGTTGTTAGATGTTTCATGGGTATAGTCGATCCATCGCACAACCAATCCAGTGCTAGCTTAGCCCAGTTACCATTCAGTGTATTCGGGTATGTTATGTTTATCAGTTTCTTTAAACTGAAGGCACAATATACCACCGACTCCCTTTTCTCCCTTTTTATCCTGTAACTGCGTGTCGTTTTAATTTCAGCCTTAGCTGCCTCCCAGCTTTCAGCTGTTTCTATTACCGTTTGTAACTCTCCCCTCGATTTAGAAGATGCCAGGAATTGTTTGGTCATGTCGTTACCACCATATCTATCAATCCTCTTTATCCAAGCATCAACTAGTACGTCATTTCTATCATCTACCACATCTAGGTATAAATCATACCTACGTAATATATTGTTATCTATAGTCTCGACCATGGTTACAATTTATTTAGCTTATGCCATAAATAACTTGATGTTATATAATATACGCTATATAATATTGTTAGATGACTTATATCTATCGTTAGTTAATGGGTCTTAATTGTGCGATAGCCTATAAGGTTTGTTTTATGCGGGTGCGTGATATACGCTTCACCAATATCCTTTCGTTTAGTTATAAGTTAACATATAATAAATATATAAACAAACAACCACCCTCGGGTCGACTTCTACCACTTAGTAGTGATTCAACACTAAGTATTAATAATAATTTCTTAAAATTAGTATTCCACTATTGTAGATTAGACTTAAGTTTATCAATGACTAATGGTATACAGTTTGCGAAACTTTATAGACGGGAGTACTCACCAAACGCAAGGTGTCCTGTCTGTTATGAGATTTATAATACGAAGTATATAGAATATTGCTTCAATGTAATTCAGACTAATGATATATGGTTAACCAAACAATTATTATATAGTATTATATTCCTCAACGTCGTACGAGAGTGGTTTATTTATTATACTAATTATAAATAAAAGACAATAGTATTATTGAGTATATTGTATTAAATTGAATTTAAATATAATTAGTATAAAATATATCCTAAACAATAATAATAATCGTGTGGGTCAACTCACGGGTTGTGTTCTGGTTGTCGGCGTTTGCAAGCGTTGTGGGAGTTCTCCTTGTCTTGATGCGTCACGTATACTTGCCTCAGAATATATGCTGCGATGTCAATACAAATGAGACGGTGGTAGTACTACGTGTGTACGGGTGCTGCGCGAGATATACTGATTGTGAAACGCTCGCGTCATTATATATATAGTTTACTTTAACGTGACTTTCTCTCATGATATTTACTATGTAATCATTGGTCGAGAGCTTAGTACTAGCGGGGAATTTCCCCTGGCTGGCAAAAGGTCATGTGACACTGGTACGGTCCTTATCTATATTTCGAGTCGCCATTTTTATCTTACTGACTCCGCCGAGACTTGGAATGAGTCATTATCTTGTTATTGCTCTCTGTGCGTTGTCGTATGTCGACTCCTCGTAATCTACTCGTTTTGATTTATTGGCATTCCATATTTCAATATATACTTATGTCATTAATATATTGTTCTATAGGAGCGACATTTACATTATATATATATATATATATATATATTAATACTACTAATATAACATAATACTAATACTAAGAAACTACATTATTGGTATCATCAGGATATCACGATATATTTAGTGGTCACGTTTGGATATATTGATGTCGGTCATGCATGGTTGCAACCACGCAACCATACCGGTTATGATCATGGTTAATAACACTTCAATAGAATATTCCTACAGACAATATACATACTACACTCGAGCGATCAGAGCTATCCGAAGATAGGATATTGTACATGTAACACTATAGACATACGGTGTTAGTGTTAAATGAACATTGAACAAAGTATTTACAAGTAGTCATTGATAAATAGGGTAGTTATTAGTAACTAATAATTGGGGACATTAATATGTATGTGATCATTATAATGTGCATGGGTAGATTCGGTGTGAATAAAAGGTAACATATACCTCTGTACGGCGTACAGTGTATACGCCTTTCTATTCGATTAGATAGCTAACGCAACACCACTCTTGAGTCATATATGACTTTCTCTACGAAATACAATCATTGCAGACGTGAAACTGTGAAGTTTGTATCGTCGCAGATTATAATCTACAACCACCTATAATTGTATCGTAGAAGTATGATGCTTTATTGTCATTGATATTTATCTTGTAACCATCCCTAACACTGGCTTATACATATTACTATATCTACTTTAGAGTAACGTATAGTAAGAAATATAGTATATAGCCTATACGAGGGGTAATGAGAGGCGCCACCTATAGCTATAGCTAATATTGCTACTGTAAAGGTAGTGAATAACAATAACATCATGTAGTGTGGTTCGTGACCCGGATCAACAAATACCTCTCTTCCTATTGGTCCAACCAGGGTGAGCACATAACATAGTCTACCGCCAAACTAACTGAAGATATCAAACTACCAATATAATTATACACTATAGTATACTAAGTATACTTGGAACCTGGAATATAAGGATACATCAACACTAAGACAAATTGGAAAACTTGAAGAAATAACACAATAACTCAGCCGATATAAATAGGATATAATATAACTCGACGTACAATATGCCTGGTATTGGGGAATTAACACCGGATGAAGGCAATATACTATTATATAGTGAATAATACTATACTGATGATCATAAGGTATTCATAGTAAGGGACATACATTATATCCTAAACTAATCTACCATCTCAAGCATCTTCCGAGGGTATAGACAGCGAACGTGTGGCCAACTCATGAGTTCCCTGCAGGGACACATTTATTAATGATACCCATCCCAATTGAGGTAATCTCAAGAAATGCGAACTTTATTGAAAGCTTAGCCTACTATGTCACAATAGTAACAGTTTTCATATGATCATCATCAATAGACTGTTAAATAAGTTATCAGATTTTTAACTGACGAACAGGCAGGATTTCGAAAATGAAAAAGCATGGTCGAAATATTCAACTATATAATTATTCTAGAAAAATGTGGATTGTCAAAGAAAACTGTTCCACAAATTGATCGAGTATAAGAAAGATTTTTATCGCATCAGGTATAATTGATTACGGTATTCTCCGCTTAATTTTAGAATCTATCATGTAATTATAACTGTAGTTATATATGGTGAAATCTTTTTACGATAGTTATTCAAGTGCAATACGGCTGAACAACGTATATACGCGTATATACAGCGTATATATTATATATATATAATACGTATGTATACTTATGTATACTAGTTATGTATACTTGGGATACAATGAAACCTTTCCAAAACAACAGTTGCATTACGATAAGGTTGCCTGCTATCAATAGTACTCTTTAACGTAATTATCCAGCAAATGATTTTATATATACAGCCCAATTACATGCTATTTATATAGATTTTAGGAGTACAGCTGCATTATACAACGGTCTCACATTCACCGACGACATAAATTTAATAGCTCGAGGAAATAAAGATCTACAATAATTAACCGATACACTGTCTAAAAGTTGTACAAATTATGGTATGGATATAAACGCAAAAAACATCAAGTCAATGTTCAATTGTAATGGTACTAATCATCATGCAATATATACTCTCATGGAAATAAACTAGAAGAAGTTAACAGTATCAGCTACTTGTGTTATACGTTTACAAAGGATGACTCGTGTATCTTCAAATGACCTTGAATCAATCTCGACAGATAATTTGATAATTATTGGTGATTTTAACGTTCAAGTTAATATACATTCGTTATGCTCTTACTATTTTAAGCAGCTTATCTTTGAATATTCTTATAATCAACTTGTTGATTTCCCAACACATATGTGTATATACTATTGGTAATACTCTTGAATTGATAAGTATTCCTATTTTAAATATTATATCGAAACCCACTCAAGGTAATATTAATTCTGACCATCATGTTATTTATTTTGATATACTTGTATCTCCTTTTATATTTAATGAACATGCAAAACACTACAGAAACATTTCAAAAATTAATCTACAATTATTCGTTAATTATGTTTATACATATATATCTTTACATAGTACACATGTACTTAAATATATCTTTAGCGAATTAAACATGTTATGATAATTTGAATGACGTCATGTGTACGGCATACGCACCTTTAATTATTAGTATAAATTCTCCCTAGTTAATCAATGACTTTATTCTTCTAAGAGAAGATTTCGCTACCATCAGTTGAAATTCAAACGAAGCAAATGTTTTATTCATCTTGTTCTTTCAAAAATATAAGATATTTGTATAGGAACAAGTTATCAGCAGCAAAATCTTCCTTCTATACTAATCAACTTAATAAGTAGGATTTCACTATGTCACTTCTTCGAAAGAAGATTTTAAATTAGATTTTTTCTAATTGCTAAAACTCGGAATAAAAAACTACCAGATGGTTCTAATGATAATCTTTGTTCTTTATTTGCTCGCTTTTTTCTAAATAAAGTTTTAAAGATAATAGAAGATAATTCCATAGTATATTCTGTTATTTTTAAAGTCCACCCATTTCCTTTGATACTCACTGGTCTTGTTCTAATTTACAAATTCTTCTATTATTATTTCTCTCACGTCTTGTTTGAAATCTAATCCAATTGACCCTTTTGTTCCACAATTGATGAAGTATGTCTACATCACTCCCCTATTAAATAACTATAATCTTGATTATTTCAAACTATCCAACTATCGCGCTGTTTCGCAATTATCAGCAATTTCTAAGACTATAGAACTATTAGTTTCGCGTCAGCTTATTGATTATATAATATCGAATTATATTGTGAATTGGTCGATGTCGTTTGTATCTAATAGAATATATCCGGTAAAGATCAATTAATCTTTGTCGGCTCCATTTGATCACACTCATGGCGTTCTTCAAGGATCAGTACTGGGTCCGATTATTTTTATTTTATATATTCTTCCCATTAATTTGATTTTTTTTAAATACCTATATATTCGTTATCACCTCTTTGCTGATGACTTACAAATTTATACTTTTTTTCCCACCTGGTTCTGATATTGACATAATTCAACTTTCAATTGCTGTATTATCAAGCTGTATTAATGATTTGATCTCATGGTTTTCCTGTAATTCTCTTTCATTAAATATTACTAAAACTTATGGCATTATACTTTCTAGATCGCTTTCTTCAATTACTCTCATTAATCCATTCTTATCTCACTTCCTATCTCAAACACCATCTCTACTCCAGGTTTTACTATTAATAATGCACAGGATTATTCAGTATACTGTATACAGATTTTTTTTGTGCCATTTGTCTCATATATGTTTGCAGATGCTGCTTTCACTGTTGCTATAGCTAAATAAATAAATAAATACGCGAATAATAATACATTTTGAAACAATACATTATAATGATAACATATTCGAATATAGTCGACATTTGAAAGTAAAAAAATATGATATTGTCCGTAAGTCATCGGGGAGACTGTTCCAGAACTTCGGAGTATACTCCGAAGTTCTGGAACAGTCTCCCCGATGACTTACGGACAATATCATATTTTTTTACTTTCAAATGTCGACTATATTCGAATATGTTATCATTATAATGTATTGTTTCAAAATGTATTATTATTCGCGTATTTATTTATTTATTTATTTTATTATATCAACTTGACGCATATATCTATATCTGTCTATCGTTTTCATTGAGTCAATAAACCTTTATATTATTATTATTAATATGTTTATTATATAACCGTACAATGTACTATAGTATACTACTATAGCTTTGCCTACCGTGGCATAATATATGATAGTATAGTATAGTATACGATAACCGTACAGTGTATGCCGTACATACTATGTAACCATGGTTGGATGTACCATGCATGGTATCAAGTAAGCTATAGCCTCTTATAGGAGGTATTTACGTGCGTAGGAGTGCGGCTCCGTACGTGATGCACTTCTAGGGGACGTAACGTCTTTAAGGACGGCGATTATCTTAATCCGGCCCCCACCCCCGCGCGCGCTTTAGTCTGCACTCCGAGGATTACGTAATAGCTCTCGCGAAAACCGATCGGTCAATACGCCAAGACATTAGGAATAGTTCCGGTTCGCCACGTGTCCCTTATATACCACGTGACAGGGGGACTACATCCGGGTGTGTGCGCGTCGTGGTCGTAGTCGTAGATTATGCAAATACAGCGATACTTAGCGATGCTATCGACTATCCTAAGACGGTTAAGAAGTGGTACCGCGGTGGTGTCGACCGTCAACGATTTGTGGGCGTGGTCTACGATCGCCGAGAAAAGGGGCGGGGCATCTAGAAAAAGGGGCGGGACATTAACGGCTAGTAAAGCCGACCGTAACAAAACACAACGCACGCATAAGTACGAGCGCTATCGTATACAGACGCTGCCTAGCATTACGTAACATCTCGTGTACTAACTAGGCCATACCGTAGCGGACACATCCGGTGACAGCGACGATCTTAGTGACACATCCCGTGTCACACACACAGTCACACACACATACACACATAGTATAATATCTCTACGAAGACTACACTGGTAACAGACGAGGCTCTATTCAACACTCTTCATCACATATTCTTTATCGGAACCCAGCTTCCCCTCATCATTATTATCAAACCCCTCCCCTCTTCATCCCCTTCAATACCGTAACATCATCTTCCTCCTACATCTAGATCATCATCTTTACTACTCGTACCCCTCCGTAACAAGTAATCCTTATCCTCTTTAACCCCCCCCCCCCTCTCGACCCCTTATCCTCCTACCCTCGGCATACCCTCTAGAATGTTCCTAATAGAGAAGTTCACCGCCTACACGCGAGCTCGCAAACAGAAGTTCGATCTGAAGTCTACCGACAGGGAACTCTGCAAACTACAACACAAAATAGTTAGCAATATATAGCCATATGTATACGATATACATGTATGCGCATTATACATGGTGTATATACTATATATATATATAACTTATAATTGTATAATAAAATTAATATCTATAATGATATACATATATACACATTAACAACATATATATATATATATATATATATATATATATATATATATATATATATATATATATATATATAAATATATATATATATATATATATATATATATATATACATATATATATATATATATATATATGAGTATATATGAGTGTGCGGCGCTCACGTAGAAGGTAAGCATACGCGCCGCACTCATCTCGAGTGTGTGACTTTTTATAATATCGAATAAATGGAATCCACGAAATATTCCTGGTCGCATATCGATTAGCTTCAGCGTATCGGTGATATCATCGGTGGGGCCGCGCACGCTTATCTAATGGTGTTATCTTATATTACTACGCGTGTTATCGTATAAGATAACACACGTGTGCGCGGCGTATTACCACTTATAATGATGATAACATCACGTGATCTTGAATAATTAACTACCACGTGGTTACACGTAAAACTATTACATGTGTACCAGTGATGCGTAAGTAATGTGTTGTTGATGATAACATTCCGGTAAATATATATATATATATATATATATATATATATAGCTTTATAAATAGAGGTTAATATGCATACTTATGTACTTGTGTATCCTACAGCCCTATAGTTTATACCCTATAAGTAAGCCATCCTAGCGTGTAACTATGGTATTAGCAAAGCCCTTTGGTAGTATACTACAGTGTGTACTAAATGTCCATACGTATGTCCTTATACTCGGCTATAGGTCATCGTATATATTATCTTTCAAAACACACACATATACATGAGCCATATATTCCCGACTGATTTGTTAATGTTGCATTGATTAAACTTTAACCCCTAAAAGTAATACAAAAGCGTTATTTAGCCGGGCTTTGGTAATGCACATAGTCATAGTGCTAGAGATAAAAGCTAGAGAGCTACCTAGATCTATGTACAGAGTTAGTATACTATCTATAGACCAATAGTAATCTTTTACATTTAACTGTAATACATTGTATTCACTAAGTTATAGTATACTATCTATATTATAGTATATACTATATACACATACGACATATCATACGACTATGCAATATTTTATATATACACCCATTTATATATATATATAATATATATTATATATTTATTATATATATATATATATATATAAATATGTATATTTAGGTACTTATATACACATAAATACTAATATATAACGAGAAATTGATTTGTCATCAATGTATTCATGCTAAACAGTGTGTATACAGTCGCGCCTATGCGTATGTGTATGTATAGCATATTATTGAATTATGGGCTAACTTGTCCCCACGCACACACGCGCACACACGCGCACACAGGCATGTTTATGCGCATGTAATTAGGTTTACGTTCGAACGCACCTTTAATAAGTCCGTGTATACAGCGTAAGCTGACGAGTGTTATTAATAAAGGTGTATTACGTAATCAGGTTGAGGGATATCATGTTCAGCGCCGTGCAGCGGAGACTGGGGTGTTAAGTTAACTAACAGTGTCACTGTTAACTATCTGGCAGTAGTATACTATAGTAATATAGTAGTATACTACTATAGTAGTTATTGTTATTGTTATCGTTATTTGGTGGAGTCCTTTCATCCCATTCATGCACTTAGATGAAGTTTTCACTTATAACCATATATGGCTCTAATGTCCCTTCGAAGCCGCTCTCGTGTTAAGGCATCCATGGTTTTAACGAGAGCCGATCATTTATTTATACACAATTATATAAGATCACTTCTAAATATTATTGTAAGACCTATTTGAATGGTTCGGTGGACGGGGCTTGAACCCGTGCACCATTGCTTGTGTGTCTTAGCCAACTGAACCACACAGGAATTTTAAAAAGTAGTAGTAGAAGTAGTAGTAGTAGTAGTAGTAGTAGAAGTTGCTAACGCTTTACTATTATATAAACATTATTAATGTATTCGTATATTTTATAAATCAACAATAATCAACAATAATCGACTTATGACCTAATTATTGGAGTCACTTCCTGTAGGTAGAATACGTAAACAAGTTGTTAGTAATGTAGTTAATTGTAATCAATACATACTAAGTGGTAGTTAATAGGATGGGGTTAGTTGTTAAGTAAGTAAGGTGAAAATTTAATCACATCAAGAAATAATTCAACAAAATAATTTCTAGATTTATTTTAAATATTATATGAAATTTAATATAATCAATATTAGTTACTAAGGAGCTAGTACTACTAAGAACACATCAACTATGAAACTATAGACTCATACTTTAAACTGATATAATACTAAAAGTATAGTTTAAATAATAATATTGTCATATTTTTCCATTGTATACATTTTATATTGTAATATAAGATTTAAATATCAGATAATGATTATAATAATTAGGAATAATAATAATATTAGTAATATATTATTATGTATATGCAACAATATGTTCATTGATCTATTAAATTGTATGCAATATAAATCAACTTTTACTCGTCACATAGATATGCATAGCAAAACAAAAATATCGTATTTCTTTGTTATATATTAGTATGAAGTTCATATTATGGACACTTAGTTTTCATCATGTATATAATAATTTAATACCATTTTTTTACATTTTAAAATGTATAGTTTGATACGAATATACATTATAAACAACACCTTTATTCGGTAAACGCAATCTATATAGGTGGCGATGTTAGTGTATGTATACGAAATCGAATTACACGTTTTCGCTCAATTTTCGTGTTATATCTTTCCTTAGAAAATCTGTAATATTATACACTCACACATGTGTGCACACATAGACATAGACACACATATACATAGACACACATATACATAGACACACATAGACATAGACACACATATACATAGACACACATACGTACTATTTTAACATACGTACAGTTTTAACTAATTTTAGACCAATTTATCAACTATTATGAATAAGATTCTCGAAAGAATTGTTTCTAAGCTATTTTTAATTATCTTTCTGTCAATAATATCCTTGACCATCATCAGAGTGCATTCAAGAAACACCATTCAACTGAGACTGCACTAAAATATGTTCTAAATGACTTACTTAAGTAAGTAAATAGTAATTATTACTCTTGACGATAACCAATGCATTTATATGGTTCTTTTATACCTGTCATCTGCTTTCGATACTATAAATCATGATATACTTATACATAGGCTATATGCTTTAGGTATATATGTTGCACCCTACTTTGGTTTAAATCTTATATGTCTTCCTCTGTACAAATTGATGAAACTGTATTCACCTATGCCCATTACTTGTGGAAACCTCAGGGTTCAGTGATTGGTCCATTCGTTTTTATAAAGAGTATACTCTATATATATATATTCTTCCACTATCTAAAATAATTCAATCCTTTTCTGATATATCTTATCATATTTATTCTGATGACATTCAGCTTTACATACAACCTATTAACTTCTGCCCTGACTCTACTTCATTTATTTCAAAGTGTATTGATCATATTAACTGTTAGGTATACATTTTGTAGTATACTACAAAATGTTCTTCTGTTAAATGAAACTAAACTGAACTTATACATATTTCGTATTCTAAATCCACATTTCCCCTTCTGTCTGTAAATAATTATTTAATTCCACATAAACAATTCATTAAAAATCTCGGCTTTATTTTTAACACTCATCTTAATTATGCAGGCTTAATTTACATATATCTAATACATGTACATTATCTAATTTACACGTATACAATATTTGTTTAACTACAAAATGTATGACTAACAAATCGTGTTCTATTAGAATATATTCTTATTAACTAGCTTATTTTTCTCGTATTGAATATTGTAACTATCTCCTTTGTTCTCTACTCTCTATATTAATAACCAACATTGATCGTATTATTCGTGCTTCTACTAGAATTACTTTTAAATTATCTTATTATGACTGTCTCTCCACTTCTTTCCTCACTTAAATGGTTAACTTTTCAATAAGTTGCCTATTTAAACTTCTATGCCTCACTCATAAATTATGAATTTCTCACCAACCAATTTACCTCTTAGATCCTATTCATCCTGTACACTCTCTACTAGAGCTATTCCACTAAACACAGATAACTGTAACAATATAACTATAACACAAATATATTTGTAGGTAAATCTTTCAAATGTATGTCCCCTATAAATTGAAATTCCATTCCAATCAATATAAGGAATATCCAAAACCACTCCACGTTTAAAACTCATTATTGGTACATATATTGGTACTACTTAATAAGTAGTACTTATAGGTACCTACGTAGTGCTTATAAGAACTTGTTACTCTAAAACACTTCATGCTATATATAAATACATAATTACTATTATTATTTTATAATAATTCGTTCTCGTTTCTTGTTCTCGTTCTGTTTATTATATATATATATATATATATATATATATACTAACCAGTAGAAACTGTTTTGCTAATTATGTTTACATTGTCTATACACATTTGAGATACGTTTTATATATTTAAGTGTTTAAATACACCATTACAATTACAATTACATTCACACAAACACACACAAACATATATATATGTATACGTGTGGATGTATATATGTTTGTTTTATAATATTTATACTATAGTATACTACCGCTATATTTGGGTACTTGTCCTTCTCCTGCGGATTACGCGCATGGATGAGGTATTACGTAATATGATGAATCATGTTTCTCATCATACAAGTGTATTAATGGGTATTCATTTTGCGTATAAGTACACACGTATAAGTACACACGTATATATATATATATAACTACAAATACATAGTATGTATTGTATACCATACATGGTATATATATATATATATATTGTATACGTGCATAACATCTATTATATCGCTCATGTCCTCTAATGGCCAGTACGTGACGAACAGACGTACAGACAGACGACACTATTTCTCCTACGTATACTCTATAGAGTATGAACTACGGCCTACATATAATCCATAACTAGAGCGACGACATCGCCGTTCTGTTAGCCTAAGTGCTGCTAAGCGTAAATATAAACCAGCTGAATAGCACGCCACACACATCACCACACACCACTACGTACAGCACAACACACACCGCCATATACGACGTATACGTACGTATATTATATGTATGTATATTATATCTATACGTATATTATATGTATGTATATTATATCTATACGTATATTATACGCACGACGTGCGCGTAGTATGTCCTTGTTATGTCCTTTGCGCATCTATAGTATCATACATATGTATAGTGTGCAGTAAACTGAGAAAATGTACTAGTACACTTTCAGTTATGTATAACATTATACACGTATGAGACTCGTCGAGGGTCTATTTCTATCCTTTATTTATATACATATATTCTATATTTCGTTATTCGATAAATAAAGGTTATTACAAAAATGTATATAGTACCATATATGAACCACTGTTATATGTTGATATCGAGGTAGTGACCTTGTCATAGCAGTACACCATTAAAACATCGAGTGCCTTACATAATCGGTTGACCTTCTCCTTTACTTACGCCGTATAATCGCTGCTGGGCGAACCTATGCGGTAGGGGCGTTATTAGCGTGACGTGGGCGTATATTAGCGTTATGTGGGCGTATCTTAGCGTGGGAGTCTCTTTCTCGCGAGGGAGAACGAGAACTATTACGTCCTCGGCAATAAATCGCGCGACGTGATAATCCGAGACGCATATGTCCTCGAAAGGACACGTGTCGTTGACCTCGAGAGGACAGCGCCACCTCGAGGTTAAAGTCAACGATATAGGTATTATCGGATAGAGTATATGTACTAACTACCTGTAGATATATACATATATATATATATATATATATATATATATATAAATAGGTTGAAAATGAAACCCTAGATTCACGGGTACATACTATATTATATAATTTAGAGTGTAGAGTAGATAGTGTATAGTAAATAGTAGATAGTTTATACATCTAGATATACAATAGCTTTTATACATTATCATTATACGGATCATATATGATCACATATCATATATGCAGTGCATAACTTTATTATATACAGGCTATAAATATGTATATATTATACTATAGTCTATACTATATATAGTACAATTGCATGTCTCGTAATACCGGGGATGAATTATACATGAGTTATATATATATATATATATATATATTATATATATGCATTATATATGTAGAATACATGCATTATGCATGCATTATACATGCATTATGCATGAATTATACATGAATTATACATGAATTATACATGCATTACACATATGTTATACATACCTAGTAGTACCTAAACGTATGACATACATTATGTACGTCGTATGTACAATGTTTGGAATATACATACTATGTACACTATACAGTATGCAAAACAAACACATTTCGGGTGTACATTTTACATATTATGCAATAATCATGAAATTGGTTAATTCCAAAGTCTATTTACAAGCTTACCATTGCAAATCGGCCACACTGCATCCCAAAGTAGGGCATTACTTTAGTATATATATATATATATATATATATATATATATATGTAAAATGTGTTTATAAATATAGGGGTTAACTAGTTTCGCTATTAATTATTAAATTATTAAAAATAAATAAATAAGTAAACTTATTTATAAATAAAATATCGTGTATCTACGGGTAAATAGCATTACGTCATATCTATGTAATGCATTATGTCATACATTATGTCATATATCTATGTATTACATTATGTAATATTGCAATGGATAAGAAAAATGCCTAATTAATAATGTATTATATAAAGATATATTAGTATATAAGACTTATAATATATTGCAGAATTATAAAATACTAATATATTTATATTATAAAATTATATTATAATATTCTATAATTGAATATATATATATATATATATATATATATATATATATATATACAGTCAACTCTCGGTAAGTCGGACTACAGATACGTCGGACTTCTCGATAAGTCGGACACATTTAGTTTGTTTGGTTGGATGTGTATCTAGTTCAATGTCACATTAATCGGATAAGTCGGATATATCCGACTTATAAGTTGGATTGGAAAAGTCGGACTAATAAGTCGGAAACATATTATAGTTTTTATTTTCGTTTTTATTTTATTATATTTTATTCTTTTTACCGAGAGAACATGCTGTATATATCCTTTTTATTGTTATGCTATTAACTACGCACTAGTTATTATTATTATTATTATTATTATTATTATATAATTATTATTATATAATATTATTATATATAAGTAACATACTATAGTTTACTTAAAACACATTCGAGAATAGCGCTCGCTATTATATATATATATATATATATATATATATATTTGTGTATAATAAACCATCATCATCATCATCATCATCATCATCATCATAGTCATTTTTATGATTTTTACACTGGATAAGTCGGACTTTTTATAAATTATCAGAAATGTTTACTTTAAATAATGAATATTATAATTTTAGTAAGTAATATTATTGAATACAACATTTTATGTTGTTTATTGTTGCATAATTCCATATTTCGGTAACCATTTAACTCGCACTGCGCATTTCATGTATTATTTGCATGATATTCTGAATCTCGATAAGTCGGACATCTCGCTAAGTCGGACATTTTTCCCGGTCCCTTGCGAGTCCGACTTATCGGGAGTTGACTGTATATATATATATATATATATATATATTATATATTTTACTTTTGCATTCGAACTGAACGGACGTGTATTTAAACATTTATAAATGTATTAATTTTAATTCTATTGACATTGAATTTGCTGTTGATTTGCTTGACTGATTTTGATCTTCATTAACTTAGTATCGTTATATATAAAATAGTATATCCTATATAAATTGGCAATATTTTATGTTAAATTACATTGCTATATAAAATATTATTTCCTATATCATGACACAAAAACAAGATATAATCGATTTAAAAAAATCAATTAATGAATTAACTGCGACAGTTAATATTCTAGTTGATAAAATTGATAATCTAACATCGTCAGTTGAAATTAGAGATCAAAAAATTTTTTATTTAGAAAATAAGTTAAATGAGATTGAGCAATACTCAAAAAAAACAAACATTATTATTTCATCTTCAACAGATTTTTTAAATAAATCTGATAATAAAAAATCAGAATTTATAAATTTTGTAAAAAATCAATTGAATATTGATATTGACCCATATGATGTTGTAGCAATTCACGAGTTACCTAATAAAAATAAGGACATTTATAAAACAATTGTAAAATTTCATTTTCATGAAACAAAAAGTAAAATTTTTAAAAATATAAAAAAATTAAAAGATACTAATATATATAAACGATCATTTAACCAAATATAACTCTGAAATATTTTACAAAGCAAGGAATCTACTAAAAGATTCAAAAATAAAGTATTGTTGGACAGTTAATGGCATAACGTTTATTAAAAAAACAGAATCTTCTGAAAAGGAAAATTTTTTAAATTTAAGTGATTTTAATTCTATATTGTAGTTTTATTAAATTTTGTATTATATTTATATTCTTGTTTTTATTGTTCTTATTAGTTACGTTACTTATTATTTATATATATATACTTAATCTTTTTTATTTACATTAATTTATATTTTATATTATGGTTTACAATAATAATAACTATTATGACAGTAATAATGAATTATATAATAATAATGAAACGCATACTAATTATGAATATCATAATAATGTTATTAGATTCAATAGAAATTAAATTCAACATAATTGTGATAAGCGAAACTTGGTTACAAGAATACAATAAAGATTTATATCAAATTGAAAATTATAATGCATGCCATATAACACGTAATAACTTTATAAATAACACATATAATAACAATGCAGGTGGTGGCGTTTCTATCTTTATACAAAACCATTTAAACTATATTATTATGGATAATTTATGCATATCAAAACATGAATTTGTGGATATTCTTACGATTTCTTTAAATATTAATAATAAAAACATTTTAATTAGTGGTATATATAAATCGCCTAAAGCTGATATAATAGATTTTAGTGATTTTATTTATACACATTTTAATTACTTTTCGGCTAAGAGGGACCTTTTTTTGGTGGGAGATTTTAATATTAATATTTTAATAAATAACAATAAAATTAAATATTTTTTAGATAACATTTACAGTTTAGGTTGTTATCCATTAATTACAAAATCAACAAGATATGGAATACATATTAACTCATCAATTGATAATATATATTGTAATTGTAATTACAAACCTATAGTCAACGATATTATAATCAGTGATGTAAGTGATCACATTCCTATATATGTTGTATATGAATGTGAAACAACAAATTATAAAAAAAACAAATTGAAATATAAATATATTAGACAAATTAATGATACAACAATAAATAATTTAAAAGATAGTATAATCAAACATAACTGGGATTATATTTATACAGATAATACTATAGATTATATATTTAATAAATTTAATGTTGATTTAATAAGATTGTATAATGATAAATGTCCTATTATACAAATAAAAGATAATAAAAAAATTAAAAAACCATGGATTTATTCTAGTCTAATAAAATGCATAAATAAAAAAAATAAATTGTATAGAAATATTTTAAAAAACAAAACTACAGAAAAATTTATTTATTATAAAAAATATAAAAATATATTGACAACTTTATTACGAAAATCTGAATATTTGTATTATTCTTCAAAATTAACAAACAATCATAGACTCGACACTAAACACAATTCTTCATCTATAATTGATAATATATTTACAAATTTTAATCTTAATATGAAAAGATTTTCAGGAATAATTATTTCAGATATATCTGACCATTTTCCAATTGTTTTAAATTTACAATTGTCTACCAAACCTCAAGATAAAGTTAAATCTACTAAAATCAAACAAAATAAAATTAATGATAGAACCATGTTTAATCTGTTTGAAATTTAAAAAAAAACAAACTGGGAATTCATAAAAACTAACGATACAGAAAAATCTTGGAATTTATTCTTGGAATACTTTATCTTAAATTTTGATAGATACTGTCCAAAAATTAATAAAGCCTCCCACAAAAATAAACTCATTCCATGGAATACTCGAGATCTTAAAAAGGCTTGTAGAAAAAAACAGATATTATATAAAAAATATAAAATATCTAAATCTGAAAATGACTTATTTATTTACAAAATTTTTAAAAATAATACAACATCTTTAGTTCGAGAAGCTAAGAAAAAGTATTATTCAAATCTGTTAAAAAATTGCTCTGATACAAAAAATACATGGAATGTACTAAATAATGTACTTAATGTTAAAAAAAAATTCAAACAACTACCTGACAATTTTAATGTAAATAATGTGAATATTGTTGATTCTAAACAAATTGCTAATGAATTTAATTCTTTTTTTAGAGACATTGGTTCTAATTTAGATAATAATATAAATAATTGTAATGATGATGAATTTAAATTCTTTTTACCTGAACCTAATATACATAGTTTTTTTTTAACACCAGTAAGTTCAGATGAAATTATTAAAGTATTAAATGAATTCAAACCAAAAAAATCAAGAGATCATTATGGCATATCCATGCAGTTACTTAAATGTATTTTTCCTGTATTGGTTTATCCATTTGTTTTTCTTGTAAATTTATCTTTTGAATCAGGCGTTGTACCGGATTTCTTAAAATTATCAAATATTATCCCTTTACACAAAACTGGTGATGATACATTTTTTAATAACTATCGTCCAATTTCTCTCACCTGTCAATTCGCAAAGATTTTAGAAAAAATATTTTATTCTCGCTTTTATAGTTTTTTATCATCTTTTAATATATTATCTCCTTCTCAATTTGGTTTTAGGAAAGGATACAGTACATCACATGCAATATTTAACCTCCAGTCACAAATCAGTACCTGTTTTAATAATAACAATGTTGGCGCTATAATCTTTATTGATTTAAAAAAAGCATTTGACACAGTTAATCACAGAATATTACTTTTTAAATTAAAAAATATTGGAGTACGAGGCATTGCACTTAACTGGATAATGAGCTATTTAACAAATAGATATCAACAGTGTATATATAATGATGTAATTTCAGATAAAATAAAAGTCATAACGGGTGTACCCCAAGGCACCATCCTAGGACCCATTTTATTTTTAATTTATATTAATGATATTACAAAATCATCTTCTTTATGTAAGTTTACCATGTTCGCAGATGATACTACTTTATATTTTGAAAATACATCAGCCGAATTACTTAATTATATTTGTCAAACTGAATTAAAAAATATTAATAAATGGTTAATATATAATAGGTTATCATTAAATTTAAATAAAACTTGCTTTATGTCTATTAATTCAAGAACTATTATAAATATAAATTTAAATAACAGAAATATTGAAAGAGTTGCATTTTATAAATTTTTAGGCGTAATTATAGACGATATATTAAACTGGAAACAACATATCTTGTTTTTAAAATCAAAACTAAAAAAAATCATATGGATTACCAACATTATTTCCAAATTTATAAATAAAAAAGCATTACTTCATATATATAATTCCATATTCTTGCCTCATATAAAGTATTGTAACATATTTTGGGGAAATACATATAAATCTAATGTATCATGCATATATATTCTTCAAAAGCGAATGATAAGAATTATATGTAAAAAACATTTTTTACATCATACTAATGGACTATTTATTGATAATTCTTTATTAAAAATAAATGAAATTACATATATAAGTACATGTGAATTTATGTTTAAAATTTTCAATGATCTTCATCCTGTTATAACAAATGCATTTTTTTCTGTAACTTCATCATCTCACAACACTAGGAGCATAAATAATTTCTCAATTATTAATTTCAAAAAAGAACTATGCAGAAGAACATTAATATACATTGGACCAATTACCTGGAATAAGCTTGATAATATTTTAAAAAATATTTCAAATTATAAATTATTCAGGAAACGTATGTATACACATTTGTTATCTTCTTACTCAGTATACTTATAATCTAAATCTCATTTTTCTAATTTTATATCTTTTATCATGTCTTTTATCTAATATTGTATTATATACTAAGATCCACATGTTATTCTTATTTTAATTTATTGACGTTTATGTAAAAATTAAAAAAAAATTAATACTTTTGAGTGTTTTACTTTATAATATTTTATTTCCCCGACATTAATAATATTATTTTACTGAATTTTTGCATTTTATATTTGAATTTACTTTCATGTTTTCTTTCTTTTTAATTGACGTTTATATAAAAATAATAAAATTAAAAAAAACTGTTAGGTATTTCTTTTTTCTTTAGTATTTTCTTTAGTATTTTTTATTTCCCTCTGACTATTAATATTATTTGACTTTATTTTTAATTACATAAACATTTTGTATTGAATCTTTTTTCTTGTATACTTGATTATACTTCTTTGTTTTATTTCTCTTTATTGACACTTATATAAAAATTAGTAATTAAACTAACATTTCAGTTTGAACAAATATTTTACATTCTTTACATTATTATAAAGTATTACAAAAAAATTCCTAAAACTTATTTACTAAAAAAAAAAAAAAAAAAAAAAAAAAAAAATGTTACATACAGTTCTTACCATCTTTCTAGATATTCTTTTTGTTATGTTTTATTCAGTTTTATTCAGTTTTACTTCATTTTACTTCATTTTTTTCTTCTTTTATACTAATACATCTATATTTTTGTTTAGTGTATTATTTTATAGTACTTATTATTTATTTTAGTTATTTATTTATAAATAATTAAATGATGATTACATAATTTTATGGCAAGTTCAAACAATTTATATTATTTTTCTATTTTATTCATTGTATTGTATCTATGTAAACAGGAAGTCATCTAATATTTTATAATATTTTATTTATTTAGTTTTTTTTTTGAACTTGCTTTAAAATTAAGGGTAATTGTCTCGATAAGCTTTAGCTTCTACAAAAACCCTGGTGCAAACCTAAATCTGATAATAATAAAAAAAATCATAATAACATAAAAAATACATGGGCTATTATAAATAAAGTTATAAATACAAACAAAAAAGAAATTAATTCATTACATAATCCAACTTCCATAGAATTTAACGACTATTTTAGTAGTATTGGACCGACATTGGCTAAACAAATAATTAATGAACCTAGTAATGAATCTATATATTCAACAATGAATGAAAATACTAAAGAATCATTGTTTTTATTACCTACGACTTTAACTGAAATACAAAAAGAAATATCAAATACAAAAATAAAATATAGTACTGATTTCAATGATATTAATATGTATATTATAAAAAATATAAGTACAGAAATTTGTCCTATTATTACTCATTTATTTAACCGATCTTTATCAGATGGATATTTTCCGAATATATTAAAAAAATCTAAAGTAATACCACTATATAAATCAGGAGATAGAAAAAAACCAGAGAACTATAGACCTATATCGTTACTCCCACAATTATCTAAGATATTAGAAAGATTGATAAAAAATCGAATTTTGAATTTCATAAATAAACACAACATAATTAATGATTGCCAATATGGTTTCAGAAATAATATTTCAACAGCAGATGCTATTTCTGAAACAGTTGAGATCATAAGTGATAAATTGGAATCATTACAAAAATGTGCAATTATTTCAATCGATCTACGAAAAGCATTCGATACACTAGATCATACCATATTGTTAAATAAACTTTTTATATATGGAATTAGAGGTACAGCTTTTAATTTAATAAAAAGTTATTTATCTGAAAGGGAACAATATGTATCCCAAAATGGTCAAAATTCAAATTATAATAATATTACATGTGGAGTTCCACCAGGATCTGTTCTTGGACCACTTTTATTTATTTTATATATTAATGACTTACCGAAAATTTCAAATAATTTTAAACCTATTTTATTCGCAGATGATACTAACTTAATATTTTATGATAAAACAATTTTAAATCTTAAAGATAAAATGCAAACAGATATAAATAAATTATTTAAATGGCTTAATATAAATAAATTATCTATAAATATCAATAAAACTAATGTCTTACTTTTTAATATCAGAAATAAAAATGAAAATATAAACTTAAATTTATATATTAATAATATTAAATTAAAACAAGTAACTGATATAAAATTTTTAGGTGTATATATTGACGACAAGCTTAATTGGAAAAAACAAATAAATTATGTAGCAACAAAACTTTGTAGAGCAATTGCTATTTTAAATAAAGTAAAACATAAATTCGATATAAAAACATTAATTTTACTATATAATTCTTTTTTTTATTCACACCTAAATTATTGTGTTCATATATGGGGAAATACTTTTGTGTCTAGTTTATTAAAAATAACTATTATACAAAAACGAGCGTTAAAATGCATATTAGGTACACAGTATAATAGTTCTAATTATAATAAATTGCATTCAACATTCAACATTTTAAAATTTAGTGATATTGTGAAATATAATACAGCTAAATTTATGAACAGGGCAATTAATAAAATGTTGCCTATAAATTTACAGAAATTATATAAAATAAAAACTTATAATAAAAATCTATTTTATAGAATAAAAGTCAGAACAGATCGAAAAGCTTTTTGTTTGACTAATGTTGGACCACAATTATGGAATAACCTAAACATAAATCTGAAATACAATAATAATCCAAATAAATTTAATAAAAATTATAAAAAATATTTAATAAGTTTATATAAAGACTAATGATATACTTTTATTAACAATTTTATTTTATTGACTTATGTTAAATTTTACAAATTAAAAAATTATTATATTATATTTTGTATATACACTTACTTTTATTCTACTTTATTATCATTTTCATCTAATTGACAAATGATATATATTTTATATAATTACACATACATTTTTACATCATTTTCGTCTAATTGACTAATGATATATATTTTATATAATTACACATACATTTTTACATTACATATTATGAACTTTTACTTTTACTTTTACTTTTATACAACTATAACTAAAGATATCATTTTATTTATAACATTTTAATATTTCTTTTAATTACATTTTTTATAATTAAATAATATTCGCTTTTTTTTTTAGGTGGCATGCATTATAATATTTCTACTGATAAATATATAATCTTTTATTTTTTTTTTTGATTTAAAAAAAATGTTTCTTTTATTATTTTTTTATTATGGTAATATTTTTCTTGATTTATTCTATATATTATATGTTTTCTATATATCTATGATTTATTTTTATTCCATGTATATTATATATTAATTTATATAATATTATATATATATGTAGGATATATTACAGTTATGCATTATGTTACTTACTATTTGTTATTATAAGTTATCTAGTATTTTACAATTTATATTTATGTTTTATACATGATGAGAGAGATTACGAGAAATATTATTTAATATTATTTTAAAATTATTGTAGTGTACTATTAATTATTTTCTTTTTTTTAATTTCTAATTTAATTTATATAATTTTTATATTTATCATTATAATGTATAATTTTTGTTTTTTTGTTTTATCATATATTAGTATATATTAGTGTATGTGGGTGTGTTTGGGTACATGATTGGATATGCTTGAGTCATTGGGTGTATTAGGGATGTATAGTATGCATCGGGGAATAAGGATATCAGCGTTTACACCTCTGGCAATGGTGTAATCCCTAATGATATAGGATTTGGAGCACCCTTACCTGAAAGTTGATGTTCTACGCATCCTGGGTATACTCGGTGGCAATGGTATTATCCTTTGTTGTACTTAATAGCAGCCTTATATCTAGTATTGTTTTACATTTTTTTAAATTTGTGTTTATTTTAAAAAAAATTATGTTTATTTCATTTATATTTAATTTAATAGTATTATAGATTGATTGTTTGTAATATTTTATATTATATACGTTTATGTAATTTATGTAATACATTTTTAATAAAATCTTATTTTTATATATTTTTATATATATATTTTATTTATATATTATCGTTTACTAATATACTTCTCGTAATTTCGTAAATAGGTGAATGACCAGACAAGCTTTTGCTTTTTCATTCATCTAGGCTTTTAAGCCAACTCTGAGTATTATTATTATATACTATAGTACTCTTCTACTCGACTATTACTAAAGAGGACATACAAGCTATCAACATATGGTAAACGATCTTTCAGTGTAGTTGCAGCTGATAGGCTAAGGAAAATGTTACCAATATACTTAATAACTAATTTAAATTATTCGTCGTTTAAATCTAATGTATTATTAATTCGTAAAAATTAATTTTATTATTGTCAACTTATTATATTCTTTTTGAATATATTTTATTTTTATATTTTGTTACACAATAGAAAACTTTTAACTTTATTTTTGTGTATTATGGACACTCATTCATTAATTCATTCATATAGTAGATACACACGAATACCAAAGATTTTGCGAAGAATTTTACTTAGAAAAATATTTGCACATACTCTCCAGATATGAGTTATATTTAGCCTACGTATTTACCACGAAATACGCCTTCACTTAATTGATCCGTTCTACAGGTGTAAATAAGTAGCCTTGAAGACTTGATATACATGAATATAGTATATATATATATATATATATATATATATATATATATATATATATGTCTATTATTGTGTATATGAAAGCGTTCACACATACACATACACCCACACATATATGCGCATATATATACACATACACATATAAAGACACACGCTAGATACATAACGTATACGTGTATATATATATATATATATATATATATATATATATATATATATATATATATATATATATATATGTATGTACGCACGAACATATACATATTATGTAATACATGTATTTTATGTTATTTAATTTTAAACAAATTCAATAAAATAAATTTATTTATGAAAAAATCTGTTTAAAATAAATAGCATATATATATATATATAAATATCATCATATATGCTATAGCATATCTTAATATATTATGTAATATAATTTATACTATGTCTAGATATCTATAACATAATATATTATGTGTTCGTCAAACTTACTGTATTCATTATAATGATAATTATTGATAAACGAGTATTCCCTCGTTTGAATGCAATCAATGAAATATATATTTATATATATATATATATATATATATATATATTTCCTATAAGAATTGGACATTTTTACAATTTTAATATTTTATGATTATATATTTTAAATATTGCCCCTCTCATAAAATGGGATTCTTTTTTTTGCGAAAAACGAGGACCTATATGTCCTCACTAGAAGCTTGACCCATGTTGTTGTGATGACAATGACCGGAAGTAGACATACTTACAGGTCGAATAACTAAATAATACACACGAGTAACTAGAAATTGGGGCGGGATATATACACATATGGAGAGATAGACATATCTATAGATATATCTCTCGCTTTCTCGCTTTATCTCGCTGTTTCACACTATATATATTTTATTCTCTCGCTCGCTCTCTCTCTATTTCTCTCTCTCTCTCTCTCTCTCACGATGCTAAGTGTTTTAGATAGTTAATCGATACTCTCCATTATTATAGAGTTACGTAACACAACAAAGAACATACCTAGTGCATGACCCGGATATGCGCTGTATACATGTGCTATATCACGTGATGTTTACCTACTGTTGCTATGGGTATGCGCGTATATATATTATTGATATATACACAATAATATATTATTTATATATATATATATATATATTAACAAACATACTGAATAGTATGATTAATATTTTTTTTGCGAATATAAAAATAATATATATTTGATTTACTAAATAAGTCATTTATTTGAAATCAGTAATTACATATCACATACTATATCGAATAATTAAATTTACACAAAATTATACATATATAATATGTATACATTAATAATCATGATTATAACCACTGCATGTATGCTATATATACGGTATGTTATTTAATCGGGTGAACATGTTATTCATAATAAGAAGTATTACATAGTGTAGATCGTAACCTAGCAATATATATATATATATATGTGTGTTTAATGAAAATATACAGAACTGTGTAATATGCAAACATTAATTTTCGTGTATCCTAGCAACCATTGTATATGCGAATAAAGAACCTTATTAGGACAATTATTACTAGGTAAATTTGAATAACAAGAAATAACTAAGATGATACTTTTAAAATAAAGATTTTTATATATGCATGTATTCATTTAAAAATAATTACGATTTTTTTATATAAAATTAAGATCAAACTTTTTAATTTAACAACTCATTTATATAGATTTTCTAAATATGATATGGAATTATAATAACATTGTAAACGATTGCAATGATCGGCATCGAGTACTCTATCGAACATTCTAGATTATTGTTGTCACGAATAGTTCATATTAAATTATATTTTTTGTTATTTTTATTTGGTGGAGTCCTTTCATCCCATCCTGGAACTTAGACGAAGTTTTCACTTATAACCATATATGGCTCTAATGTCCCTTCGAAGCCGCTCTCATGTTAAGGCATCCATGGTTTTAACGAGAGCCGATCAATTATTTATACACAATTATATAAGATCATTTCTAAATAATATTTTAAGACCCATTTTATAAAATTAATTAATGGTCCGGACGAGGGTCGAACCAGTGTCATACTGCTTGTGTGTCTGACGCCTTAGCCACTGAGCCACACAGGCAGTTATGAATATATATACATATAATATATATATATAATATATATACAATAATGTAAGATATTCTTCTCAATATTATTCTAACTCATTTGTATGAATGATTCGAACATTATCCTTGACCTACACTTTAGACTCTATAATATATTCCTGACTTATATCGTAGACTACTGAGAAGCTATCCAAACAGTTGTTCATGATACCCACAAACAAACACACACACACACACACATTTAGTATTACGTGTGGCGGTATTATTAATAATATGGGTATATATATATATATCGGTTACAATATATACATAGGTTACTGAATCCTATATCGATTACTAATGCAATATTAGGTGAGCTATAATCTAATAATATATCCAAGTTGAAACGCACGTATACGTGGAACATATTAGGTTACTTATAGAATAGTGACCACACTTAACGATGTTATAAAACGTACGCCTGAACATTTTAACATAAGGTACGTTAGGATATTCTGGAATACATTAGCTTGTGTATCGTCTGATCATATTAATTATAATTATAATGGGTTTCGAGATGGTACATTAGATAATATATATATATGTAATGGAACTTTACTTCGTATACGAATATACTCAAAACGGAATTCTATGGAAAGTGTAAATGGTATACTAGATTTTTTGAATATAGCACATTAGTAGATATAAGTAATTGGGACATAGGGCTGTTTACAATATAATATAATATATTCCCGCGGGGTCTAATATCATGATGGAATAGCGACAATCTAGAGGGCGAGATGTCTCGGTTTCGACCCTATAGGATAGTTTTTGTTTTTATATTGTTTTGATAAATAACTTAATAAAAGATTAATCAAAACACGATACATCACATCTTACTTATTTCAGTTGTATTGTACCGGTTCCCGAGCAGTTATTTATAACATATATACGTCTACGACTTATTGATGGGTCAATGTGTGTCCGCTTTTATTATATGCTTATACGCGTGATTCAATAAATAAATAAATATTTGTATTATTATTTATATAAAGCACACGTGGTATTCCCGGCGTCTGTCTGTCCATCGACGTACTTTTTACTCACGTGATGGTTAGTGTCACGTGCGACGCTAAGGACGACGGCGGACACGCCCCTTTCGCCACGATATAAGTGACGTAATTTCACGCGAGATCACGTTAGAGCGGCAAATCGAATGAAACGCCCGACGCCGCCGCCATTTTTTGTCACGTGATTTCGTACGGAGTAAGGAGACCGCGCGCAAATTGAATTACTACGTTCATTTCCTTTGTTTTCTTTTCGATAATTTCATATCCGGTGTATCCCGTTCGTCGGGCCTATGTATTCCCGAGTATAGCCGATAGTAATTAGCATGATTCTAGGACATGTAATATATGTCGGGCACGCACGCACACACAAACATATATATATATTTAACGAAAGTAAATATTAGTTCAAATTGATAATATTATGATACTCCAAATAAGTAATTATTCTCAATTGATGCATGTTATTATGCATGTTATTATAAACAATTTGTTGAGTATCATTTAAAAAGTGTATACACTCAAATACATAATAATAATAATAATAATAATAATGTTGCAGGTATAATGTTTCAAGTATAATGTTGCATGTATAATGTTGCATGTATAATGTTGCAGGTATACTGTTACAAGTATAATGTTGCATGTATAATATTGTAGTTATAATAGCGATTGAGTAACACATGTACAACAGAACCAACACATCCGACAATACTTCTGTATTTAAAAACTATCGTAATTATATATTGTTGTATCTTACGCGATATTAAATAGAATTAAATATAACTGAGCGAATTCGTTAATATTCACCGCTCTGCTATATATGTAGTAGTAGTAGTAATAGTATTTATTTATATACAAAGATTAATATAATATTCTACAATGTGTTTTACTGTTTGTCGAATAGTTTACAGGTGTGGGTTCCCGGATGATTTAACGATCATCCGTAAAAATAATATAATAAAATATAATAACATTCTTAAATATAATAATATAATAATAATATAATAACACGATTACATTTCAAAGAGGGTTAGATATGTGGTATTTTAGTGGGGAACGTTTAAATAGCTCCTTGAGTTTATATTTGAAAGTGGTGATTGAGATATCTTCTTTGCGTATGGATTGGGGAAGTTTATTCCAGAGAGTTGCACCTCTCCAGCTAAATCGTTTGTTACCGTACTTTCGTAAACGTGTAGTCGGTATGTCAAGTCTATATGTTTGTCTCAGTTGTCTGTTAGTGGTTTGTGAAGTAAAGTATGTAAATTATGAGGTTGAGTTGTTTTTGTAGTTTTGTAAAGTATAGTTAGTAGTTTAATGTTGATGTTGTCAATTGTAGGTAGCCAGTTTAGTGATTTCCGTAAGTTCGTAATGCTAGTAGTGTAATCTGTGTTTTTTAGATTAAAAATAATTCTAGTAGTTCTATTTACTAATCTGTCAATATTTTTAGTAACTGTTTTGTTTTCTCCGGCTAGTAAAGAGTTACAGTATAGAAATCTAGACATTATCAGTGAATTTGATAGAATTATAGCTGTTTGTTTGGTTAAGTATGGTCTTAGTTTTTTTAAATTATATATATGAAAGGAAGAAGTTTGATTCATTTTACTGATATGTTTAGTAAAGTCGAGTTTGTTAGTAAAGTGGAAACCTAAGTATTTTGTATTTTCAGTCGGTATTATATTTATGTTATTTATATTTATTAGTGGAACTGTAGTATTGATCGTGGAATTGGTTATAAAGTTGATTAGTTCAGTTTTTGTTGGATTTAGTAATACATTATTTTTTGTAAGCCAAATTTGCAGTGAGGTTAAACATGATTATAAGTTCATTGAGTGAATGAATTGGGCGTGTAATTCTATGTCGTCAGCGTAAAATTATAGTTCACGTGTGGGAAATTAGTCAGTAGTTTGTTGAGTGGAAGTAAATAAATGGAAAATAGTATGGGAGAAAGAGTGGAACCCTGTGGGACTCCATATTTAATAGCATAAGGTTGTGACAATGTTTCGTTTATTTTAATAGAAAAACTCCGACCCCGGATACAATTTTAAAATCATTTGATAGGTACCTTCCCTATACCGATAGATCTAAATCTTTCTATTAAAATGTCAAAGTCGATAGTGTCAAAAGCGGCAGATAAGTCAAGTAGTATCAGTTGTATCGGTAAGTTGCTGTCTAGTGATTTGTATAAGTCGTCAAAGAGTGATAGTAGTGTCGTTTCTGTACTGTGATTCTTGCGGAATGCATTTTGTCTTCTGTCTAGTAAGTCGTAAGTATTTAAATATGATATTATTTGTTTGTTTACAATTTTTTCTAGAATTTTAGAAAGTAATGGAAGTTGAGATACTGGTCTATAATTACTCTGTACTTCAACATCTAAATCTGGTTTTTTTAAATAAGAATTGATAATTGCGTATTTTAAATTATTGGGTATTTCACCAGTCATTAATGAAGTATTAATTATCTGTTTATAAATGGGAGCTAGTGTAGAAGCCAGTATTTTTGTCATTTTCAGTGGAATAGGGTCAGAAGGAGATGTTGTCTTTGCTGTAACAATTAAGTTATATATATATCAGTTATAGTAGGTCGTTCAAATTCTGTAAATGTGTGTTTGCAGGTTGTAGTTAGGATTGTCGTATCAGTTGGTAGTAATTGTCGTTGTAAATCTAGATTATAGCAACGTTTTTCTACTTTTTCAGAGAAAAA
>OZ025241.1:73277008-73279577 GCA_964019155.1 Osedax fenrisi
ATCTTATATAATTGTGTATACATAAATTATCGGCTCTCGTTAAAACCATGGATGCCTTAACATGAGAGCGGCATCGAAGGGACATTAGAGCCATATATGGTTATAAGTGAAAACTTCATCTAAATGCCTGGATGGGATTAAAGAACTCCACCAAATAAAAATAACAATAACTTACATCACTATTTATACCGCCATACCTAACATACACTATATATAGTGTATACGTATAATATTATATAATCGGTATTAAGGGCCGGGGATCTTCGCATTTTTTTGTTGTGTTAACAATTGTATAATAAAATATTCAGATTTATCTTTAAAATGGTGTATAAAGTTTAAAATAAAAGTATTTCAAAGAGTTTAAAATCTAGTTTTTAAACATAGTCATGTAAAAAATATTTGATAAAATGTGAGTGATATTTGTGTTCAAATATTCAGTTATGAATCATAACTTATGATACGTTTTATTCTCATTATGTTTGATATTAATATTTATTCGAATTTAAAAATTTAAATTCAAGAATCAGTTATAAATAGCAGTATTTACTCGCTAGAGTATTATATAACACAATGAAATGATAGAATCTATTTACTAATCTTGTGATAGGCGTCATATATTTTAAAATATACTAACTGACAAATAATATTGATAACAACTTTAGAGATGCTATATCTCAGAACTTTTTTTTTTGGATTTTTTGTTTTTCAAAATATTACTACTTTTGTCCAATTGCTTCATTCATTATACAAATTTCTGAGCACATATATATGATATTACTGATAATAAGCTATACTATTAGAATATAATAATTTAATTTTTAAATATACTAATTATAAATATTATAAAAAAGTTGATGAAAACAAAAAATATAAAATAAAATATTGGTGGTAACCGATATCTTATAAGTGGTTTATATGTTTAGATATAAAATAGCTTTTTACATATATGATATTTAGATAACTATTCTTACCTATAATATATAGGTAAAAAAAAGTATGTGAATATATGCATTTGTTTAAAAGCAGTAGTCTTTTTAGTGACTCTCATTTTCCCTATCTTTTACCATGTAAACTCGGCAAGGTTACCCCGGCACTTAAAGGCGCTTAAAGGTATACCTTAATTAGTAGTCAGTTAATTACAGGTAACTCGTGATCCCGCTAATTCAGAAAACCTAGCTAACTCGGAATGTTTTACAAGGTGGTACTAGTTTAGTGGTGTATCTATGTAAATACACGTGTACATAGTATACCTATAGGTATACTATATATAGTACAAGACGCATTGTGTAAGTCCCCTCGAGTACTAGAATAAGTGGAAGTCGACTGTATCCGGTTTATAGGAGACAAGGGCCGATAGTTTCACCCATCATATCAACGCGAACACAGTGTGTACTAACTACAGGCGCGCGTTACGTACATCGCTTTGTACGTCACACACTGCGTATTACGTCATAGTGACCACTACGTGAAAGTCTCTAAACCTCTAGTACTACAATATATTGTATTGTACATTGTACTATAGTATTAAAATGTCAATAATGTCTACAATTAGATCATATCGGATCCGATAGGATAAGCATTACGTAACGCGTGTCGACAGTTGCGCAATAGTACATTACGTAACTGTTATATAAGTGTTGTGTGTTGCGTAATCGCGTCTACTCGTTGCGTAATACTTAGCCTATGATCCGCTAGTTATGTTTATCTATATCGGGATCATACAAAAACACACACGCACAGTGTGCACACGCACCGATCGATTATCGCAATAGTTAAACTCGACGTCTATAAATAGAACACACGGCATTTACGTTCACTATTACGTAATCGTACCGATGTATTGCGTAACGTAGATGATTGAACGAGCTTACGTTGTGCGCAAGGAGTTTATAACATCAAAGGTGGTTATTAAGTATTTATTATAAACATTATCTATATATATATATATGTGTATGTATGTTATACTTATTATAATATAAATATGTGCATATCTAACATCAGTAATATATAAATATATATATTTCGATTACGTATACTAATCAAAATAATCAAATGCATATATACATTTGATTATTTATATTAGTATATATACTTATACGTAATCGATATATATATATTTATATATATAATATATATATATATATCATGACTTTAGTAGAGGTTATTGATGTCTATAGTGTATGCGCCACGATGTACACTGTATCAACACGTGTACGATGTATTGTCTGTGTATGTTAGCACATCGCACGCACACATTGTAGCATATATCCGTAGGTGAAACCTACGAATATATGTGACGCACATGCATGGGTGCTTACACGCGTGCGTATACACATCACTGCAGTGGTGGTACCACGGTCACGTGGTATCATGGTACCACGGTACACATGGAATCATGGTCACGTGGTATCCACGCGGATACTGGCCGTCGGACACAGGCGCATACTAATTACTTCTAGGAACATCCTATACCACGTCCTATAGGACATATATAGGACATATATGTGACGTCCTATAGAATCGATATATTCAAATCATAAATAACGATTACGCCTGAACGCATGCGCTT
>OZ025241.1:73279777-73287277 GCA_964019155.1 Osedax fenrisi
AGAGAGAGAGAGAGAGAGAGAGATATTGAGAGAGAGATAGAGAGAGAGAGATAGAGAGAGAGAGAGAGATAGAGAGAGAGAGAGAGAGAGAGAGAGAGAGAGAGAGAGAGAGAGAGAGTGGCCAGTAAAACCAGCAATGTGCTCGCGTGATGTTGTTGCAGTTATGTTCTAAGTGTAAACTTCATGTACAATTTATGCAAATAAATATTTTAATATAGTTTCTATAAACTTGTGTGATCATCTATATATAGATAGGTATACTATTGATAGTATTATTATAATTAACTCACATCTAATATCTTATCATATATGCGTAAGCCTAAATATAGGTATTTGCCAATATTTTTCTATAGAAAACCACGCTGTATACATATACTATATTATAATAGATATCGCTATATTATATAATGGTAACTAATGGTTACTAATTTATATAACTAACGTAAACAAACAATGATAATGTTATTGTTAGGGTATCGATTTCACTTCCGTATAATTATTTTTGTTCCGTATTCATTTTCACTTGTTTTTCGCCATTTATATATAAATGGAATATATTCACTCCACATTGTACTAATATTAAATAATTACATACTATATATAGTAACTATATTATAATATATATATATATTATATATTTTGTAAATTTCTAATATTTTATAATATATTCAATGTTATCATATTGACAACAATATTTTAAATAAAATACTTATTAATGTTTATACACATTTATACAAATAGTATACCATATATTTAGATATTATATATATATATATATATATATATGAAACTTATACCAATGACGAGGTGTCCTTGAGTACACAGCGCTATATCGCATAGCTGTGACGTCACAACTAGTGACGTCACAAGTGCGCTTGCGATAATCTATTGGCACGTGATTATTTGCACGCGGGCTCGCCACTAAATGTAGGCGTGGTTAACGCATCCATCACGTGATGAGGAGGAGGAGGATGAGGAGGAGGAGGAGGAGGCTGGTACAGATCGATACCCATCATCGATATATCGACATTCGCTTATATCACCCGCGCGCGCCTAATCGGTGACGTAATAGATTACGACATCGGCCACGTGACATTAATAATCGTATTATAAATGATAATTACGTGCGTGCGCTGTTGTAGCATTACTACCGGTGGTGCGGGTGGTGCGGGTGTGAAACATTACGTTAACATCACGTGTATTCGTCGTATGTGTGTATATCATATATATACGAGGGAATTCCCTCATTAATGAAGTATTATTATAAACCTGCATACAAATTATGTACAAATATTTAAATATTTCAAGTCGAATAGTTTTAAAAACCGATGGTTTTCGTTTACGAAATACGAGATACAACTATGATGCTAGTCAAATCTAAAGCATGATGCAGCCTCAGTCTCAGTTACCTAAAGTCTCAACTCGGCTCGGCGCGGGCTCGTTTTTTTTCTTCCGAAAATGAAAGTCTAGGCTCGGCATCAAAAGTTCGGTATTATTTACACCACTAGATGAAATTTACATTATTATGCACTGAATCTCGAAGTTGCGCAGATTATTTTTTTAAATTGATATAAATGTGAAATATATAAAAATTAGTATTAATATGTAATTTAAAAAAGCATCATTTCGACTCGGTAATGATTTGTAAATGTCTCAATTCGGCTCGGGCTCGTTTGGCTAGAGTCTCAGCTCGGTTCAGGAGCGTTTTTTTTTCCGAAAATGAAAGTATCGGCTCGGCATCAAAAACAAAGGTTCGGCTCGGCATCAAAAGCTCGGCATCATTTACAACACTAGTGTGCACGTATACGGCACCGTTTAGAACTCTATATCACTGTAGTGCTTCCACTTAACTTAAATGTATACACTTATTTAAACATATTGTATAATTAATTGTTAAACAATATTATTAATTTTGTTCATAATTAAGTTTTTAATGAAAATAATAATATTTAAAATTCTCCACGAAATCTCCATGTACTTTTAATTTTAATATGTAAATTTCATAATAATAATAAAGTAATCAAGTTGTTTTATCAAAAAAATAGAAAACAATTTAAAATTCAATCATATATGTGAATTTATGATCATTTCAACTCATGTTATATACCTACCATGGTATACCTGTAGGTATTCTATAGCATTTTATAGCATGATACAGCATGCATGCTAAACTTCCTCAGTCCTACATGTTAATATTAAAGTGGCTAGCGGCTAGCCCCAAAAAAAAAGTTACAAAATCTACTAGGATATATATGTATATATGTGTGTTTAATTGTATTAAACATGTATGCATTATAGATTTCCTAAACTTCTTAACTGACGACGACGTTATCATATTTCCGCACTATTGCGTAACGTGTGTGATTATTGATCACGTGTACACTAACACTACCGAGTTCCGGTGGAATTATATTTTTAATTTTACAAAATTTTAAAGTTCCTTATTTTTTTTATAATATTTTTTATAAACATGTATCTAAAGATGTATAATTTACTTAATTTACTTTTTTTTACTTTTTGTTGTTTATGGACTGCATCAGTGCGTGAGCAATCGGCTGTCCGTGGGAGGGAATTATTGAGTGGGAGGGAAGGCAGGGGAGAAGTAATAAGTCTTAAGGTGGTGTTTAAAGGAGGGAGTTGATGTGTTTATTCGTGGGTGATTCGGTAGGGAATTCCAGGGGCAGAGAGGGCAAAGGATCGTATATTGGAAGAATGGAGTTTGTGTAGATGAGGAGTGGTAAGGATAAAGGTGTTGGAGGAACGGGTTTGGAGTAAAGTTATGGGTGTGTGTAGATGTAGGAGGGAGGCAATATAATCAGGGGACTTGTGGTGAATAGCTTTGTGGATGGTCAGGGAGAGTTTGTACTTTATACGATGGGGACTGGCAGCCAGTGTAGTTGTTTTAGGAGAGGTGTACTGGAGTCAGAAGAACGACGGGGAAGTAAATGGACGCAGCGAACTACATCGTTTTGGAGTGGCTTTAGTTTGATGAGTTTGTAGTCGGGGAGGTTAAAGAGTGGGGAGTTACAAGAGTCGAATAGGGGGATGATATAGGAGGAGGCAATGGTAATAGCAATGGGGAGGGGAATGGAACGTCGGATTAAGCGGAGGTAGTGTATGTGGTAGTGCATGGATGTGTGCATATGTGTAAGATGGGAGTCAAGGGAAAGGGTGGTATTAAGATAGAAGCCAAGGTTTCGGATATGTTGAGAGTAGGGGATTTTGGTATTGTCGAGTGAGATGGGGTTGAGGAAGGGTAGAGGAGCGCAAGGGTAAGTGGAGAAAAATAGCTTCCGTTTTAGTGGGGTTAAGTTTTAGAGAGTTGGAGGTAAGCCAGTGGTGTATGGACTTTATACAGGAGGAGAGTCGGTCAGGGGCATAAGTAGGGGAGTCTGTGCAGTTAAGATATAGTTGAAGGTCGTCGGTGTAAGTATGGAAGGAGATGTCGGGGTAGTCAGTGAAGATGTCAAACATGGGGAGGAGGTAAATATTGAAGAGGAGTGGGCCGAGGACAGAGCCCTGGGGGACACCGTGGGTTATGGAGCGTGAAGGGGAAGAGTGTGTATTAATCCTGACTGAGGAAGAGCGGTTTGTAATGTAGTAGGTGAACAAGTTGAGGGCAATGCCGGTGATGCCGATAGCGGAAAGTCTGTGTATGAGGACATTGTGGTCAAGGGTGTCGAAAGCGGAGGACATGTCGAGAAGGACGAGTATGGTGCCACGGTTGTTGTTATGGCCGGAGAGTAGGTCGGAGGTAATGAGGGTTAGGGCGGATTCAGTAGATTTGTGGGGAGGTAAGCGCTTTGGAAGATGTATGTGATAAGTTGGGAGGAGATAACACGTTCAAGGATCTTAGAGTGGATTGAGTGAATTTATATATAATATTTTATTACACAATAAAATTATTTGTATTGCATATGTTATACTACATATGTTAAAACTATATTATAAAGAGTATATATATATAATAGCCTATCTATTATATAAAAGAAAGTCTATTTAATTATATATATATATGTGTGTGTGTGTGTATCTGGTGAGGTAACTCGAGAACCGGGGTACGTCGCGAAAATATGTTATACCCGATCTTAATAAATTTGCAACAGTATGGTCTTGGTCCGGAAAATTTTTTGAATTTTATACCGCGTACCCCAGAAAAACCTGAAAAATTGACTTTTTGCCATTAAAATGATTTTTTGTCGTCCAAAATCTTCGGCGTCGCATTTTTGAAATATTTTTTTTACATTTTTTCGAACTATTTTTTTGAATTTTTTTTGATTTTTTTTTGAAATTTTTGGAAATTTTGGAAATTTTTTGAAATATTTTTGAAATATTTTTGACATTTTTTGAAATATTTTTGAAGTTTTTTTTAAATATTTTTAAACATTTTTTTGAAATTTTTTTAAAATATATTTTGTAATATTATTTATATTTTTTGTATTTTAAAAAATATTATTTGAAATAATTTTTTATATTTTTCAACTATTCGTTGAAATATTATTATTTTAAGATATAATTAAAATATTATAATTATATAATAAATATATAAATATTATAAGATATAATAATATACTTTTTAAAATATTTGTAGAACATTTATAAAAAATATATTTTGTAATATTTGGAAATATTTGTTGTATACTAGGAATACAGAATCAGGAATAGCTATACTTAATAAATAATAGATAGGCAAACAATCAAAAATCGATCAACGCAGGGTGCGGTTTGGGTTTTCGATATTTATTAAGTACTATTTTGTAATATTGGAAATATGTGTTGTATTTTTTTAAATATTATTTGAAATATTTTTGAAATATTTTTCCACTAATTTTTGAGATATTAATATTTGTATAAATTTGTTTGAATTTTAGCAACAATTTATGTTATTGTATATGAAAAGCAGAATCATGAATAGCCATAAATAATAAATAATAGATAGGTAAGCTATCAAACAACGAGTAAAGCAAAGTTGGGTACGGCAAGAAATTCCAAATCAGGAATAGTTATAATTAATAAATGATAGATAGGCAAATAATAAAAAACCGAGCAACGCCGATTTGGAACTGTTTGGGTTTAGGTTTTCAACATATTTTGGAATATTTGAAATATCTGTTGTATTTTTTGAAATATTTTTTATCTAATTTTTTAAATATTAAAAAAAATATGTTTCTACATATGTTTAATTTTATTTAATTGTATATACTAGAAATGTAGGATCAGGAATAGCTCTAATTAATAAATAATAAATAGGCAAACAATCAAAAACCGATAAATGTCGAGTCGAGTACTGTTTGGATTTGGGTTTAGGTTTGAGTTTTCGACATTTTTTTAAAACATATTTTGTAATATTTTAAATATTTTTTGTATTTGTTAGCAATTATATATTTTAGAATAATCAGGAATAGCTATAATTAATAAAAATAAATAGTCAAACAATCAAAAACCTAGCAACGCCGGGTAGGGTATGACTGCTAATATGTTGAAATATTTTTTATATTTAAAAAATATTTTTAGACACTTTTTAAAAATATATTTTATAATATTTTAAAGTATTTTTGTATTTTTGTATTTTTACAAAATATTTTACAAATAAGTCTTAAAAAGAACAACGCTAGATCTACATCGGATACAGTTAGATTTATTAAATATTAGTTAGAAGACAACAATTAAAGAATAGCTATGCATAATTAGGAATAACTATAATTAATAATTGATAGGCAAATAATAAAAAAACGAGCAACGTCGGGTTGGGTTCGGCAAACAATTCTAAATCAGGAATAGTTATAATTAATAAAGTATAGATAGGCATATAATTAAAAACCGATCAACGCCGTTTTGGGACGGTTTGGGTTTGGGTTTTCAACATATTTTGTAATATTTGAAATATTTGTTGTATTTTTTAAAATATTTTTTGAAATATTTGTTCACTAATTTTTTAAATATTATAAACAATATTTTTCTATATTTGTTTGTATTTTAAATAAACTTTATTTAATTGTATATACTAGAAATATAGAATCAGAAATTGCCCTAATTAATAAATAATAAATAATAGATAGGCAAACAAACAAAAACCAAGAAATGCCGGGTCGGGTATGGTTTGTTTTTAAAACATATTTTGTAATATTTTATATATTTTTTTGCAATTTTTAGCAATTATATATTTTAGAATAATCAGGAATAGCTATAATTAATAAAAAAAATTAATAGGCATTCAAAATCAGGTATGGCTACTAATATGTTGAAATATTTTTTATATTTCTTAAAATATTTTTAGACACTTTTTAAAAATATATTTTGTAATATTTTAAATTATTATTTGTAATCTTACCAAATATTTTACAAATAATCTTAAAAACGAACAACGCTGAGTCTACATCGGATACAGTTAGAATTAGTAAATATTAGTTAGAAGAAAACAATTAAATATTAGCTAAGTATAATCAGGAATAGCTACAATTAATAGGCAAATAATCAAAAACCTAGCAACGCAGGGTAGTGTACGGTTTGTGTTTGGGTTTAGGTTTGGGTTTTAGACATTTTTTTAAAACATATTTTGTAATATTTGAAATATTTGTTGTATTTTTTAACATATTATTTGAAAATGTTTTCTACTTTGTTTTGTATGTCAGCTAACATTTATTGTATTATATATATATCAATTAAGAATCAGGAATAGCTATAATTAATATATAATATATAGGAAAATAATCAAAACCGAGCAACGCCGGGTCGGGTACGGCTAGTATATATATATAATAGCCTATATATATATAATAGCCTATATATATATATATAATAGCCTATATATATATATATAATAGCCTATATATAGAGTAGACGCTCTGTTTACAAACAAAAAACGTGTATACGCGTCATAATATTTATTCACAATATTATTCACGAATAAATATTATAAACATTATGAGTTTTTCTACATATCGATATACACCGCATAATGTACAATGTGTACACTGTATACCGTATACATTGTACAATATATTGTATATATACATTAATATATTCATCAACCCATATGTTATTATCATATACTAATGTAGTCATATTACCCACACTTCGCGGGATAATCTAACTGATATTTAGAGTTATACAGAAATGTACCACTGTTCCGTGATGGCATGTATGTATAGCTATCATGATGATATATAAATAGACATATGATAGACAATTGCGCATACTTATATGCTGGCGTTTAATCAATTAGTTATCTATAGAGATAGTATGATATAAATGTGATAACTATAGTTATATATAATCATATATGAACGCTATGTATAATACATAGTAATATCATATACACACACATACATACAAAATATATCAACATTTGTGAGATTTTAAAATATAATGATTGTATAAATAAATCATTACCTTACCTATCCTTACCTATATATGTATATATATATATATATATATATATATATATATATATATATATATATTTGTATACAAAATACCTATATATAATCATACCTGTAC
>OZ025241.1:73289777-73307277 GCA_964019155.1 Osedax fenrisi
GTTATAAATATTAGTATAAATATATATAATGTTAAAAATGATTGCCATACAAAATATTTTTTCCGTATACGAATGTGTCTTGAATCACCTTTAGGTGTGTATCGCTAACAAGAGTGGGGGTACACCCCCGTATATTAATTAACACGCTAGAGTGTGTTATATACACTATATATATATACCATATATGGTAAACTATAGTTTCACAAATAATTTAAATATCAGATTTGTTATCGCCCTGTTGTTGTTGTTGTTAACCATGGTTAATCATTGTTCATAGTGCACTGCATGGGTATTAGTTTATATAATTAAGAAGAAGAATGACAATGATGAGATTCGAATAAGATACAAGTATAGGGGAAAGTCTCCGATTACCGACCCCCTCCTAATACCGACCCCCTCTCGTATCTCAGCAACTATAAGGGATATCAAAAAATTATATATATACAGGAACTGTTCGTAATTTAATGATAAATATGAATAAGTATTTTGTTTTAAAAAATATTTAATTCTACAATTGTTATTTGATAAAATGTAATATTCTGTTTTTACTTTTTAAATATTTGAATAATAACTTTTTTTAAATCATTGTAAATACTTTATTAATTAAAAGAAAACGTAATACCTCGCACAATATTGTAGATCAATAAAATGTTTATAACTATTATAAAAAAAATTCAATTTGAATAATTATTAATCAAAATATCTTAATTATAACAACCCATATGATTTTCCAAATACCGACCCCCTAAATTACCCTAATACCATGTGATTTATAATATCCAATTTAAATAGATTAGTATTTTACTTTAAAATATGACATATACATATATATATATATACATATATATATATATATATATATATATATATATATATATATATATATATATATTGCGTAGAACGCTTCGTTAGATACGACTAAATAATGTTATATTATCGTATCTGTAAATAAAAATAACTCAACAGCTAAACTGAATGGTAACCCTTGCAACTAAATATGTCCATGTTACTATAGTATTACTAGTATAAGGTATTCGCTCTATTGGGTATGTATACTATAGTTATTACCCATATATAGGTATAACCTATAGGTATACTGTATACAGTGTAGGTCATACATTGTTAAAAAGTAACCCTAAGTATGGTACAATTTGAATAAATACGATCAGTATACCTTTTTAGGGCATACCCTAACAATGATCAAACTGTAACCTAAAGTATATTTGCTGGTTGTACCCTAATTATATGATATATCATGATATATATATATATATATATATATATATATATATATATATCATGTATCCGTCCGTATTCGGTACCCATGTCCGAATACGGATACCCTGTGTTATAATAAGTACCTACACCCTATATATACCACTAGATAATCTATATATTATTGATGAACCAATCAGATAAATTACAATTACATTATTGGTAATTCATTTTATGAATAATTTAATACAATTTAATTAGTAATTAGTATATTAATTTTTATTATTTTTTAAAAATAATAATACAAGTTAATTATCTAAATATTAACATTGTTAGATTTAGCTTCATCGGTGGTATTAGAATATTTGCACACTATTTTTATGAAAATCAGAATAATTCACTATAGCTGCGCGCTGGTTGGTTATATATAGAGTATAGAGTGTCCGACAGACACTGTCCGTATTAAGACATATAGATTTTCCGTATTAGGGATTTATATGACCTCTAGATATATGCTTATAACTTAATAAATATGTAATAACAAATATAGAAATGATGTATATACTATTTAGAATACTTTATTTATAAATAATATATTGTTATGTTTCATATTGATACATTTGTATATGCATGAGAAGGTTTTAAGTAAGAAGATAATAAGTTGATTTTTTTTAATAAATTTAAAAACGTAATAAAAAAATCAGTTTATTAGATATATCAGAATTATTTTAACTAATTAAAAAATAAAAAATATTTATTTGGACTGTTTATAAAATTTTGAATATTTTATTCGTTAAAATTTTTTTATGATTTATGGTTTCTGAGATACGGAGATTGTATTATATGAGAATTATATATGTGTATTATATGAGATACCGTATTCGGTTACTTTCCCCTATAGGGGATAATGTATACATTGTTATTTTTGTTGTTATTGTTATTTTTATTTGGTGGAGTCCTTTCATCCCAAACAGGAACCTATATGACATTTTCACTTATAACCATATGACTCTAATGTACTTCGAAGCCGCTCTCATGTTAAGGCATCCATGGTTTTAACGAGAGCCGATCATTTATGTATACACAATTATATAAGATCACTTCTAAATATTATGTTAAGACCCATGTCAATGGTCCGGACGAGGCTCGAACCCGAGTCCTACTGCTTGTGTGTCTGACGTATTAGCCAACTGAGCCACACAAGCAGTTGTTACATATATATATATATATATATATATATATATATATATATATATAATAATCTTGTGGCGCGTGTCTAAATAGCAGTGATACAATTCACTTATAAGTAGCATTAGCCTATGCGCAGCTATATGCTGCAGGCGTAAGCATGCGTAACATAGCACATACACATACTATAACCATGGGTGACCCATGATGGGTCAATACGTATACAATATACGGCTAACACTCTCTCTCTCTCTATTTCTCTCTCTATCTAGCGTATGTTTGTTTTCATTTCTAATACGCGCACATACACATACTCACCCACACACGCACACACACTCACGCACACGTGAACGCGCACGAAACATAAGTGTTATTCAGCTGTTACAGTTAATTAAAGATATTTACATACGTGTGTTGCGCATGCGTCGCCTAGACACGCCTACTTTTACGTTAGGAGGTCGCGGCGTTAGAGCCACTCTCGGTCAAGCCCTCGGACATCGTGTTATACTAACGCCTAAGCATACGATCGTGTGTGTGTGTGTGTGTGTGTGTGTGTGTGTGTGTGTGTGTGTGTGCGATCGTACAGTAGTAACAATTTAAACCATACGGTTAATTTAAAATATAATCGGAGAGATATAAATCGATATAAGATATAAGAAATAAGATATAAATCAGAGATCTAGGCGAAATAATTATGCTACCTTAAATAATTATGATTTACTGTTTGCGAATACGTGAACAAAACGAATAATAATATGTGTACAAATAATGATTATTCTGTAGACTATAATCTATAATAAATAATGATATTTAAATAATAACTTGTGAATAATAATGTGTATCTAATTCGTCTAAATGATGAATTATGAATCTGAGAATTAACCAACAACAATACAATAAGTGTATATTACATAATGATGTGTATATACTGTATGTTATTCGTATACCGTATGATATACGACGTAGGGTATTGTCATAGATTTATAGTTTACACATATATATGTGTAAACTATAAATCTATGGGTATTGTATACAATAATATACAATAGTATACTATATATATATATATATATATATATATATATATATATATATATATATATATATATAGTATACGGTTATATGACTTGTCTCTAAATGTACGTATATCTGCACATTACCACACACCGTAATGTACAATATAATGTAGCTAATGGCCGCAGAGTTGATTTACTATCATCAATAATAACTTATAGTTGTAATAATAAGGCGGCAATACATTCATCACAATGCCCAATATATATATATATATATATATATATATATATATGTGTGTGTGTATATGTGTGTGTGTGTGTGTGTTGGTGTGTATATGCATCTGCGACGAAGGTCAGGCGTGTATGACCGCCTATGTATGTATTATTAATAAGGTGTGGAGACGGCGCGTCTATGACGTAATCTCTCGCACCTATGACGTCACACCTCACACACACACCGCACACCTCACACCACACACATCACACCACACACATCTAACCGTCACGTGACAAGCGATGATAACGACCGCCGCGGATTAATAAGAAATGAAGGTGGCGCTACTAGTAGTTGTGGTGGTGGTGTTAGAGGAGATAGTTAAAATGGTGTTAGTGGTGGTAGTGGTGGCAGATAGTAGGTAGTCGACGGTTAAGCCGATCTACTACCGATACCGGATATCGATTCTGGTACCTAAATTATTAACACGCCATTTCATCATCACCGACCACTGCTGACCCCTGTATCGAATGATAATCGTATCGATGACAACAACAACACCCGTATCTCCGTCTAGCGGTACACTTTATAACTATACTTATACATATATTTATCGACGTACACCTGTCGAGTGAAGCGGTCAACCATCGAGTGGTCATCACTAATTAAGTTAGTGTCCGAACAGTGTCCGTATCCATAGTGATGTCCGTCGGACAGGACATGCCCTCGATCGCGGTGTTTGACTATTCAGTTAAATCATATAAAATGACCATATATGGTCAGATATATTGTATACAATATATATATATATATATATATATATATATATGAGTATGTGTATATATATATAATTAACATTTAATATTTAATATAATAGTTCTAACATATATAATTTTACATTTTACAGGACAAATTACTGTGTAAAATAAACAATTCTAGAAACAATGAACCAGTAACAGAAATGCTAAGAGACGAAGAAGTTAGTATACATGTAATCTATAGAGTCAACTACTGACAATATACATATGTATAGATACTATAATATTGCATAGCATATATATATATATATATATATATATATGTGTATATGCATATATGTATTAGCCTTATAATCAGTAATTGTCAGCTAATACTTATGACCTCTTATCTTATGCCGACACCCTCTATAGGGGTATACGATAATATACTAATATCCCGTTGTCTCACGACAATGATAGGCATACCTGGCATGTATACAATTATTTATTCCCTCTTAAACCACACTCTATTATGATAAATACACGTCCTCTCTTCTTTCTCCCCCTGACCGCGGTAGTACCCTGCAGGGTTCCTTACTATAACCTCCATTGTTCCTCTCTATATCAGCCGTATTATAGATCTAATTAATGTTGTCATATCCACTACCTAATTTGTATAGTTGTTATACTATAGTAAACTATAAATATATGTCTGGAGAGGATACCTATCTATATAGAATATAATCTATTAGTGATGTAAATGATGCCGAGCCGAGACTTTCATTTTCGTAAAAAAAACGAGCCAGAGCCGAGACTTTAGCCAAACGAGCCGAACCGAGACTCTAGCAAAATGAACCCGAGCCGAGTTGAGACTTTAGGTAACTGAGACTGCATCATGCTTTATATTTGAGCATCATTTACATCACTATCATCTATAGATCGCAAATATACAAATCACATCTATAGTATATATACTAATATACATAGTATACTATGAGTATATATACTCTATATATTTCACATATCCTCTAACAACAAATCTCTAGTATATATACTTCAAATATACCAGTATACTTCCCATACTAATTACGAATGTTATCGATCTACTTTTTCTCTTAACTTCCTTCAACATATACTCGACATATAGTTATATACTAAGTTATCAGGAGATAAAACCAACTAACTTTCCTCCTAACTATGTTTATGTTCAGTAGAGGTCCATATTATCACATCATTGTGTAATGTTCTGTACAACCTAAACAATTATATATCTTCGACTATGAGATATATTTAGAAGTTGTAAGTGAGATTTGTTTTAAAATAGGTAAGCTTTCTCATCGAATCATCCAAAACGGCTGAAGTTTCACAGCCAGAGTACCGATATCACAATATATATATATATATAATTATATACATTATATAGGTGTTTACACCTATTTAATTCCTAGGTTAGATCACTATAGAAAACCTATTAAAGGATCATTCATATCTAAATAACCCAATAGCTACCAATACCCCACTACACACCACCTGCCCTCCTCACACAGTGCGTTGTATGCATGAACGATCGCGCCTGTATGCGGACGATGCCTTGCGACCACGTGGTACTGTGTAGGGCGTGTTTCGTGCGTACCATCCAGTCGGCCGTTAAGAGGCGCCACCTACCTCTTACCTGCGTCCTATGTCGTCAGCGTATATTACGAGTGGCCAGAATGCCTCCTTTGCTGCTGACCTCTAGTGCGGCGGTTGTGACCTCTAGCTCGAGCGTTACCGGAACTAAGAATGAGGCGGTAATGGCTGCAGCGGCGGCCAAGGAAGACGACACTAAACGGGAGAACACGTTCCGGTTCAAGGACGCTATCAGACATCGGATAGTGGCGGCGGTTACGTCGATTCCGGCGCGGCTACGTCACGTGCATTCCGATTACGTCATCTTCTAATATAAGCCACGCCCCCCATTACAAGTAGACGTCGCGATGAATATTGTGGTAGTGTTACAATTGTGACCCACTTTTTATCATCGTATCGAACATAATGTATTCAGCACGTTATCCAACACATATATTGACACAAGATAAACTAACACAATGCTACGTCTTGAAAACATTATATATATAAACGCGCATATGTATATCAATAGAACGTAATCAAATAGAAATACATCTAAAGTAGAAGATAGTCAATCAGATATACTAGAGCTTGATGATCACCTAGTAATCATTAGAGATAACGATTTCCTTATCATTGTTATCTTGCTTTACTCCATATCCACCGATAATATATATATATCAATTGACTATAATCAATTATATACTGCCATTAATAATTTAATATAATAGTGAACTATATATGGATATTTATATTGTCTTAAGTATTAGAGAAGATAATAGTTATATATATGTATGTATTTACCATTAGATCTAGCAAGTAAACATGTAGTAACAAGTGAATATTGATGAGAATATAAAGGGGTGTTCCCTATCACGCATTACTGTAAGAATCACGCCCTACACAGCACCATGTACATAGGCATTTATTAATAGAATATATTCTGTTATAGAATCATGTTAAAATAGAAGAATCAGCGTTCAATGTATTTCATTAATGTTATCATGGTTTTAATACTACTACTACTACTACTACTACTACTACTACTACTACTACTACTACTACTACTACTACTATTATCATTATTATTATAAATAATATGACTTGGATTTTGTCCATATCTTATGTAATACTTTAGGTATAGACTATTATTATATAATTATCTTCAAAATTATTTAAATAATAATTAACTTATATATTGTTAAATTTATATATAAACATATTTATATAATTATTTAATATACGAGGTCATGTGGAAATGTCCAACTTAATATAATAATTTATTTATGATATTATGATATGTATATAGAATTAAAATAAAAGGTTTTTTGTTAATATATATATATATATATATATATATATATATATATATATATATCTATTCGAAAAATATTAAATATTGTTAATAAATTAATAATTATTTAATAAATAAATGATGATACAAATGCAATGTTTATTCAATGTTTATTCATTCTTTCATCTCTGAAAGAGCTCTGGGAGATATTTGATGTACGACGAAATCAACTTTCTAAAGGTTTAATAAAAAATACATGTTAATGGTTATTAATTATAAATTGGGTAAATTTGAGAATATTAATTACATACAAGTTTAAGATAGATTAAATATATAACTTATTTTAAATTTTACTTACAACAAAATAAATAATATTATTTTTAATAATATACTTAGAATATATATATAATATTTTAAATGTTTATTTATAAGGGATAAAAGTTAATGTGATAAAAAATATTTCATATAAAATACAAATATACAATTATTGTATGGGCATGAATTATCTCTAGAGAATTCAGTGTAATCTAGTTATTGTTTTGTAAATAACTGATAACAAATATCTAGCTAGGTGAATGGGGACTGGCAATTGATAACATCTAGTGTCTAATCTCAAGTGATAAGGAGATACATAAGTACTTTAATACAGCTGATATAGAAACAAGCTATGTGAATAATTTTGATAAACTAATTACATATACTTTGTGAACATTTATTCTGTTACAGCTTATAATTCATGTGTAATTAAAAGTAGTTATCATTAGTTTAATAAGTGATCGTTACTTAATTAGGATATCTATAAGCTTACAGTATGCTTACATCTCATACGAGTGTATTCAATTCAGTAATAGAGGTAATAAATTAGGCATATATATATGCTGAAAACTATTATGATCACATGTAACCGCGCCTCTCAACTACATAGTAATACATAGTAATACAGCGGGTGGTGGGGGGAGATAAACGTAGGGTTATTGTGGACCTACTGGGACCCATTTATAAACCTGATTCCTAGCTGCTCGTATGAAGGAACAGTTAGCTGTAATCGTGATAGCCCTGATACTATCACCTGTTCCGAATATGATCTGTGTGAGGCATGATGTGTGTGTGTGTGTGATTAATGAGGCTGTGTTAGTATCATAGAGCTAAAGAGAAAAGTTCTCTTTAGCTCTATGGTTAGTATCATCATTGTATCGGCTTTAAACGCTTGGTCATTGTTTTATATATATATATATATTTGATTTAAAAACTTTTAAACGAAATATTAACAAACGTATGTAAATGACAATTTCGTGTGTGTATAATACAAAATAGAAATAATCAAAGGGAAGTAGATATGTTTTAAATTTTGTTTAACTGGACGATGCTTATAATATAATAATGTTATCATTACATCAGTATTTTACACAGTAAGTTTACCGTATAATAGAATATACGTTTTTATAGCATATTTGTTGGAAATATTTGTGATAGAATATTAAGTATAGTGCCTTATTCGCGTTGGTGACAAGTTAACCTTTGCCCTATCTTTCACCTGACCGCAGACTTTCAGCTTATCCGACTTCTCCGTGGAGCCGTCTTCGATGACCTTGACCTTGGTGAGTAGCTCAGCCCCTCTGAGTTTCTCGGTACTGCCCCCTACGGTGTTCAGAACATTCTTGAAGGCCAACAAAGCCGTCCGGCAGACGTAGAGATCTTTGTCTGCAGCGAGGAGAAGGTAGTAGAGGTGGGGGTAGAGGAGGTGGTAGAGGTGGGGGTAGAGGTGGTGGTGGTGGCTGGTAATGGAGCACTACTAAGCATCAGTATCGTTAAGCTGAGTTAGACGCACTGTTCCCTAACTTCTAACATGTTAATATTCTCACCGAATGATAATCATATTTATTAGAAGAATTTGTATTGGTTTTCTATTTTATTTGATTATTAATATAATATTGGTATGCTTTTCGCTACTAAAAGGCTTCACAATAATATCACAGGATATGCACTGTTGTCACCCGTATACATGAGGTTTTCTAGTGAATATTAGCCTGAAGTACGACCTCAGTTTTATTATGTAAACACCATCGTTAAGAACACTTACAATAATATAAAGTTTATATATTACGGACTTTTTTATATGAATAAATAGGATGGATCAACAATCAAAAAATCTCTGTACACTCACTACTTCGTACATGTAATTATTAAAGTTACAGCACTCTTGTCACATAACAGCGGGGTAGAATAGAGTTGTTCTCAGAAAATAAATTGTCCTAATAGTATCCTAGATCTATCCTTAGCTATCTCAGTAATGGTTAGGTATTATCATAGGATAATCCTTAGCTATCTCAGTAATGGTTAGGTATTATCATAGGATAATCCTTAGCTATCTCAGTAATGGTTAGGTATTATCATAGGATAATCCTTAGCTATCTCAGTAATGGTTAGGTATTATCATAGGATAATCCTTAGCTATCTCAGTAATGGTTAGGTATTATCATAGGATAATCCTTAGCTATCTCAGTAATGGTTAGGTATTATCATAGGATAATCCTTAGCTATCTCCGTAATGTTAAATATTATCCTAGGATAATCCTTAGCTATCTCAGTAATGGTTAGGTATTATCATAGGATAATCCTTAGCTATCTCAGTAATGGTTAGGTATTATCATAGGATAATCCTTAGCTATCTCAGTAATGGTTAGGTATTATCATAGGATAATCCTTAGCTATCTCAGTAATGGTTAGGTATTATCATAGGATAATCCTTAGCTATCTCAGTAATGGTTAGGTATTATCATAGGATAATCCTTAGCTATCTCCGTAATATTAGGTATTATCATAGGATAATCCTTAGCTATATCCGTAATATTAGGTATTATCATAGGATAATCATAGGATAATTTATATTTCCAGAACAACTTATCCATTAGATTATTTGATTTACATAGTAGTATCTCTAGTGAGAAGTCTCATTGAAACTTGCACGTAAATTGCATTCACTATCATTATTTACGTGCATTAGAAACTATTTATTACATTATATTTATAATATATAATTACAATATTTCAACAATAATTATGATATGTTATCATGTTAAAATAAAATAAAAATAAACTAAAACTATATAATCTACAATGTAGAGTCTACATGAATAAACTATCGATAATTATATATATATATATATAAATATATATTGTGAATAATGTATATTCGACCTCAGGCACATCACACCATACGAGGTAGAAGTATCGAGATAGCTACACACACACACACACACACACACACACACACACACACACACACACACATATACACATGCATCGCACACATAGACACCTTTAATGTATTCCTGTAGAGCAGGTAATGTAGGGTTTTCCAGCTCCTCCTTGGCTTGTTTAGCCAGTACCACACTGGCAGTGAAATCAGACTTGCAACCTGTGATGGTAAGGGGGTGGGGTGGGGTTAGACTATAGAGCTAGCAGTCAGTTAGGTATAGCTATCAGTCGGTTATGATAGATGGGGGTAGGCTTTAGATGAGTTAAATCTACATATATATATATATATATATATATATGATAACATATATAATAATAAAACTAATATTAATTAGAAGAATTTTGTTATTTTTCTGTGTCGTTTTCTAGTTTATAATAATAATGTGCTTTTCCTCCTAAAGGGCTTAGAAATAATATAGCTGCATATTATATGTTATAGTGCCCATATAAATATATACATAACATATTTTATAAACTTTAGAAACATAAAAGTGCTTATAAATGCCATTAATTAATAAAGGTAATAGTGCAGAAACAATAATCAAATATTAAAATAATAAAACAATAAATAAATGATTGATCAGGATAACATTATAGGTGCTACTAGTAAAACATATACCTGTGATGATATTAACATAGTAGTTGGGATGAAATGTAACACTGATATTTAGACTTGTAGTTTACCCATATAGTATAACAGTACCAATAGAATGAAATCGTCTTCTAAACATTATACTAAGCAGACACGATATTGGGAAATTTAAAAATATTCTTAAATCACATCTTCTAACAAATTCTAAATATGTAATTACTATTTATATTTTACAGAAATATATTTGTTACACAGCAATGCTGTGACCGCATTATTATAATTATGCATATTATTTAGTTTATAACTAACTGAAATTCTGTATTACTATTATTATCTGTTCCAATTAATCTGAATACTATATATATATTTGTTATGTAAACATACAATTAACTACATAGACCAGGTACTAGTATTATATGAATATGTTGTGCTATGTATGGACTGGTATATCCTGTGATGAGAATACTTGACATTAAATTTAATAATTTTTGAAATGATGTAATAATGAAAATATAGCAAACAATACAACAATACTTATGATATGTTATGATATTGATATAAGATACAAATATACTAAAACTATATACTTTACAAGAATTAATTATGGATTGTCATAAATATATATATATATATTATATATATATAATATATATATATAATTAATTACTATGCTATATTAAACACTGCTAATATACTCAATCTAAAGAACTAAGTATATGGAGGCTAGCAAAAATATATTTATTATTTAAATGAAATTCACTATACTATATATGTAAAGGTTACATCCGGGATTATGTAATAATAGAAATTATAAATATTGAAAATTTATTTAAATGTTTTATGAATTGCGGGTATTTGATTTTTTAATATATTTAATTATTAGTTTTTAAAAATGATTTTTTATAATATAAAATATTCATACATTTAACATTGTTACATATTTGAATCCATGATAATTTCAATAATAGCGATTAGTCTTAGAAACTAAATATCTTAAATATAATAATCATGATTCCTAAACAAACTATTGCTAGAAAAAAAAGAATTACCAAAAATATATTAATATACTACATATTTATAAACAAACGAGTGAAACACAGCAAATTATTATAGGTGCATAATTCTGAGAGGAATGATACAATACACATAATTATACACATATGTGTGTATTATAAGCATACATATGCATAACTCCACACATCATAAGCATAGAGATGTACATATGCTGTCAGGACAGAGCGAGAATAAATGCTTAATAATCTACTTTATCAATGGGAATGATAATATAAAATAAAATTTCGCAATTCATATGGAACTATATATTGCTATTGAATATGCTATAAAGTAAGTACTACATCTCAGCCCTTGTTCTCTCACTCGAGATATAATATTGAGATTTAACATGACTACTGAGGAATGGCTTATAATGTATACAATGAAAATGTATAGTGTGGCATCATTACTAGTGGTGTATATACATGTACTAATTTATAAATAAAATAAATTAATATAGAAATTGTTTTAAAGACATTAAATTAATGCTATGCTGATGCTTTATTACAGTGTTATACATGATTATATTGTTTGTCTTGGTGGAGTCATTTCATCACATACAGGATCTTAGATGAAGTTTTACTTATAACCTATGGCTCTAATGTCCCTTCGAAGCCTCTCTCACGATAAGGTAACCATGATTTTAACGAGAGCCGATTATTTATATTATTCAAGATCACTTCTAAATATTATTTAAGACCTATTTTATTAAAACGGAAAAGTATTGACCTATAATATGGGTTCATATTCTACTATCTGTGCGTATGATGCCTTAGATTGTTCAGATACCCAGCCAGTATATAATAGTTAGATTATAGTAAATGTATTATAATTTATTTGTCACGAAATTCCAATTTTAAATAAATCGTTAGGAAGTGAGGAACATGTACATGATAATACAGAATAACCACTATAACACTGACCTTCAGCTGTGTTCAAGTTGGAGACTAGCGATATCAGCGCAGTGATGTCTAGGTTGCATTTCTGTACTTCTGTATGATAATGAAGCGCGTGAATTAATCGCATTTATAATAATACAATAAGTCGATTAATTAAGCTGTGTAGTTTAGTCTATAAAGATGTATAATAATAACTGTTAAATATGCGAATGATGTAGATTTCTAATTTAAATTAAAAGCAAATATCTAGTATTCGTAGTGGATTACAATATTTGATGTTTGATGTAACTTGAAATCACAATTATGATCTGTGAGCCGGTAAGATTTAATAAATATTTAATTTAAGATAATGCGCGATTATTACTCGAATACTTTGAACTGAGACCCTCACTGAAGACATCCTGCCCTCACTGAAACCTATTTGGACACACCCGTCATAATATCTCTATTGTACAACTGGTTGATCATAATGAGTCTAGAAGGTAATCTATGTTCGAAAACTTCAATTATGAAATCTATGCAATGTATATGCTCTCACATCAACATATTTAGCCCTATTTTAACTCCACTTTTTATAGCCATATATCGACTGCTTCAAATTACTTATCCGATATCTAGTCAATAATAAAAAGCGAACAATTTGAAGAAGCCGATATCTGGCTATAAAATCGGGTCAGATAAGTTGTTGTGGAAGTGTCTTTAACCACCTATAAGTACAACCTTACAACACTTATAATCACTAGGGTAACGGCTACAGCGTGACCTCGACGTCGTAATGGTCAGTTATACGAACTAGGAGTTTCATCTTCTTCGTCATCGCCACCGTCAGCTTCCTCAGGCTCCGGTGTGATCATCCTAGTAAGCCCCTCAGCCTGCTCCTCCTCTTCATCTGAACACATGCCCTGGAACAGACACAACCTTCGTATGGTGTCATCGTTGGCCGGCTGCGTTGTTACGTAATAACAGGCGTTATTATGTAATACTCGTTGTTAAGTAATACGCGTTGTTATGTAATATGCGTTGTTATGTAATAACGGTACTGACTATGTGACTCTAGAAGCTGAGTGGTATTACGCTATTTTAAATCGAGTTTAAATAATATATTCCGCTTCTATCTATTCTAGATAACTCCACAATAAGACATCTATTAGTATCACCCGCATGACATGTAGTGTACGGTATCAGATAGGTTGATTGTATAGTTTAGCATTAACACTTAGTATATGTGTACATCGCCTCTCGTACACACTCGTGTATCACTGATATGTACAGATGAAAACAACGCACTAATGGGCATTAAGGGGATGCGATACTTTAATTATATATATTGTTAGTTGTTGTTTGTTATTTTGATGGAGTCATTTCATTACATCTAGAAACTTAGATGAAGTTTTACCTTATAACCAATAGACATTATAATATTCCTTAAAAGCCACTCTTATGTTAAGGCATCCATGGTTTTAACGAGAGCCGATCATTTATTTACACACAATTATATAAGATCACTTCTACATCCATATTTTAAGACCTATTTAAAGGTACGGACGAGTATTGAACCCGGGTCCTACGGCTTGTCTGTCTGACTCCTTAGTCAACTGAGCTACCGAGCTAAATATAATTACATATATATGATAATATATCTGGGTAAAGAGTGGTAGTACTTGTGGTATGTATTAAAGGTGGTGTGGGAGAACATAGAACTGATAGGTATATAACAGAGATTCTATGTAATATATTATTATAGATAATTTACTAATATTCTCATATATATATATATATATATATACATATATATATATATATGCAGTAAAATAAATTTACAGCGGATACAATACTTATTATATAGTTATAACTACTCTTATAACATTGTGATAGTAAAAATGCGAAGTATAAACTATTAATATTATTATTATTATTATTATTATTTTTGGACGCTTGTTCACATGATCCTTATTTTTATTAATATAATGAATAGTTATTTATGATTTCAATTTGAAAATATCTTAATAAGATTATAAATATTAATTTACCTCAAATTTAAAATGCATAATATATTACATATAGTAAACTATTAAAATGATATATAAATATCAATTTCATAATATATAGATAATTTTAATAAAAATACATACATAATGGTTTAGTAATATTGAATTATTATACACTAGTATAGGATGTTGATAGTAGTACCTCTACGACGCTGTCTTCTGATAGTTCCACAATGTATTTGTTGTATTCCAGAACCTTCTTTAGTTCCGAAGTGATGCCGTTCCTGTGTATACGTGTGAGTCACCGATTAGAACAGTGGAGTGTTATCTCTTAGTATGACATTGTTAGCGTTACATTTAGAACATATAGTTATAAGCATGGTTATTTGCACTATTATTAGGACAGGTTAGATGTTCTAACTAATAAATAGTATATACTATAATGTATTAAATGTAACAATTATTTTGTTAAAGTTGTATTCAAATATATTTAATTTCTAGTAACTTAATAGTATTTAAAACTTGAATTTAAAATAACATATTTTATACATTTATTAATTTAAATGATAATATATTTAAATATAATTTATATAATATACTATTATATAAATTATATATCTATATATATATATATAATTAATACAAAGAAAATTAGCTTTTTTATATAAAACAAAGTATTATTGAAACCAAAGAAAATGTATTATATAAAGGCTTTATAAAATAGATTAATAAATATATAACAATTTGTATATAAAATATTTAATTTTGATTACTTTTTTAATGAAATTCAGATTTCATAAAATATTAGCATGATGAGAAGTATTGTCATGTTTACAGAATTCAAACATTGTATTTCAACTAAATATATAATTTTTTAAATATACTCTATAATATATATATGCAATAAAGTCGCGATAACTCGACATGCAGATTATTCAACACTACAGATTAGTCACAAGCTGTGTGCATACAAAGCTCCAATACATGGGTCATATGCCGACACAATGGATTGGCTAAAACAATTTGGAGGCACTAGACCAAGAGAATGAACAAGAAATAACTGGATGACTAATATTAATTAATGGACATCTAAACCGACTAGCAAATTTTTAAGAAAGGTGGAAGGTTGAGAAGAATGGAGATGATTGTTGTGAGCAAGTTAGCGAGATGGTTCCACCTATGATACACGAGTTACGCAGTAAAACTAAGATAGTATGTATATTTAGTTGTATTCGTATATTTTATTTAACAATAAATACCCCATTACTCTTTAAAAATAATTTGACATATATACGGTTCTATTCTTTCTACATAGTTTTACACTGAGCTTTATTATATTACATATTAATTATTATATTATATATTTTATAATAAAAATTATATATTACTAATATACAGTAATATATAATAAATAACTTGATTACAATATACATTACCAATGTAATATGTAAATAATTAACTCTATATATACCATGAGCATATATCCAATAAGAGATTCATGATCTTTAAAATTACAGCCTTATTACTGTTATTATATTTATCATTTCTATACATAGATTTTGATGATTATAAAACCATCTTTTACATTTATGAAAAGGATCATATGTAAAAATAATAGGTTTATCCAATGTTTTGCATTTAACCAGATTCTGTTTCAATATAATGACAAATTAATTTAGAAGTGAACGATTGAATTCATAAGTAGGTATCCTTAGTGCATCACTGTTATCATACAGATTCCACTACTCACGTTTATATCAGTATATAGGATAGCATATTATTATGAGATTCTATTTTGAATGCATATTATTACCCTATAGGGTATACCCCACTGCTAAGTAATCTCCGATGAGAACTGAATATTAGTACGTTTACTAATGGATAATAGCGCAGTTATTCGAAAAATAACATATAACAGGTAAATATTTCTTTCAAATACAAAATATGGCTATATCCATTAATGATAAATTAATAAATCGATAGCCAAATAATTACATGTGGCACATATACAATAGAAAAATGGATAATGAATATATATTCTATTAATAAAGTTTCGATAGAATATATCATTACCCATAAGCTGCATTAACATCTCTGCAAACATGTACACTCACACAAATGAAGTAATGCCAATATGTAACCCCTATAAGTCGACATCTGTACCTTCAATGTCGAGTTATCGGCAAACTACTGCATATAAACAAACATATTGTATTAATATATATATATATATATATATATTATCCATAGTATAATATAATAGTTTTTATAGTGACAACATTTATATAAATGATTTCTTTATCAAATACCTTTATATCGATTTTAGATATACTTTTCTATTGTATATTTGTGTGGTGATAATGATTATACATCATTATTTTAACTTTATATAGTATTTGTAATTGAATAATATATATTATTTAAATTAAATATTACTC
>OZ025241.1:73312277-73422277 GCA_964019155.1 Osedax fenrisi
CACTGGGGACCTTTAGTTTATCACCTTTGTTTATTGTTACAATGGCTAGGAGATAGAGAGTGCTATATCCGTGGATATTACAGGGGAGGTGGGCAATTTATGAACTCAGTAATGATGAGACTATTGGTCAGGGTGGAGTTGGTCTTCCTACTACCGATGTATTAGGTGCTAAACCCTGTTTTAGATTACCCCTAAAATAACCCCAATATAAAGAGTATTAAACCTGCACTATTTTATATAGTAATTGTGAGTTAATTTACTTTTTAAAATGTTTGTTCTATTTAATCAATAATTACTTTAATTATTCACCAAATTTGATTGTACACCAAATATAGTAATTAAATATAAACTTATTAAATTATATGAATAAACAATACATGTAAAAGATAATTGATATCCCACCCATTCGACTGTTCAGTTCCTTAGTCTAAAGGGATATCCCACTACCAGTATTTCCAGCAACTTGCTGGAAATATTTTAAAACGATTTTGTATCAAGTTGTAATATGATACCCCCTTTAAAGTTACTATATGTCAGGCAAGTTGCCGGAAAGTAAGGGGATATCCCACTACAATTGTAGTTAACTTGATAGAAGCTGGTAGTGGATACCCCCCTACCTTAATACACGTCGGATATCTATTGACCTCAATGTATACCATTTAGTAAATAGGAAATTCAGTGTTATTTTACAATTACAACTTCATTCGTTCATTTAATTGTATGTCCTTAATTGATACAATATCTACAACTTCAGAAAACATAGCTTATATTAATAATGAATGTATGATAAACTATAAACATAATTTGAAGGAACAATATTACGTCTAATCACTAATAAACTGAGATTAACATGCTTACATAGAGATGGACTAGAGATGATAACGTAATAGAGGTCAACCTTTCAAAAACTCAAGGTTACTCGATAATAGATGGGCGGCTTGGATTTTCTGCGGCATATCTGAAATCTGTGATGCAAATGGAGAGTTATGATTGGATGAGATGAATATAGTATCAGTAAGATAGACGCATGAAAGTATGATAAGAATAAACCTCAATTAAAATCCTAGATAAATATAAAACAACAATAATAATGATTAAACGCGCAGTTTTCTTTATTATTTTCTGTATTCCAAATATATATATTTTGAATTAAATAGAATTTGTTAATGTGTTATTTAATGTAACTACGGTTGACCTATTCTAACAATGTATTTCAAGCAAACCTAACCTAACCTATAAAACATAATATCGTTTCCTGAGTTTCTAATATTACATACAATATCTCTTTCTATATACGAGGTACATATGTAAAATATTGTACACGCTTATTATACAATACCTGTGTATATATCCATTTAATTATTGATCTCTATTATTAATTCCATATAAAAATACTTATGCTATTAAATATTTACATAGCATTATAGATTAGTATTACAAAGGTTAGATATATTTGTACCCATTTAATGTAATATATAAAATTGATACACTAACAATATTGTATCAATTTATAAATAAATATATATATATATATGTATATATATTATTATATGAGAATAATAGTAATATCAGAATCAGAGAGTGTTAACACTCTGGAAAATACAAAAGCAAAGTTTACCTAGGTATTTTCCCACTCAACTTGATAACAACATTACAAGCATAATAAATACCATATATAAGACTATTGTAAAAGGACAATAAAATACTTTTTTAAATGTCAATTTGTAAAGAAAATTCATTATTGATATATATATTTATCATTGAAGCTCTTTAGGAGAACAAATTATATAAATATAATTGTAAATTAACAGAAAAAATATATTAAATTCTCCTAATAAATATCATTATTATTATTATTATTAGAACTATAGACTCATTAGTTAATTGATATGATTAGTAAATTTGGTTCGTATAAATGAAAATTGTTTTATGTAAAAAGATAATGTAATATTTTAGGTTAAGATTTAGTCATATTTATATTTTTTAAGATATTAATTTTTATAGAATCTTGAAATTTTAAGAAATTGAATTTTTTATAAATTTTATTTATAACTTGATTAAAATAAACATTTTTTTTATTACACAATTTGCAATATTATAATTGGTTGAATATTAGATAAAAAAGTATTATGATATATTTGTATAAGATTTTTTAAAGTTAGTTTATTTTTATTAATTTATAATAGACATTGATCTACTTAGCTTTGCTCTGATATAATTTATAGATTTCTGATATAATAATTCCAGTTACATTTATCATCATTTTATATATCAAGGAACGATAAATGATTCAACTGCTCTATCATTTCATTATTAACTCTTAATTATTAATTCAGGTTTATTTTGTAGGTAAACTTTTAGGTAAACCTCTACTAGAAATACTATCTAATTTATTTATCAATATATTATGATCTAAAGTGTCAAATCGTCTTTTTCCATCAATTGATAAAATTGCACAATTATTATTATTTTCTAATTCATCAAATACCGTTTCTGATAAGTGATGTAAAGCTTCTGTTGAAATAATTTTGTCTGAACCCAAATTTATTTTCATCCAAATTTTATATTTATTAATGAAATAAAGAAGTCTTATTTTAAATATTTGTTAATACATTTTTTAGAAATGAGAGTTAAGTGATATTGTCCTGAAATGTAAGGGTATACCTTTACATTTCAGGCAAATATCACTTCTCTCTCATGTTAATGATTTTAGAATTTTAAATAATCAGGAAACACTCCTTCACTGAATGATTTATTATATAAAATATAATATATGGCTCAATTCGTTTTAAGTTGTTTTATTATTCTCATATTTATATTATAAATATCATTACTATTTTTATTGTTTGTATGAATTATTTTATCAAATATTTCAGAATTTGTAACTGGTGTTACAAAGTATTTTTGTTAAGAGATGTTAAAAAATGTTGATGTCAATTTGAATTAAAACCAGTTAGAATTAAAATTCCGAATAAGATATTTCCAACATTACAAAAATATAGTTTAAACTCATAGGTTGATAAGGTTTTATTTAAATAATTTAAAAAATATCATTAATAAGATTATTTAAAATAGATCATATTTTTTATGGGGATTATTAGAACAATTTGTCAGTAATTTTTTTATAAATTATTTTTTCGACATTTCTATGTACAGAAGTTAAAATATTCCTATATTTTATATAATGAGATCATATATATATATATATATTTTTTTATTTTTTTTTTTTTTTATTTGGTGGAGTCCTTTCATCCCATCAGGAACTTAGATGAAGTTTTCACTTATAACCATATATGGCTCTAATGTCCCTTCGAAGCCGCTCTCATGTTAAGGCATCCATGGTTTTAACGAGAGCCGATCATTTATTTATACACAATTATATAAGATCACTTCTAAATAATATTTTAAGACCCATTTTATAAAATTAATTAATGGTCCGGACGAGGGTCGAACCCGTGTCCTACTGCTTGTGTGTCTGACGCCTTAGCCACTGAGCCACACAGGCAGTGTAATATATATATATATATATATATATATATATATATATATATATATGTATATATATTTGCATACATAATTTGTAATAGGTTCAAACTCGTTGATTGCATAGCCATATGTATATTTCTATTATTATATTTAAATATTTTATCATTTTATATTTCGTTATTTGTTTTATATTTTATATTTTTTATCGGTTGCCATTCAAATTTCTTTTCTTGCTATATTGTACATAACAATCCATGTGGGGTACAATTTAAATGATCAGTTTGACCGTTAACTTGGGGTGATATACTCTAGTTATACTTTATCTACGACATGTTGCTCACACAAATCACCAATGACCTCTGATTCAAAGTTCTGTCCTTGATCAGAGTGTATCCGTGATGGTATTGCATACTGGAACTAATATTGGCGTAGAGCTTTAGCGACAGTCATGGATTTTTGGTTTTTTGTCGATATGGCTACAGATATATTTGTATGTACATATATTTGTATGTACATGTATTTTATTTTCTGTACAATGATATTTTCTATACTATTAAAACTTTTTTCTACTGAGGTAAAATCCATGGCAAGGATTTCTAAGGGACGCAGTGATTGGATCGAGCATATTTTTGGCTTAATTGTCAATGAACTAGAAATGACGGTAGGATTTACAATACTCCTTCACATGGTTCCATACGCCTATCCAGAATACTCTATCTAAAATGAAGTTTGTAGTACGATCAATACCTTGCCTTTACAATACATCATGCATCGCCAATACAATTAGTTCACCAGTTATTGCCATCTGTATCTTGGCTATCATTGCTAAGCGGTGAATCTTCAGACGCTACTATCGCATTGATATTCTCAGTTGACCGATCAGCCTGAGGTAGACTCGATTCAAAGGTGACCTTCACCTCGGCAGTAGAGGTTTTTCTGATATTTTTCACCTCTGATTCAATAGAATCCCACCTCTCCAACTTGCTATAGTCCATAACAGTTAGATCTACAATTTTATCCGTAGTAGACGGAATTTCAGACTCGGGGATGGCTGCGAAGGTGACATGGTTAGGGTGTGGGTTGGAGTCACATGTGGTCTGCCAATCGAGAGGGTTGTAGCTATCTCTTCTTTCTGGTATTGCGAACCAATCGTATCCCGAGAGAAGAGTTAGCTCCAACCCTCTCGATTGGCTCGCAGACCACATGTGACTCCAACTCACACCCGTACCATGCCACCTTCGCAGCCACCTTCGCAGCCATCCCCGAGCTTGAGATTCCACCTACTACGGATAAAATGGTAGATCTAACTGTTATGGACTATAGCAATTTGGAGAGGTGGGATTCCATTGAATCAGAGGTGAAAAATATCAGAAAAACCTCTACTGCCGAGGTGAAGGTCACCTTTGAATCGAGTCTACCTCAGGCTGATCGGTCAACTGAGAATATCAATGCGATAGTAGCGTCTGAAGATTCACCGCTTAGCAATGATAGCCAAGATACAGATGGCAATAACTGGTGAACTAATTGTATTGGCGATGCATGATGTATTGTAAAGGCAAGGTATTGATCGTACTACAAACTTCATTTTAGATAGAGTATTCTGGATAGGCGTATGGAACGATGTGAAGGAGTATTTTAAAGCCTGCCGTCGTAGTGTAATTTCTAGTGCTTTGACCATTACACCAAAAAGGGAGCGATCCAATCACCGCGTCCCTTAGAAATCGGGAAATATGGATTTCACCAGGGAAAAAAGTGTTAATGGTATAGAAAAATCCTAGTACTAACGGATATTTTCACGAAATACTCTGTAGCCATACCAACGAAAAACCAAACAAAATGTCGATAAAGCTCTACGCCAATATTAGTTCCGGTATTGAATACCATCACGGATATACTCTGATCAAAGACAGAACTTTGAAACAGAGGTCATTCGTGATTTGTGTGAGGAACGTGTCGTAGATAAAGTAGAACTAGAGTATATCACATCCAAGTTAATGGTCAGACTGAGCATTTAAATTGTACCCTGCATGGATTATAGCAAGTAAGTAAATCTGAGTGGCTTCGCTATAGCTATTCGCTATATATATATATTAACAATCTTGTGTACACATATAATTGTGGGATGCATGCTTCAACTAGGGAGTCTCTATGTGTCCTTTTCTTTTAGTGAGAACCAATCATACTTATTGATAGCTTGATTTGTAACACGAAGAAGGACAAATTTACCTTCCATATAAATAAACTAAGTATAAATTCTAAAATAATTTATTTATGAAAATATATATATTATGTAATAATGAACATGAATTAAATTGAATTAAATTAAATACAATATAAATATATATTACATACATTGATATATCATCTGACTTCACTTTATAACATATATATATATATATATATATATATATATATATATATATATATATATATATATATATATATAATTCCGAATTTGGTATAAGAACCCTGATAAATATTGAAACAAAGGTTATGATCTTGCGTTTAAAAAAAAAATACGAGTATAGTAACAAATTAGGGAACCATCGCATTTTTTTTTTGTGTTAACAATTTTATTATAAAATTGTAAAATATTCAGATTTATCTTTAAAATTGTATATAAAGTTTAAAATAAAAGTATTTCAAAATATTTCAAATCGAGTTTTAAACATAGTCCTGTAAAAAATATTTGATAAAATTTGAGTAATATTTGTTATCAAATATTCAGTTATGATACATTTTATTATCATTATTTATAATATTAATATTTATCCGAATTTCAAAATTTAAATACAAGAATACAGATAACAAATAGCAGTATTTACTCGCTAGAGTATTATGTAGCCAATTAAATGAAAGCATCTATTTACTAATTTTGTGATAGCGTCATATATTTTAAAATATACTAACTGAAAAATAATATTGACAAAAACTTTGGAACATATCTCAGAACTTTTTTTTGTGATTTTTTTTTCTATATAAATATTTATAGAAATGACAAAATTATCAAAATTTCCGACCAATATGGGGAAAATTGGGATTTTATTTTTAATAATATTTTTTGTATCTAAAATTAATATAATTTATATTTTACAAACTCTTTAAATTCTATAATATAAGTTGTATCTTGGTTTTTACAAATTTACACAAAAAAAAATGATAGTACAAATTAATAATTTATAATTTATAAAAAAATAAGATAAGACGTGAAATATATTAAAAAAAATTTCTAACGATTTAAATTCTTTAAAAAAACACAATTATTAATCCAGTCGATTAACAAAATGTTTGTAATAATTCGTAAACTTTTTTATTTTCAAATATAAAATTTGTCATATTTTTATATTAAAATAGTGAATAAATAACAATATTGTATACTTTAATATACATTAATTTTTGTCTTATTAATTTCATGTAATAGTAGACTCATATACTTATATATATATATATATATATATATATATATATATATATATATATATATATATATATATATTTATGTTTATATTTGATTATAAATACATTTTTTTAATTAAAATTAAAATAATTTGTATTTTTCAAAAATTTCCTGGAAATTTCCTGGAAAATAGAAAAAAAATATCATACAAATATTATCTTATACAAAAATATATAATTCAAACTATACTTACAGATTTAACTACAACAACAATTTGTAATGATGATAAATCGAAGTTTCAAAATATCTCCTATATCCTCCATGTTAAACTTTAATGAGGTGACGGTTCTCCCGTATAATAATGAATTTAACATTTTTTTTGTATTCAATTTATTATGTTATTTATCTAGTTCATATAAAAATGGATGCAGCAATTTTCATAAGAAATGTACCGAGCCGAACCGGCTTAACGCACGCCCGCACTGCCTACTTACAAAACGCACGCACTGCCATGCTGCACGTACTAATACACACACGAGCGAGCATGTACTGGTAATCCGCAGCGTTCGTTCACTGCATCATCTACTATCTATTGTAGTGTGAGCTGATAACAGGAGGAGATAGATAACAGGAGCAGATAGATAACAGGTTAGCGATGTAGTGATATAGCTTAGACATTGCTCACATACGCTATATTCGTAGTATTAGATCCCGATATGTATTTAAATAATTAAATAATTACCGCTGCCATTATAATTATACATTTGCGATATAATCGATTAAATATTACATATTAATATGAATGTATACCTTTAGAATACACGAAGTGGGAACGAGCAGATGTAACACGTGTTGCACACGTTTTATAAAACTATAGTTCAATACGCCTATATTACTGGTGTGTGCGATGTGTGGGTGTGTGTGTAGGTTGTTATGTACAGCCGTAATACTCACATGGGATGCATAATCACAATATATAAAATAGAAAAAACCTACAATATTTTAAATCTGAACAATATTATATTCTATATAGTATATTATATATATATAGTAATTATATAATAAAATACTAAAATATTAAATACGAAGGTGGCTATAGCCATAGTATAAAAAACCACAAGTATACTTGTACATGATGGCATTATCATGCCTATAGGGATTATATATATAAGACGTTGTGTACTGTATGATATAGCATATATATACATAGATTTATATTTTACAATTAGGTAACCTATGCTTACATACGAGCGCATTAGAACACACTGTTGATGTGTATAGGTAGGTGGATGTGTGGGTATCGCCTATAGGCACATCCGGTAGTGACCTACACTGACCAGTGCAACAGACCAGTGGTCAGGCGATAGTGTGATTAGTATATTGCACTGTGTCACTTCCATTAACCATAACTGTATATATAGTATACTATATATACGTATATATATACGTGCACATACATTCGCATTATAATGAAGTATATATACATATAGTTATATATATGTATTGTATATATAAGTATATATACACATAGTAGTATACACATAATGGCGTCTATAGTGACGTGTAACACTTATTGTTAAAGTATAATTAATATGCATACACGTATGTGATACGTCGCTTATGTAAACTATGTATCATAAACACAAATAGAAATATTTATATTTGTCTATTTGTTTCTATCCAAATTTGGGATATTATTTCCCGAACAATTTTTGTTGTGGTTGTCTTATTATCGCACGGAATTAGGGCGGAGAAGATGTGTGTGTGTGTACATCTATAGGTTGTAACCTATGTATACATAGGTGTTACCTCACTGAACAATAGTTGTATTGTGTTGTCTGTGTGACGTAGTGTGTATGTGTGTGTGTGTGTGTATGTGTGTGTGTGTGTGTGTGTGTGTATGTGTGTGTGTGTGTGTGTGTGTGACATTTACCTTAGACACGAGGTTTGTATGTATAAGATTCCACCGGCCGATATACGCGGAGAGTGATATATATATAATTTAAAATATACATAAGCGTGGTTGGGTGCCGTGTGCGCGATAGTAAAAGGTGTGCGGTGCGGATCGGAGTGGTGCGCATGACAATAATAGGTGCGCGGTGCGGATCGATAACCACTGTAGACGTCAACAAGATAAGTGTTGTCGGACATACACATGTTGAATAATTAATACGGGCCTACATTGCCTTATAAGGCTCTATAGATAAGAACAATCTCTGCTGTTATAGGCCGTTCACATCAACTCCGTTTTATTTTAACTCCGATTTATGCTCCGATTTTTAGATCCGATTTTTATCTCCGTAAACTATAAATCTATGTCGGCGTCACATTGACTCCGAAAAATTAACTCCGAAATTAGCTCCGACAAAATAATTGTATTTATTAATTTTCAAATTTATTATTATATTTATTTGTTTACAAAATTCAAAATCTTTGTTAATAAATATTGTAACTTACATTAAAGCATAATATGCATGCGAATAGATTTATCATAATATATGTAATATTAATTAATTAATAATACGTGTCGAGTTAACAAATTACAAAAATGTATATTATATTCATAATATGAGTTTAAAAGTGCTGTTTTGGCATATTTATTATGTAAATAGAATTATAATTAATTTATAACACATCAAAGGATTTTAATATTTTTAACACATTAATTTTAATATTAATTTTATAATTATATTCTATACATAATTATTATATTATATATTATTATATATTATATTATGATAATATTTCATTATTATAATCCGATATCATTATGCAGTGATTATACATTATATTTAATCATGTATATTTATGCTATCTTACAAAATATAATTGATCATTCTATATAATTCTATCAAATTATATTGCCAGCAGTAAATTTGATCGATATATATCTTATCTCTAATAATGTAAAATATTATATATGATATCACATCATTTAATCGGTTATATATTTCAATTAAAATTAGTAAATATGATCTATATGTAGATTTGAGTGACACATATGATGTGTCACTCAAATCTAAATATAGATCATAGTTACTAATTTTAATTGAAATATATAACCCAAGCAATATGCATATCGTGCAGTTAAATATACACCTGTATAATTAGATCATACAAATTATGATATTTTCAAGTTGTATCATGCTTAGTAATTTGATTAATTAATAACATTATGTATATATATATATTATGTTATTCTTATTAATATTAAGTGAATATATATTTACGGCCTCATTTATTTTGATTATTATACGTCTTTTATATTTCGAATTACTAAACCTATCTACATATTACGATGTTTATTATCCTTAGTAGGTCTATATGTTTGTCTATATCTAAAATAGAATCCAAAAGTTACGAAAGAATTATAAATTATTTAACTATATATAATATAAAATAAAAATTGAATATAATATTTTAAAATTTAAATCCCACAAATTGATATAAAATACCTCCGTAAATTTTTAGCTCCGGTAAAAACTCAACATGTTGAGATTTTACCGGAGCTAAAATAATTCTTCAACATCCCATAATAGGCCGTTCACATCAACTCCGTTTTATTTTAACTCCGATTTATGCTCCGATTTTTAGATCCGATTTTTAGCTCCGTAAATTTAATTCTGTAGTCGGCGTCACATTGACTCCGAAAAATTAACTCCGAAATTAGCTCCGACAAAATAATTGTATTTATTAATTTTCAAATTTATTATTATATTAATTTGTTTACAAAATTCGAAATCTTTGTTAATAAATATTGTAATTTACATTAAAGCATAATATGCATGCGAATAGATTTATCATAATATATGTAATATTAATTAATTAATAATATGTGTCGAGTTAACAAATTACAAAAATGTATATTATATTCATAATATGAGTTTAAAAGTGCTGTTTTGGCATATTTATTATGTAAATAGAATTATAATTCATTTATAACACATCAAAGGATTTTAATCTTTTTAACACATTAATTTTAATATTAATTTTATAATTATATTCTATACATAATATTTCATTATTATAATCCGATATCATTATAATAATGATTATTCAGTGATTATACATTATATTTAATCATGTATATTTATGCTATCTTACAAAATATAATTGATCATTCTATATAATTCTATCAAATTATATTGCCAGCAGTAAATTTGATCGATATATATCTTATCTCAAATAATGTACAATATTATATATGATATCACATCATTTAATCGGTTATATATTTCAATTAAAATTAGTAAATATGATCTATATGTATATTTGAGTGACACATATGAAGTGTCACTCAAATCTAAATATAGATCATATTTACTAATTTTAATTGAAATATACACCTACATAATTAGATCATACAAATTATGATATTTTCAAGTTGTATCATGCTTAGTAATTTGATTAATTAATAACATTATGTGTATATATATATTATGTTATTCTTATTAATATTAAGTGAATATATATATTTACGGCCTCATTTATTTTGATTATTATACGTCTTTTATATTTCGAATTACTAAACCTATCTACATATTACGATGTTTATTATCCTTAGTAGGTCTATATGTTTGTCTATATCTAAAATAGAATCCAAAAGTTACGAAATAATTATAAATTATTTAACTATATATAATATAAAATAAAAATTGAATATAATATTTTAAAATTTAAATCCCACAAATTGATATAAAATACCTCCGTAAATTTTTAGCTCCGGTAAAAACTCAACATGTTGAGATTTTACCGGAGCTAAAATAATTCTTCAACATCCCATAAAACGGAGCTATTTTATCTATTTTTCGGAGTTATTTACCGGAGCTAACTACTTTCGGAGCTAATTATCGGATCGGAGGTAAAAACGGAGTTGATGTGAACGGCCTATAAAACGGAGCTATTTTATCTATTTTTCGGAGTTATTTACCGGAGCTAACTACTTTTCGGAGCTAATTATCGGATCGGAGGTAAAAACGGAGTTGATGTGAACGGCCTATTAGGCGTAGAGGTGGTACCGCGCTGTGCACTCGGTTCACACCTATATCGGTACTATAGTATACATATACTGTAGTATACCGCATTATACTGCCTTCTCTGTAGCGTATACGTCCTCGCCCCAGTTATATATACTATATATTTATATATAAACACTGCCTGTGTGGCTCAGTGGCTGAGGCGTCAGACACACAAGCAGTAGGACACGGGTTCGACCCTCATCCGGACCATTAATTAATTTTATAAAATGGATCTTAAAATATTATTTAGAAGTGATCTTATATAATTGTGTATACATAAATGATCGGCTCTCGTTAAAACCATGGATTCTTTAACACGAGAGCGGCTTCGAAGTGACATTAGAGCCATATATAGTTATAAGTATAAGCTTCATCTAAGTTCCTGAATGGGATGAAAGGGATATATATATATATATTTTTATTGTTATTGTTATTATTATTTGGTGGAGTCCTTTCATCCCATCCAGGATCTTAGATGAAGTTTTCACTTATAACCATACATGGCTCTAATGTCCCTTCGAAGCCGCTCTCATGTTAATGCATCCATGGTTTTAACGAAAGCCGATCATTTATTTATACACAATTATATAAGATCACTTCTAAATAATATTTTAAGATCCATTTTATAAAATTAATTAATGGTCCGGATGAGGGTCGAACCCGTGTCCTATTGCTTGTGTGTCTGACGCCTTAACCACTGAGCCACACAGGCAGTTATGTATATGTGTTGTTATATGATATATATATATATATATATAGATATAAGAAAACCTATAACTATAGTTCTATTACATTTAATAACGATATGTAACTTTGCGGTATACCGTTTATAAACAGTGTTAACAAAACATACACACACATACATACACACACAATGCTGGTATAACAAGTGATAATGATTGGTTGGCTACGGTGACTTGATGTTAGTTAGTTAACTATATATAGTAGAGATACCGATAGTAATTAGCCGTAGCCAATTAGCAATAGTGAAGGTAATTAGTAAGACTGCCTGTACAAACTGATCAGATCATTATTAAATGCTATCTTGCATAACATATATCACCGCGCCGTGTCATTATATAATATACAATTAGTGACGAAATAGACACGTATACGTATACAACTATAGGTGGGTCTGTATTAGTTATGTAAATGATGCCGAGCTTTTGATGCCGACCCGAGACTTTTGGTTTTTAATGCCGAGCCGAGACTTTCATTTTCGGAAAAAAAAACGAGCTTGAGCCTAGCCGAGACTCTAGCCAAACGAGCACGAGCCGAGTTGAGACTTTTACAAAACATTACCGAGTCGAAATGATGCTTTTTTGAAAAAATGTAATTTTACATTTTAATGGTAATTTATATATATTTCACATTTACATCACTTTAAACAAAATAATCTGCGCCAACTTCGCAATTCAGTGAATAATAATGTAAATTTCATCTAGTGGTGTAAATAATGCCGAGCTTTTTGATGCCGAGCCGAGACTTTCATTTTCGGAAAAAAAACGAGCTTGAGCCTATAGGCTATATACGGCTATAGCCGAGTTGAAACTTTAGGTAACTGAGACTGAGACTGCATCATGCTTTAGATTTGAGCATCATTTACATCACTAGTCTGTATACAGTATACCTATAGGTATATCTAGGCCTATTTATATGTTTATAGATATATCTTTATTTAAAGGTGAACATTGCATGACCAGTGGTAGTGATTATTAACATAGAATAACCGCGGTGGTTATTAACCACCGCGTGACAACCCCCCCCCCCTTAAATACCCATCACACTCCACCAACTAATACCCTTAAAGACCCACAATATCCATACTAATCTCCTTGTAAGCACGGCTCCGTTATCTTCAGATGCCATGTATGCATATATGCACATTCACCTTATTTACCAAATATATATATATATATATATATATATATATATATATATTTTATATATATTATATATATATATATATAATATATAATATATATATATAAATCAGCATAAGCATAATTATAGGTTTGTATTTAAGGAAATATATAATTAAGTCTACTTCATTATGTATACGATTATTAATACATACACATCAATTATTTTCTATAATACCTATGATAATACTGTTATATAATGTGGTTTGTAATAATACCTACGTAGAATAATGTGTGTATTTGAACATATGTTTTTTATATATTATATTGCTACCTTATTTAATGTTATTGTTTCGTTTTGTATTCAAGTATCGAATGTACGTAATACGAACTTTGTATGCAATTATCGAACTTGCGATCATATGTTTGATAATATAATTAATTTATGTTATACAGGTATCGATACTTCAAAAATGTACATTAAATTCAAAAATATGTGTATTGACGAGTATAGATACTTCAAAAGTAAATTCGAACAAGTATCAATACTTCAAAAAATGAGTTAATTTACAGCACTATAGTGCTTTACATACCATATATGGTAGTATACATACATATGATAGAGTTGTAGCTACAGTTATACACCGCGGTATACAAGCACGGTGCCGTGTACAATACTGTACTGCACAGTTATCACATACAGTCATGGGTCTATAGACCTATATTAGAAGATGTACACTGTACATTGTATACAATGTACAGTGTATACATGTGTGTGTGTGTGTGTGTACATACCGGATCTGACCTATACGCCTTATAAGGCGACAGTCACAAGTTAGTCGTATACGATAAGGTTGTCATCGTTAATTTTTAGATTATATAAAAACACAAATTACAGCACATTTTGTAATTAATTTTCTACTCATCCATTGGAATTAACTTAATTTCATCGTTTAGATACCTATAGGTAATACTATAGTAAGTAATCAAAGTTCTTAATCATATTATAATCCAGCAAGTAATCAGATGACTATCATGGGGCTATGTATTGATTACGATCACAGATTACAATTCGATTATAATCATTGATATTTATTTGATTACGAACATTGATTTAAATGTGTGCTTTATTAAATGTGTCATTGATTACAATCATATTAATATCGAGTATTTAGAAGTGTATATTCTAGTTAGTAATCAAAGCACCGTTGCTTATAAATGTTAATACAATGTTAATACGAGTAGGTGTACTATTTAAGCAATCGAACGAAGCATTCATAATTGTGATCCGGAGAATAAAATATAGCATACACGTTAACTGACCGTTATTAATTATATCCTGCAGGAAATACTAGCGGTATAATATGTGCGTGTGTGCGTGTGCGTGTGTGTGTATACACATACACACACGCACAGATGTATACATCTTATAAGATTTCGGTGGGTGGGGGGGAGATCGCGAATATCTCGGAGATCTATACGATGATGTAATTAATAGCTTCGTCCGCGTAATTAGATCATCGTTTATTACGGACGGAGCTAACGTTATGTCATCACCGCCGCCACCGCTGATATATTGCGTAATAACGATGAAGAACTACTGCAGGGGTGATTAGCGATAGCCACTGAAATAGAGGTATTAACCACTATGTAGTGTGGACCCACTATAGTGTAGAAGGGGCGGGGGAGCTATTATTACGTAACCGGAAGCTAGGCTGAGCGATACCACAGCGATATCGGCTTGTATATCATATTGCGTAATATCACTCCGGTATTGGTAATATGATATAATACTTATATATATATATATGTAATTATACGTGAACGAATACCATATGATGTAATAGTATATAATATATAAATAAACCTACACAATAGAATGAAATCTATAAATAATCTAGTATTACCTATATATATATATATATATAATAATAATATTTATTTATTGAAATCTCTTATATATATTGAATACAATACAAATAGCGGATACAAATGGACCCCTCAAGAAGTCATAGACTTGTACATGTTATAAATAACTGTGAGAGGCCCCGGACAATACAATACAAATAGTAACATTTTTTTTCTTGTGTTTTGATTTATTGTTTATTAAGTTCTTTATAAACACAAGAGAAATTCAAGAACTGCCTGGAGTCGAACCCGGGACCTCTGGCTTACTAGCTTTTGGTTGTCCCACTGAGCCATCGACCCCAGACTATATATATATATATATATATATATATATATATATATATATATATGATATGACATATGTATAAACATGTGTGTGTGTGTGTGTGTTTACGACAGTTACAAGGGAACATACGGGTACACATGTCGTGAGTAGATTACCACGTGGTGGTCACGATGACGTCACAACCCAACTACCGATGACGTCATCACCGCTAATAACAGCTACGGTGGTGGAGACTGACCACGTGTATGTGTGCATTAGGAGAACACATCTATAGCGTATAACACGCGTATGAGACGTCCCCACGGACACCGGTAATATTGCCTATTTATATCAGTGGTCAGGCGTTATTGCCACACTCATTCACTGCCATTTATTACCTCGATGCAGAGAAATACTGAACATAACACTAGTGTACTGCACATACACACGCGCGCACGTGACTGTGATAAAGTCACGTGACTGTATACGCACACGTGACTGTGATAAAGTCACGTGACGTGCTGTATAGTAAATAAACATGGCGAATATGCGCGGCGCGGCGATATAGTGTTTCAGTGATTAGATTCACTGCAGCAGCAGCCACAGCCGCCGACATGCATACGGTTTAGCATACGCTCGAGCGGCACAACCGCGCTGCAACGAGTGTGTACACATTGTAGTAATAGTGATATAGGCTCTATAGAATGGTGGTACGCCCATGTTATGTTAATCTAACCCGAAGTATAAGTTTATGAAATGTGTTAACACAACTAGAAAAATTAATTAATATACACACTTATATATATATATATATATATATATATATACATCAATACATACAGATACACTAACACCCACACAGTCACACAGCCGAGCACACATACTAGATACCCAGCACTACGACCACGACGATGATGATATAATACCTCTACTACTACTGCGGCCGTTAACGACAACATCATAGCACGATGGACATAGACAGCACTGGTGGTGTGGGGCCGGTGTACAACGATACGGCCACTACCTATAGGGTACTGGACACGTTGAAGATTGTCGCTAGGACCAAGGACTCGCTGAAGATCAGCTGGGACGTGTCGCAACGACTTGTTCAACATGTTAATGGTTTCAAGGTCAGCAGTACACGTGTATACACATTATCTAGTCTACTTATATTATAGGTACCGATATATCAATACCAAATGTTAATACAAAATATATATATATATAGTACAACGTTATTAATATATAATTATTGAAGGAACAACATATGTATATAGTATATAATATATATGTATATATATATATATACATATATATATATATATATATATATATATATATATATATAATAGGTAATATAATCGATAGTATTACTACGATATTGAATAGTGCATATGTATACAGCCTAATACTATAAATAATAAGTGTACTGCAGTAAAGGAAGTGACATTTAGATTACAATCTATTGACATGTCCTCAAGGACGCGAGTGATGCATATGACATATCATCATTAATAATACCTCCTATAGATACGTGTGTGCAGTGAATGTCCATACACAGGAATGCTGTCATGTATACGTTCTAAAAGTGTACCATGGTACAGTATAGTGTACTATAGTATACTATAATATTATATATAGTATATATATATATATAGTATATATTACCGTGTATCTCATATATATACGATATATGTTCGTGTATAGTGTGTACCATGGTACAGTATAGTGTACTATAGTATACTATAATATTATATATAATATATATATATAGTATATATTACCGTGTATCTCATATATATACGATATATGTTCGTGTATGTGTTAAATACGTACACAGGGCACGTGTTAAACACACCCGCGTATACAGGTGATCTACCAGGCGTTCGGAAGTCGTATAAAGCAGAGGTCGGGTTACCTGTTGCCGGACATGCCTCACTACAGTATAGAGATGCTGCACGAGAGCACGCGATACTCGATATGCGTGGATACCTTCACGGACGCGCATCCGGACGGTTAGCAACAAGCGCGCTCACGTCTGCATACACGGGCGACCACGTGTGCATAGTGGGAATATCATATCCGTACAGTGTAAATGTTAATACCAACAATTCAAATTACAAGAAATAGCAATTCTTATGCGCGGATAGCGAATTATAGGCGGAGATATTTTAAATTCGGTAAATACAAATAATTATTGAAATATTAAACTTAGGAGCCTCGATATAACGTAACTAATAAAGTAAAAGTAAGTAATACAAATGTATTACTTACAGAGCCGAGGTCACCCTTATTGTGTTCGGACACCCGCGTCTGTGATACCTATAGGTATAGAATATATTCTGAGAGTGCCCATGGGTGATATATATATATATCGAGAGTAAGCTGAACATACATACATGACCGCGCTGTATAGAACCTGTATGCTATAGTGGGTTACCAGACAACCTGAAGGTATCCATAACGCTGGTTATTACATAATGTAATGAGATGACCGACTGATCCGCGAATATATATCGATGTTGTGCACGTGAGCACAGGTGTATGCATACACAGGTATATAGCGCTCCGTGCACCGTGGTAGCGTATAGTGTGTAGTGTATTGTAGGTATATTGTACCTATAGAGATTGCTTTCATAATATATATAGTACATTATCTATAGTACTATAGTGATATATACAGATACAGATAATCACAGTAATTGAATTCATAATATGAATTTCATATGTGAAGTATACTTCAATACTCTGCGATCATAACTAGATTTCAGATCTATAAATAGGGTCAGCCATTCATTGTATCACCTATTCTATTGACCGTTTAATAAGTTCGACTGGCTATATATATATAGTAATTGCTATGGTTAATATAATGTATATGTATACTTATAAGTGGTGTTGAATTGGCTATCTATAGATTCGGACATAGGAGGTGTAGGTGTGAATTATAATACTTCTTCGAATCTAATTAACACCTACCAATCATACATATATATATAGAAAATCAATACCACTTAAACATATATATATATATATATATGTAAATGTATACTATATAAAGTATATATATATTATAATAATAATAATAATAATAATAATAATATTTATTAGAAGAAAGTTGTATATATATATATATATCATGTGAATTATTAAATTCATTATATTATTGTTTCCTCTAAAAGGCTTCAGATGAAGATAATTATCTTTTCTATGCTGTCGCCTGCATCACCATCACCGGAACGTTTTTTTTTGTTGAATTACTTTACTTTTTTTCATTTCGTTTTCTTCTTGTGTTTTATAAGATATTTTATTATCATTTAAAAACATAAACATCAAAATAATAATAATAATAATAATAATAATAATAATAATAATAATAATAATAATAATAATAATAATAATAATAATTTTTTTATATAATTTATTTTTTTTAATTTTTTTTTAATTTTTAATTTTTTTTTGTATCTCAATGAGTTGATTTTTTATTTTTTTTTTATATGAATTTTTGTTTTTTATAATTTGGATATCTCCATTTAGATTATTCCATAACTTAGGTCCCATGGTTAGGATACTATTTATTAGTTGACTTTTTTTTGTATAAGGTATTTTGTAGATAGGTGATTTCCTTAATTTATTTTTATTTTCGTGTTTTTTATGTATGTTATAAATATTTTGTGGTAGATTATTATTGTGATGGTCATGCATGTATATTAGCGTGTTATATTTTATTAAACTATTGAGTTTTAATATATTATTCCTTTCAAATAGCAAATTTGTATGTTCTCTGAAATATTTGGTTTTGTTTATTATTCTTATGATTTTTTTTTGTGTGAGAATTAAATTTGTAAGATTACTTTTATAAATATTACCCCATATTATATTTCCATACATTATGTATGGCAGGAATAGGCTGTTATATATGATAATCATTGGTTTTGTCTTAATGTATTTTGATAATCTGCTTATTGAGTAAAGTATTTTCGATAATTTATTATTAAGATTAAATATATGATTTTTAAAGTTTATATCTTTGTCAATTATTATTCCTAGATATTTATATTCTATTTCATTTTGTATTGATATGTTATTTATTTTTAGATGTATGTTACTGTATTTTCTCGAGTTAAAATTCACTATTTTAGTTTTATTGATATTTATTTTAAGTTTATTAAATGTATACCATTTTTCTATTTTTGTAATCATATTATCTATGGTATATTTTAATTTTTCATTGTTTTCACTTGTAAATGTTATTGCTGTATCATCAGCATATACTATAAGTTTTACTTGTTGGTTATTATTGAATAGTAATGATAGGTCATTTGTGTATATTATAAATAGGAGAGGAGCACGTATTGATCCTTGTGGTACCCCAATATTATTACATAATATTTGTGATTTTTTATCATTTATCAAAACAACTTGTTTTCGATTACTTAGGTAGCTTTTGATAAGTTGTAGCGAATTGCTTCTTATTCCATATTTATATAATTTATCTATTAATATGTTGTGATCTAGCGTGTCAAATGCTTTGCTTAGATCAAGGAATAGAGTATTTATTGATTTATTTTGTTCTTTGTTTATTAATATATGGTTATATAAATCTAAAATAGCATGTGTTGTGTTATGCTTTTTAGTATATCCGTATTGTGTATTAGATATAATTAGGTTTTTTTGAAAAAATGAAGTAAATCTCTGATGTATTATTTTTTCAAATATTTTTGAAATTTGACATAGTATTGATATGGGCCTGTAGTTGCATGGTTCGTATTGGTTTTTATTTTTATATATGGGTTTTATTATGGAATTTTTCATTTTTTGTGGAAATATACCTTCACTAATACATAAATTAAAAATATGTGTTAGTGGTGATGAAATATAATCTATTGATATTTTTACAATTTTCATGTTAATTAGGTTTATATCTAATGAGGTTTTTAATTTACTATTTTTTATTATTGAAGTTATTTCTTGTTTATTGGTTGGTTCTATGAATATAGAATTATTTATATTTGGTATTTCTACAGGATTTATTATATTTTGATTTTTAAATTGATCATTTATAATTTGTGCATTATTAATAAATTGTTCATTAAATATATTTGCTATTTTACTTGAGTCAAATGTGTTTTTATTATTTTTATCTTTAATGTATGTAATATTGTGTTTATTTACATTTGTATTAATGATATTATTTACTGTTTTCCAATGTTCTTTCGATGTTATGTTATCGTTTATTTGTTTGTTAATGTATTTTTGTTTTGCTTGTTTTATTGTGTTTTGTAAATTATTTCTATAAGATTTATAAACGTATAAATCTAATTCTGATTTACTTTGTAGATATGAGTTAAATAGTTTTTGTTTTTTATTTATTTTTCTTTTTATGTTATTTGTTATCCAGTTTTTAGAGAATATTTGTGATGATACTTTTGAAGTGATTATGGGAAAGTGTTTGTTTATTATATTTATATATTGAGTGTAGAAAATATTATAGGCATCTTCTGCATTATTGTTATTATATACAGTGTCCCATTTTATTTGTAATAGATTTTTAATAAATGTTACAATATTATTGTTTTTAATTGTTCTTGTTGTTATTAATGTTTTATTTTTCAGTAATCTGTTATTTAAGTTAAAATTTGCATATATTGGAAGATGGTCTGTTATTTGTTCTTGTATTATACCACTTTTTCCTATGAAATTTGTATCTATATTAGTGTAGATTTGGTCAATTATTAAGTTTTATTTGTATTGTATATTGGTCTTGTATTAGAATGTATAAGTGGTGTTAGTCCTAATTGGTGCATTAGTTGGTTTATTTTTGAATTTATATTATTATTAATATTATGTAATACCAAAGCCCTTGGGCTTTGGTATTACATTATAATATAGTATATCACTATAGTAATATCGTTCGAATCCCCGTTATTATAATAAATAAATAAATAGAGTATACTCTATTATTATGTAATACCATAGTATTGTATCACAATATAGTAGAGTATACTATATCACTATAATGATCACACAGCTGGTATACCACCGACGGTTGAACCAGTGTAATATAACAGTGTGGATATAACTGGTGTACACTAACGTCAAAGATTTTCCGAAGGAAAGATATAACACTTACGCGAAATCGTGTAATTCGAATTTGTATACAAAATACCCTGGTGCCACCTATAGCGGGTTACTTTTAGGAACTATGCGTTGTTTATAATGTAAATTCGTATTTAACTATACACTTTTAAAATGTTAAATAATATGCTTTAAATTAATATTTATATAATGAAAACTAAGTGTTCATTACTAATATATAACAAACAAATATGATATTTATGTTTTAAATGCTATAAGTATATATTTAGTAAGTAAAAGTTAATTTATATTGCATGTAATTTAATAGAGCAATGAAAACATTGTTGTATGCAAACAGAGCCGAACCTAAATCTATTTCAGTGATTTCGATACTACTGCTAGCAGAGGCAGGGGATATTACTAAATTACATTGCATGCATAGGGAGTGTTATATCTTTGCTTCGAAAAATCTTTGCTAACGTGCTATAACCTTGTGTCTACGCCGTACCTGCTATATAGGTAACTAAAGGAACACCGTCTACATCATCCGTAATAACAACAATAGCTATAGGGCTTTACTCTATATAGAGTATATATATAACCCTATATGGTATACCATATATACCTATATATAGTGCCTATTTACACTGCACATGTGCACTGTGTCGATACATCAGCACAGATTTCGAACGGAAAATCTCTTCTTTATTGTACGTTATTAATTAGTGTTAACCTGGTGATCATGCGCATTCTAATGACGTAACATTGTGAGGCCCTATATGCATAAGGTATACAGTTATATACATTAACAGTATACTATATATAGTATTTAATCAATATATATATACATATATATATATATATATATATATATATATATATATAACCTTATACTTAAAGGAAATGACCTTATACATAAGTATTACGAAAATAAGAGAAATTATTCTCGTTAATACAAATGCATTAACGATTGGCTCGCTACAAAGTGACGTCACCACATGCTATGACGTAACACGTGGACAGCGTCATCGTTAGACCACGCCCCCTCCGTGCTTCCCTTTAGCGCCACTTTATTCGGATCCCTAACGCCTAATATATAATCTCGCTATAATCTATGGGCCCCTAGCGGCGGTTTCCGTCACTAATCTAGAGCTGTAGAACTATTGTCATCGCTGTCCTTAACATTATAAGTTATCATACTTTGTATAAAAGCAACTGTTCCTATATTAACTGTGTGTATGTTTCGCCGCCCCTTAAATGTCCAATCCCTCCAGATCCACAAGTGTATTTTTAAGGCTTATTTGTGGATTGCAATTGCCACCAACTATTATTTTTTGCCCACAACAAAAATCACCTTTTTTCATAATCAATTATATCATAATCGTTATTTATGGATCAAAATGAATCACGAGATGTATTTTAGTAGATTGAATTTCATATTGAATTGAAAACAACATAATTATTTGTGGATTTCCCCAACTTTGAAATCCTTAAAGCCTGCACTGCCACCCACCACTAACCACACTGGTCGTACCCACACAATGACCACTGTCCACTCTCTGACCTCTAGATGACCACCATCGTCAATGTATGACCGCCAGCACGTCGGTGGATTCCCTGGCGGTAGCTCTGGGCTCTACTTTGGGGGCGTTCCTAGTGCTCGCCATCATAGTGCTGATGGTGTTCATCGCCAAGTGGCAGCACTCTCGACGTCACGTGGACATCGAGAAATGTCACACGGTTAGTAACACGTGGAAATCGCGTATAGAATTCTTAATGCTAAGAATACTATATATATAGCAAAGATTTTGCGAAGCAAAGATATAACACTCCCTATGCATGCACCGCAATTTAGTAATAGCCCCAACCGCTGCTAGCAGTAGTATCGAAATCACTGAATTAGATTTAGGTCCGGATCTGTTTGCATACAACAATGTTTTCATTGCTCTATTAAATTACATGCAATATAAATTAGCTTTTACTCACTAAATATATACTTATAGAATTTAAAACATACATATCATATTTGTTTATTATATATTAGTAATGAACACTTAGTTTTCATCATATAAATATTAATTTAAAGCATATTATTTAACATTTTAAAAGTGTATAGTTAAATACGAATTTACATTATAAACAACACATAGTTCCTAAAAGTAACCCGCTATAGGTGGCACCAGGGTATTTTGTATACAAATTCGAATTACACGATTTCACGTAAGTGTTATATCTTTCCTTCGGAAAATCTTTGTATATAGTATATAAAATACTATATATATATATATATATATATATATATATATATAAATATATATATTTACTATATGTCATGGGGGCGCTGGAACGATTTTGTATGTAGAGTGGACCAACCAATCAAAATAAATTTGGTGGTAAAAGTGGGGGGGGGGGGGGCATATCCACCGTCCCCCCTGTTACAGCACCCCTACATATATCTATATATATATATATATATATATATATATATATATATATACTATATATAGAAAGTATAGAAAGTATATGTGGTGACTCAAACGTATTCAATGCATCTGTATTATTAGACTATTAAATAATGATAATATTTTCATACATACACCGATATCAAATCAGCGCATACGAATGACGTCACTACCTTCCTATTACGTAGGAATGACGTCACCTGTCAGTGAACACAAGTAGGGACGACGGTGATTGTGTTCCCGGTGACGTCACCAGCGTAAGTAAGACGATTACGTCACGAGTGGCTCGAGGGAACGATCTAGGCAGGCAGGCAGTCAGGCAGAGAGGGGGAGGAGCTTAGTGAGTGGGGGGGGGGGAGCTTAGTGAGGGGGAGGAGCTTAACTAGGGTTCCCTATAGGGATCGCGGTGTGCGCGGTGATTATAAAGAATTGTGGGCGATTATTATCGATTTGTAAAGAATGAATACAGAGAACTGTAATATGTATGTACATAGAAATATATATATGTATAATAGAAATATATATATATGTATATTTATATATATAATAGACAATATAATACAATTTGATATGGTTAGAACGATATTCATCTCAACTTATCTCAATTGATTACTTAATTTATATTGCCACACATAAATATCTGTCATTATAAGTGTATCTTTCCATGCTATCATCTTATCGGTTCTTATCTTCTAAACTGCCTGCCATCTAAACACAGAAGTTAATCAAACAATTCACAATTTGAATACAACTAAACATATCAATAACAGATAAAGATAAATAACTATAATAATAGGACAGATTTGTGAACACCACATATTGCATGTATGTGATTTGAGCATGCTGTAGCATAGAGGTTGGGTTTTGCGGGTATACCTCTTTTTCAATAATACTTAACATAATTAAATATATATATATTAGTGATGTCAAATCACTGACTTTTGATAATGTTCGGAATTTGTAATTATATTATATTTTCTAGGAGTTTTTATATATATAATATATAATACAATATATATAATACATTTAACTAGAATTGTCATTTATATTTTATCAGAACTTTACTAGGTTCTACATTGGGGTTGTACAATACTTGTATGGTTTCGAAGCCATAACATCTTAATAATAAAGGCTTCAAATCCGCAAAAAAAATATTAAAATCTGAAAATCTAGGAATTCGAATCATTTAAATATAAGGTTTCGAAGCCTTCAAATCTAAATCAATCCTTTAAAATTATAGAAACCATTGTAAATCCTAATTTCAGAATTTACATTATCATTAAAAAATATAATGCGACCGATTTTTAAATTAATAATAAATAAAATATAATATACGAAATATAGTAATTCTTTAAATAAAGCGTACTTCAACAATGAAATAATTGAATATATTTAATTATTTTTACTATATGTATTAAATATAGTTTTTAATAAAATATGGGTCTTATTAAAGTCTTTTAAAATTCTAAAAACGATCTTATATTCATTAAATTATGATAATTATTAAATAAATTATTTTTTCTCAAATTATTATTATTTTATAGTTATATCTAAAGCATATCATTTTAAAAATAATATTATATAAAAAAAATTTGAAACACAATTTTTTTTTCTCAATTTAATAGGTTCCACATACCCTTAATATAAGATACATTTCTAGCATCAATTTAATAGCATTGCCTATGTATCACTGCCTAATGATTAACATGTTAATTATTGATGAGAATAAGTGAATATAAGGAGCAGCTGAAGGATGTAATGTGTGTGTGTGTGTGTGTGTGCCTGGATTGGTGATTATATAATGATAATGATGTCACTTAGTTATTCATGTCTATATCAATATTTATACATATACGTATATAACAGTTATATAATACATATAAATATATATATATATATATAAATGTTAATTTAATTATATCAATAAGGTATTATATGTGCACTATATGAATGAACTTTAAAACCATAGTAGCACTTTAGCAGAAATATATATATACGTATATATAAAATATATTTATATCTAAATATAGTAAATTGATCGAAATATAACCTATATACACAGTCCTATATATAGGTTATATAGCCGGTAGTTAGATTGACGCTAGTTTTCCTCAAATAGGATCAGCTAGCGGAGGAGTCATACGATGACTCACAGATGGGCGAGATAGAAGATGAGGAGGAGGACGACGATGACGACGGGGAAGATGACAACGACATCGAACTCTCTAATATAGGCCATAGTTCGTATTCGTCGCGAAGGACGTCGTCGTCGCAAAGGTCGTCGGCGGCGTCTAACTACGTACGGCGGCAATCGGATCCTTCGAGGCAGCCGACGCCCTCCGATATCGAGCAATACGACGCGGCGAGGAGATTAAGCGGTGGTGCCGGTAGTAGTAGCGGCGTCGACGGCGGTGGCGGTGGGTCTACTACGCTGATAGACTTAAAGTTAGCCCCACCGCTGGACGACGACAGGCCTACCAGCGGTATGAAGGTCAACTGGAGCTGTAATTGGTGAAGGTCACTCGCCGCGGGAGAGCAGGATGGATATTTCATCTTGGGGGTGGGGCGGGGTTGAGCGGGGTTACATCCTCGACGTAATACCACTGATGATGACCCTCACCTAATATAAAGAATAATCAACTATCTCTTCATCGGAATGTTCCGGAATTACATATATATATATATATATACGACTTATTATCATCATTATAAAAGTGTCACGTTATATGGCTAAGTCATAATAAGGCTTCTATTGATTAATACTATTACAATTATCAGGCCACTAAGAGAATACCATAAGAATATTCGTGCATACAATACTATTACAATTATCAGGCCACTAAGAGAATACCATAAGAATATTCGTGCATACAATACTATTACAATTATCAGGCCACTAAGAGAATACCATAAGAATATTCATGCATACAATAATCATTGTGGTTTACAATTACTAATATAATTGCAGGGTGGTTAATCCCATATAAGAGAATAAGATATCATTAAATTATAATTGAATTCGAAGTGAAAAGTGATTATTTCAAGAATTAATAGATACAGAAACACGTTAATTCCCGATAACTTTAACTAGGTATACGATGTAACCGTATTCAATATAGCCTACTACTAGTGCTCCATCACATCACATGACTTAATGTCGACATATCAGTCATAGATCTCACGTATCTACTACGTTAATAACATATTAGAGATTTGCTGGAGGCATCTCGTACGAGCACGTTCAATAGGATGCACGCACGCTTGTATATCGCATTACAACCAACACAATACTAGTCGTATGTTTTATATAGAATATTATGTACATAGAAACGATTAATTAATAATGTTATGTTATCCGATATATACAATATATATATATATATATAATATATAATTCATCGATGTTATATATAAAAATATTTGTATTAGATGAAATTCGATTAAAATTAGACATGAATATTTAGCTATATATGAATATAATTTTATATCAATGTTTTAAATGCTATAAATATATAACGAGATTTTACAACGAGACTTTACATATGCGTTAATATACTATATATATAATTAATATAAAATATATGCTATTTCGTATTTATATATATATATATATAATTGTGCTAATAAAATATTATTTTAAATAGCTCTTGATAATACATTGTTGTATATTTCTAATAATAAATATATTAGTACAATTATAAAATGTCTATAAATAAATTATTAATTAATATATGTATTATAAATATGATATATCTGCTTATTAAAGAAAATTAATAACATATATGAAATTATAAATAAATAATATATTTATATACATTATGAACATAATTAAATAGAATTTTATTATATCAATTATATATATATATATATATATAATAATGCAGATATAATAAATATTCTGAGCCAATTAATAATAAATCTCAGAATATTAAATAAAATTATTATCAATCGTATAGGTATGAATAATCATAATCCATGAATAAATATAATTATTAATTAATTAGTTATTTTTATAATTAAAACTAAAATCTATAAATTCTAGTTTCTAATTATAGTGTCTAATTGAACTGTCTATTCTAGTAAAATAAGAAAATACTACATTTTTAGGATGTGATATTTGTGGCAGGAAAGTTGGTCAGATTGAAGTTCAGCTGATATATTGTATAGTATACCATAGACTATAGTCTGTCCATCTTACATTCAATATATTCAAACCATTATAATAATTAGAATTAGATTACGCACGCTTAAAACATTCTAAATATATAAACCAAGTTTAACGAATTAAAAATATAATTTATTAGGTTAAATATATTATTGATAATGAATATTATATACAATATAAAGTATTAAGATGTATTATACATATAATTGTAGTAGGAAATCAGTGAATTAAGCGAAAATTAAAAGTTCACCTTCTTTATTACTCCATTTATAAATATCATATTATAAATAATTCTTTTAAAGTTAAAATATCGGGTCAATTTATTCCGGAAATATCTCTCTAATAACATATATTGTGATATAAAAATAGATCGATCGAATGTATAAATCTAAAATATGTTCTCAAATATCTACCTAGGTTCCTAACATATGATTCTAAAAATTCTTCTGCGCATGTCGAATTCGAGGAAATATTAAATATATATATATATAAAGTTTGTAATGTAGTTTTAGAAACTACACTACACCTAAGTTATAGGTTAGAATGTGTAGATTAATTAATCTTAATATGAGTGTTGAGCAGATTGGGTATACAGTAGTGCTGTAAATGAACTCGAACAGTTCGAACAAGTTTCGAACAGTATCGAACTTTGAAAAAGATTTCGGTTTTGAACTTTACAAATTTCGAACTTTTGAACTTCGAACTTCGAACTTTGAATTCAAGTATCGAACTTTAGTACTTCGAACTTTTTATGCAATTATCGAACTTGCGATCATATGTTTGATAATATAATTAATTTTAATATGTAAACTTAATTGATATTTAACAATAAATTATAAATGATTGTATAAATAAATCGTAGAATATATTTAAATTATTTTTAGTAAAAAAAACTTGTTATTATCTTTGATTCCGTTAAAAAAATATTAGGCTATATTATAAATATTCCTACCTGTCAAATATTGAAAAAGATTTTAATTTTATACTGTATAACTTTTATACTTTTATAAAAGGATTCAACGTGAGTACTACTTTAACATATAGTTTACGTATATATTTAAAATATAATAATATACACATTTAATCAATATAAATAAGACGGATATATCGTATAAGAATAAATATTTAATGAGATCGGGTTTTATAAAATGGTCCAATATCGTTCCGGGTTTTAGTAGATTAATTTCGGGCATTTGTATACAATAAAAATAATATTTAAAATGTATATAACTATAATTTTTGTATATATATATACATAAAGTATATATATAAAGTTATAACTAAACATTTTTGATCATAAATTTTGTTTTAATAAAATTAACAAAAATACAATATGACAATGTCTATTATAGAATTCAATAAGATTTCCAGTGATACTAATACAACATATTCTTTTAAATGTTTAAAAATATTTCAACAATTTTTTTAAAAAATTAAAAAATATGTTTAACATTTTTCAAGAAAAGGTTAACAAATATATAATAAAAATGTTTACAAATATTTAAAAAATATTAAAATTTTTTTTTTAAATATTTTAAAAAAATGTAAAAAAAATATTTCAAAAAAGCGTGCTGAAGATTTTACATGACAAAAAATCATCTTAATGGAAAAAAAGTAACTTTTTCGGGTTTAATATAATATTTATTATAAACTTTCATTATCTCGAGAGTCTCGAGATAATGAATTTTAGGATTTGATTGTCTCAAGATAATGACAAATGGGCAAAATTTAAATCACTAATTAAGAATCTCAATTTTGTTTGAGCCCATTACATAATACTCTTTATTGGTTTATATAGTATAAGTCTTTGTTAGGCATCATTTACACGGCCCTATCAAAATGTTTGGCGTAATTTATATACAATTATCTATACTTACAAAATGTTGTTCGAACAAGTATCGATACTTCCAAAAAAAATTTTCAAACAGTATCGATACTTCAAAAATGTTGTTCGAACAGTATCGATACTTCAAAACTTGTGTTCGAACATGTATCGATACTTCAAAAAGTGAGTTCGAACAAGTATTGATACTTCAAAAAGTGAGTTCATTTACAGCACTAGTATACAGTATGGCTGACAGGTAACTTACTTATAACATTTATTTATTGAAATCACACATATATATATTTAATACAATACAAATAATGGATACAAATGGACCCCTCAAGAAGTCATAGACTTGTACATGTTATAAATAATTGTGAGGGGCCTCCGACAATATAAATTTGTATTTATAATAACTATTTAAAGTAACTATTTATAGTAAAATTTGTGTTCTATTTGTTTCACTTATTATATTATCTCGTGGGCTAATACTAGTATTACTATTGCTGTATGGTAATATCCCCCCAATATCAAATATTATACACGGAAGAATAATTCGATATGTAGGTCACTGCTATAGTAGTGACAAAGAGTGACTTGTGAGCAGTCATAATATGTATTTCAAATCATGGTAAAACGTAGGTATTGTGCCCTCACAAAATCTATTTAGATCAGTTGAAAGACGATGTTGACCTGGATATTGGCGATATGACAAATGCAATGAAAAACAGGGATATTTGGAAGGATGTTTGATTGTAACGAATGCTCGAGTAACTAGGTTATGTGAGGTTTATCATTACTAAAGTCTGATTAACTGTAACGAATTACAGGTAGGTTAAACAATTATTATTATATATTTGTATTGCATGTGTTACTACTATGCATCGTTATTACATAATACCTATTCACGATCGACTACAAAGATCTATTATTGTAGTGGTACAATATCAATATCACTTTTATGCAAAATATGAGGCAAGTGGTCATAATTATTAAATAATTTAAAAAAAATAAAAATATATAAAATGTAAAAATTGAAAATTGTAGTTATTATATATATGATATATATATATGATATATATATGATATATGTATATTTATCTGGGGCCTATTGGAACAGTTATTAGCTGGACATCGAGATATCCCCTGATCAGATCAAGATATCACTCGTTGTTCTCTTGAGTTATCGAGAACTTAAGATGATCACAACCAAATATGAGAAAAAAATTCAATATTTGTATTGTAGCGACTCTCATAGTCACAATGTATAATGTACATTGTACGAGTTATATAAGACTTATCGAAAGATTCAATTGAATCTCCGATTTATATTATTTATATATATATTATATATACATATATTAATATAGAGTTACGTTAATAAATATTACGCTATAAGTATCGGCTGGTAACCAACCTTGTTCAGATATTTAAGTTCAGCTTCGCACTTCCTCTGCAGTTTGCGGGATCCGGCCACCCCGACGAGGAATGCTTCGCATCTGCTGATGAGAGTCTTCGCCAAGGTCACGTGACGTAACAGTTCCGCTTCGGTGGCTTCTACGTCGGTGACGCTTTCGTTATGAATCATCTGCGATCGTGGTAGAGGTTACGGTATTGAGGTGTAATGGTCGAGTTGTTGGTACGATATAGAGGTAAGTAGGTGTAGAGATTATGACGGAAATAGAGGCAATTATAGTATAGCGTTATGCATTGTTTTTCTTATTCATAATATTTATTTTATAAAAAGAAAATATATAGAATTATATTACAAAAATTATGATAAAAACACTCAAAGAAAAAATGTTATAATATTAAAAATTATATAAAGTTAATAAAATTAGATAACCATATGGCTCACACAGAGCACAGATAATATCAGAATACATCACTTATGGCATGAAATTATGGCAACATTTGATCAGCATAATGCATCAGCCATAATAACGGATTATGCCTTGATTATGATAAAAATCTAGGTAATACATCCTGTTATGGCAATGGATCCCATAAATGAGTATCATCATAATATCACGACCCTTCCTGATCTAGAACATACACATGAAGAACATATAGAGTTTGACCTACTGTACGCAGTACCTTACTTTACCCACAATACAACAGTCATTAAAGCTAGATAGATCGTAAAGTATTATCTAAAGTATCTAAAATAGTAATCTGTGTACATCATTCAATAACTCCTAGTACACCCCTACAAAATTAACGTAAACTTCAAATGTCAACTATTACTAGGTGGAATAGTCAAATCACAATATTTCGTTCATATCTGCAAGTACATTTAGAAATAATAGACAAGTTGAATTTCCCAAATAAACCAATAATATACGAACATAATATTTTAATAGAATTATCAGAAATTCTTACTCCATTGCTCCTACTGCAACGTATATGATACAAGGTGATACGTGTGCTTACTTCAGTTGTATCGATTCTGGGCATTAGAGTTCTCGTTACAATGCACATCAATGCTCATTAAAAATATTTTCTTCAATTAAATACGGCTCAAGAAATATGAAGAAATAGATAATTCTCAAATGGCAGCTATCATTGATACAACATGTGAACAAAGCGTAGCGTACAATAGCAAACATGCACAAACCCTCATCTAGGAAGTATCTAGTCTATAACGTAATATATCTACTCCTGCTGCAGCATATACCTTTTAACCACTCAATAAAAGGAAACTGTTTATTTTCACGAGAAATAGTAGCGTAATAATTACTCTGCAATCTAAGCCTTCTGAACAACAATTTAATGAATAATAAAGAATTATCAATCAGAATTACTTGATCTCGCAAAAATGGCTTTTAAGTATTTCTATATACCAGCCTCTTCTGGCACTGTGGAGAGGATTTTCAGCATTTCTGGTAAAATATTTAAACCAGATCTCTGCTGTTTATCAGATATTAATTTTGAAAAGCTTATGTTTATTAGATATAATATTATATGTTTATTTTGTTATTATTATTTTAAATTTTGATTTGGTATTTTGCTTAAAATGTATTTGTATTTAATAAACAATTAATAAATATTTGTATTTATATTTGTATTTGATTCTTTAGGAAAAAAAAAAATGTATATTTGTATTTATATTAGATAAATGTATTTGAACCATCCTTGTATTTCTCATTTAAATGTAAAAATTATAAAACCGAAACGAGAATTTGTTGAATCTTATCAATCATAATCAAAACAAACTAATTTTAAAACTTAGATCATATCACCCACACTTTTAGTAGATTAAATACTTTTGATTACTTTTTTATAGATTTATAAATATTTATCGGGAGTCAAAGTTGTAGCCGCAGATATTTAAAAATAGAATCGAACAATCACTAAATAATAAGAGGTGATTCTAAATATATCGCGAAATTGCCTAATAATTTTATATGTTTAATGATTCCTTATATTGTGTAATATGTAAATATATATATATATATTCTAGAAATTATTTTGTTATATTTTATTCGTTACACTTCATTAAAAATTATTTAATAAATTGCAAACATTTTAACTATGTTGTAGATTCAAAGAATAATAAATATGAATATATAAAATTTAAACAACATTTCGTGATATTTTTGGAACTTCTTCTTTAGTAATTTATAGGAGGAATCATGTCAGGCAGTACACATTAACTAGTAAACAATTGTGAGGCGGGTATAGTGGAGTAAATTGGCAGCTGATTATTTTGATTGTTCAATATGAGAACAGCATGAAACTTAGAACATAATAAAAAATGTGCCTACTTTGATGCAGAACCACTTTGATAACTCACAATTTATTAGATTAATAAAGTTAATAATAGTTTTACTAATAAGAATGTTATGAACAAAGGAAATCGATATAAATAGTATACAATTATTCTTAGAAATTAATCTGATATCCTTAGAATTATTCTAAGAACATCAGATTAAATTTACTCTCAATGGACATCGATATCCGTCTATCAAAATTTTAGTATCATACTTATAACATATTCATGAAATATTTTTATTATAATTTGAATATATTAATTATAAAAAATATTATGATTTTATTCACAGATTATCTGTCAAATATGTCTCCTACAATTTTAATACGGATGGTACGGACGGTACGATTTGCAAAAACTAAATAGTTATAAATAACAAATTTCATGCACACTTCGGGATATAATCATTATATATAATCATTATAATAATGCAGCTAAAACAAACAGAAGAATAAAACAACTAAATAAATCAAACAACTCAAAAATATCAATCCTGAAATAGGATGATAGGTGTTGTATTCGTATATGTATATATCATATATATATATATATATATATATATATATATATATATATATATATATATAAATATATATATATACTTAGTATATATTAAAAAAATGGTTTCTAAACTTTATACGTATATTTTACTAAAGGAATTATTCCATATATTATTATAATAATTATATGTCATATACATGTTAAACATGATAAACATGATGTTTCTCATTAATACTTTATTTTCGTGTTCACTAGAGCGTATAATGAATTCTCGGGACGCACGACACGCATGAACTTTGCTATTTATAGTTATTTAATTTTTGACTATGGTCCGTATTCGGCATACGGTGTATTCCCCTTAAATACAATCTTAGTGTTTAAGTTAAACACTGTTTAACTATATAATATAGTTAATATTATATTATATTAAATATAGTATATATTATATATAATACATTATTTTACAATTTAGACTTAATACATATTATTAATTTCATTAAATATGTTTAGAATCATTCTATAATAAACTAATTTATTAATTAATTAATTAAGTAGTCATAATAAATATATTATCGTTACACTAAATTTATTATATATATATAATATATATTTCAATTATTTATTATGAATTTTTCGCTAAAGAATGATACATATATTATAAATATAGCATATTATCATTATCTTATATCATATCATATATATACATAGCTGGACTAAATATACAGAGTGAGTTAAATTATAAATAAAATAGAAGTACCTTTTTTTAAGGTTTTAAACTTTTTTTTAAACTTTTAATTTGAATTTTTATTTTAGATAAGTAATTACTTTAATTAATTTGTGAATAGCGATTATATTATTTAATAGTATTCAATACGTACTTTATAAAGAATTATATTATGAATCATTATTTATTTCGTTAAGATTTATCCATGGATATTTATATTTATATTTTATATCCAATGATCTTCTATTTCTATGTATCCTAGAAATTATATGTAAACAAAAAATGATATGTAAAATAAAATGTGATATAATCTATATATCTAAATAATTCATAGATAATATTCATAAATAAAAACCAGATTATAAATATTATCTATAAACAAATTAAATATTAATTTCGTTATAATATTAAATGTATATTTTGTATGATAACTTTACATTTGAATAAATAATTCAAATAATTATAATTTATAATAATTTAAATCTAAGAATTTATAATTATTATAGCTACAATACTTTTTATAATTATATAATACTGACATTAATATAAAATGATTAGTAATATCTTATAATGTTATTATATAATTTATAATCTGACGCTATAAGTTACATTCATTGAATTTGCTATAGAATGACGGTCAGTATTATTTATAGGTTTGAACCGCGAAGGGCCGTATTTTTATATTAAAAGAAATTTATTGTAGAATAATATACTATAGGGGTAATAAACTCGAATCAACAACCCGCATAAACTCGCCAACAGTTTCACCTATATTAATAATTTGTATTCAGTTAAAATGTACGATCCTTCGCGGTTCATTCCTTATTTATAATTATAATAATTATAAATATTAAACTATTATTATAGGGAGTATATTGTCTATGAACATTAGTCTTATTTCATGATATATATATATATATATATATATATAATATAGGATATATATATCCTAGGATATAAGATATATAGAAGTGTTTGAATGATTAAATATAATATTTTATATAATTATTATAATAATTCAATAATATATTGTATATATGGATTTTATTTCATTTACATATTTATTTATAATCGTAATTACAGTAATCAGCTCACACGTTATCATACAGAATCTTATAATTTAATAATATGATTGCGAATGTTACGATATTAGCAAATATTATACATGTAAATATCAAATAGATATACAATATTATATGGTTCATTATATGAATCATATATTAATGATAGGTGCAGATATGAATATTTACTATTTTAGTATAGTGGGTCAGTGGGGATTTGTGGATTTATGGAATGAAATATTATAGACTTTAAAGTAAAAAGTAAATAATAAGTAAATTATACCCTTTATGAATTTTATAAAATAATAAAATTATCTTATAAATATATATATATATATATAATATATATTATATATATATATATATATATATATATATATATATATATATATATATTATTGACTTATTTACTCATTTATTTAAATTTCAGTATCATATTATTTATTTAAGAGGATACCACAGTTCTAAAATTATGTTTTTTTATTTTTTTTACTGTTTTTTCAAAAATCATATATTTATCATATAATTAAACATATATATATATCGTTAATGTTGTGTTGAAATTTCGAAAAGAAATATGCATTAAAATAACATAAAATGCATGTTTTCTGAAGGAAGTATAAATAATAAAATAATATTTCATATACATTTATAACATAATAATAATCAAATTATTTATATTTAAATTCAAAATGATTTCATAAATATATAATATAGTTTGTATATATATTTATATATGTATAATATACATTTTATATATAATTAGTATGTATATACAATATATAATGTAATAAAAACTGTAAATAAATCTACAATATAATTTTACTAAACAAAAACATTAGACAGTATTTACTCAGAATAATTATGTATAACACACAGGTCTCTTATAATTGAAGTAAAAACTTAAATTGTTAAGATAATTGCTCAATTTCTTTTGTTTTATCACTAGTATATATTATAAATATCTCAACATATGATTATAGTTATATATATAATATATATAACTATAATCATATGTTGAGATATTTATAATTATCAACTTTATTTCCTAATAACTATCCTAATATATGCATTAAATATAATTTTTAATTTTTGATCATATTCAGATACAATTTTTATAATGTTATAATGTAAATTTTGTAATATCTCAACATACAGTTCTAGCTATGTATACACTCTTACCATAGATACAAACAATTTGAAATTATTCCAAACATTCAGGCAGATACTTCATTTTGAATACATGGATTAAATCTGTATCTCCCCATGTTAAATTCGGTAAAAACCTATGGAATACTGATTTAGGTCAACATAATTATTCTATTTATAAAACCAGTTCAATTTATTTATATTAGTGCATCAATATATGTGTATAAAGACATACCTATCACACAATTACTTATTCAAACATTGTGCACCCCTCAGTCAAACACACTACAACTATCTATTTATTTATTATGTATAAAACCATTTAGTTTATTTTATATATAATATTTGAAAATGTAATAGATTTTCGCACATTTAATTTAGAAAAAACTTTATTTAATTAACAATGCGTCGCTTGGAAAATATCGGTCCCGTATATAAATATTTTTAATTTCATATCCCTTTAAAATGTATCCATTAATTTGGATATATTCATCAATGTTATAAACACGATGTATACTTACTTTTAAGTACGAAGTATATTACGAGATAAAAAGCAAGTGAATAGTGCGTAGAAAGTAAATTTACAAATAACGAATATATATTTTATACTATTATATAGATATCAATACGTAAAATATAATTGTTATATTATTTATAATATATTAATGTATACTTTTATATAGCTACATTAGATAGATAGATAGATACACATTTATTTTTATAAATATTAACAATGTCATGTATAAAGTTTGCTTCATCGGCGAAAAACAGGAATTCATAAAATAGTTCATAAATACTTTCAAATTGAAACTATACGATCATGACCAGTAACTACGCAGCATGACCAGTAACTACGCACGTGTAACCTAACGTTACGCACACTACCGGTGACACCTAGGTGAAAGATACGGACACGGTTCGCGTGGTCGTGCGATGTCGTCCTATGAACGAGAAGGAGATAGCGCAGGGCTTCAAGTCCGCCGTTAAAGTTAGTATCCATCAAATGTTCCGTTGTTCCGTTGTATTGTTTGCGGTATACAATTTATTACTTTGATGCTTGATTACTCAGTGGACATAGTCATTAAAATAAATGAAATCAACAATATCATCGAAGCTCAATACGCTTACTTTATTTCCTGCTTTATCATGAGTTCACTACTTGACATTATTTTGTATTATATATTTTATGTATATTACATAATAGTAAAAATAATAATAATATCGATAATGATAATAACATTAATACTAATAACAACAATAATAATGATGTTATTATTATTAATATTTATAATAACAATATACTGAATAATAGTAATAGTGATTATAACAATACCATTACCACTAACACCACTACTACTACGTCTAAGGTAGATGAGCTAAGAGGAACCATAACCACCAGACCTAAACAAGCATCGGAACCCGACAAGAACTACACGTTCGACACAGTGTTCGCACCAGACTGTAAACAACTCGACATCTACAATCAAGTGGCACGCCCTATAGTGGATAGCGTTCTCGAAGGCTACAACGGTACACCCGCCATCTAGTGGGCTATCTTCTAAATAGACATATGTATTCTATTCCGTGGCGTATACTATTATACGTCGTTATATTTGTTATATGTCGTAATACATGGAATATATAATCGAATATTAAAATTATCGTAATACATTAAATCTTTATTAATACGTAATAGGCAGTATAATAGAAGCTATGTAAGTTATTCTCTACTACAGTTAAACTTAATAATTATATTGATTTCTCATATTTAATTCAACAATATTATTATATATACATATATTTATATATATATATATATATTAATATATACACATAAATACATACCCGAGCAGGAACGATATTTGCGTATGGCCAGACGGGGACAGGCAAGACGTTCACCATGGAGGGTATTCGCATGGTACCCGAGCTGAGGGGCATCATTCCTAACTCGTTCGCTCACATCTTCGGGGCCATCGCTAAAGCCGAAGGAGATACGAGGTAAGCCTCTTTGCATCGTGTTATTACAGCATGTATTACGTCGCGATTACATTATTGTTACATCACCACGCTAGCATTGTAACCGATTGATATTTAAGCGAATTTTAAGCAAATATATAATCGAAATATATAGTGTCGAAAATCTAAATATTTGATAACGATAATATACATTATTGAAACAAACAAAGAATAATACGAAATTAAAATAACGAAGATTTTAAACATTTTACAGTTACCGTAATTACGTTGCGAATACAGCTCGTTTGAATAGGTGACATATTACATGTACTAGTTGTGAGATGGCATCGCAGTTAACCAATAGACACAACTTTGCTTCATTAATTGCTGATTTACGAGTGCAATGAATATAATATTTATCATGCTTTTTAAGCTACACTTACAGATTATTCGCTTGTAAACAGTATTTTCGAATATTCAAAAATAGCCTAAAATGTTAGATCTAAAAGCGCGCTTATTATTCGCAAAGTGGCGAATATTTTTAAAAGTGGCCACTGTTTTACAGAATAAAAATATCCTTATCTATAGATACTATAGATAAGGAATGATTAAAAATCAATGTCGCTTCATCATTAATAATGCATCTATTTTGTGGTTTGGTTTCAATATTCAGTATATGATATATACATTTTTATTTTGGTGGAGCCCTTTCATCCCATCCAGGAACTTCGATGAAGTTTTTACTTATAACCTCATGGCTCTAATGTCCCTTCGAAGTCGCTCTTATGTTATGACATCCAGGTTTTAACGAGAGTTGATCATTTTTTATACTCAATTATATAAAATCATTTCTAAATATTATTTCAAAACCTATTATATGGGTCCAGACGGGTTTGCACCTGCGCATAACCCACCAATCTGTGTATCCAATGCCTAGCCTATACTATATACATATATATATATAATATAACATATTCAATAGATATATATGTTTAAATATTTAAATATATATTTAAACATATTAGATAATAAATATATTAACATATTAAATATATTTTATTAAAATTAAAAAAATATAGTTCTACGTGATATCAACATTTTCAATAACTGTATCCTCAATACCATCGTCATACAGGTTTCTCGTTCGGGTCTCCTATCTAGAGATATACAACGAGGAGTGTAGGGATCTGCTGGGTAAAGACCAAAACACTCGACTCGATGTCAAAGGTCACTGTTAATATATCGTCCAATATTTACATCAGTACGTAATATAATCTATTAATAATTATATAATATTTAATGCGTAATATATAATCTAATCGAGGACGAGATATCCTTTCTATATCTCTGTAATGATATATTTTTGTTATTGATAATATATTATATTACGATTTTTAATATAAAATTAAGATATGTATTCCGGGCCATAATGAAAAACGATCAAATTATTCAAGCGTTAAATATTAGTTTATAAAAATATTCGTAATCAGATGTCCTGTCCTTGATGTACCATTACGCACACTAATGAAATATTACACACATAATTAAATGATTCCCTGAAACCACCACGTCGAGCATCGTCGATAACAACGCAACGATTACAGAAAGACCCGACGTCGGTGTCTACGTTAAAGATCTGTCAGCTTACGGCGTCAACAACGCAGACGACATGGATAGAATCATGACGCTCGGAAACAAGAATAGTTTGTACAGTAGCTGTATTTAGATTGTAACGAGTATGTATTTATGTAATAGGCTGCTTACATTTTAAACTAGTGTAAACTATACATTAAGCATATATAAATATAAATTTATATATATATATATATATATATATATATATATATATATATATATATATATATATATATATATTATATACATATATATACATATATACATATATATGCATATATAACTGAGTGTAAATTAATATGAATATGTAAGTTTAAATACAACATTTTTAGATTCAAAGATATTTGATATGAATCGCAAATATTAGTACATCATAACAGTTGTGACAATGATAATTTATATAAAATATAAAATAATATAATAGTGAAATAGATTGAAAATTTGAATTCGATATTACATGATTCATTGATTGACTATAATAAATAAAGTTGAATAAGTTATGCGTAGATATAATTACATTACACTATGTTAATTACAGAAGTCAAGATATATCTTATTACTCAATGAGATTATCTCACACACAATACATTATTTACACACAAGTTCAGTTGCTTAGCAACTGGGTGGTCTCATTCTTTATTCCTGTTAATTATTGATTTGCATTACATTTATTTCTAAGTAAATCAATAAAGAAGCATTATCTATTAGCCTCATTAATGGTATTACCTGGTAATGATAGTTGTAGTAGAATTACTATGTAGTGATATACCTAGCCTATTATACCTATTATTTAATCTGGTATATAAAAGACAACACTATAGAGTATTACTAGTTCCCATGGAACTTTAGTTTTAATAAATGTCTATAAAACAATAAAGAATGGCTGATTTATATAAGTATTAGAACTATTATATACATTACATGTACAATGTACATTATAAATCTAGTCATTATGACTTCTGTGATAGTATACCATAGCTATAGAGTACTATGGTACTCTATAGCTATGTAGTATACATACTAGACTCATTCTACTCTTATCTAGTATCAAGGCTGGATAAGTCCATTATGAACATCTATGGGGGTGTAATATCAACGCGTGATACATAGTGTTAACATGATTCTTTCTCTCTTACTATATTTCATTATTCCCTGTCCCTTTCACTCACTTCTGTACCCACCCCCTACAGATGTACTCACTCCCTAGGGTTCTCTACTCTGCACCCCCTCCCTACACATGCAAACCCTACCTACACATGCAATCCCTCCCTACACATTCAATCCCTCCTATACACTATCAACTCTTTACTACTCGCTCACTCCTTACTACTACAAACACCCTACTACGATACATTACCCCTCACTACCCCAAACCATCATCATCAGGGGTCGTAGGATGTACGAACATGAACGCCCAGAGTTCAAGGTCACACGCTATCTTCACGGTGACCATAGAACGCAGCGATGTAGGGGCAGATAAACAACAACATCTTCGCGTCGGAAAACTCCACCTGGTGGATTTAGCCGTTAGTAAACTTGTAGTGTGTGTGTGTGTGTGTGAGTGTGTGTGTGTAGTAAGAGTGGTAACGTATATGTATTCACGAAATCTAATAGTAAACAAATTGTTTAGAAGTGACTCACTTCTAGAGTGTACTAATATTAAGATATGTCGATATTCATTATACAAAATAATAATAAATAGTTTGGAAATGTGTTAATATGCAGTTCACGTAATAAGTTAGCTGAGTTCAGTGTGTAGTTGTACGACTATGTACTGTTATGCTGGAGTGTATGTATGACCTCAGGGTGACCTCTGGGTGACCTCTGCGTCGGTAAACTCCCTCTGCTGGATGTATCCGTCAGTACATAGTGTGTGTGCATGCAGTTGTGTATGTAATATATGTGCGTCTATTTAATAGTCTATATGTGTATTGGAGTTTATAAATAATCATATTACATTTTGTATGCGATTATTTTTCATTATTAGTCATGAAAAATACTTTTATTATAGAAATTTATATCCATAATAATAATATTAATAAATGTATTAATAGTGTATTAGTCATTTATGTGTAATACATGGTAAACATATAATAATAGAAAATTACATACTGAAATATAATTATAATAATCATGGCTATTATTCTAATTTTATTTTTTAATCATTAATTGAAAATTTACAATTTCTTATACTATATTGACCCTAATTATATAAAAAATAAATAAATCAAATAATGATTATTAACTTGTAACATATTTAGTGTAAAGTGTATCATTGGTGATAAAACATCTAACTATAGTTTATGTATTATAATACATCAATTAAAATATAATAATATAATAATATAATAATATTAAAATAAATATTGAGTATAGTATAATAATGTGTAAAAATTTCATAATAATTTAAATAATTTAATTTTATCATAAACAATATATATATATGTAAACTATTCAAGTATTCTTATTAAGTTTTATTTACATAAATAAACATTTATGTACTATTTTAAAGATAATATTACGAATTTTATAAAAATCATAAATCCTAATAAAATAATAACAACAACTATTTGTTTTCATTATTTATACCCATGCCCCGTGCCATTAATACACAATAAGAAGACTTGTATAGTTTACATATATATTGTTTATGATAATATATTTAAAATTAAATTATTTAAATTATTTAAATTATTATGAAATTTTTTCACATTATTTTCCTATACTTAATATTTATTATATTATTATATTTTAAGTGATATATTAGTTAGATGTTTTATCACCAATGATACACTTTAAACTAAATATGTTATCAGTTAATAAATAGTATTTGATTTTTTATTTTATATATAATTAAGGTCAAGTTAAGCTATCACTATATATATATATATTCTTAAATACCACAATAGATTTTGTTTATGAGAAACTTTAATGCGCTAGGTAGCAACTATTTTACTACTGATATATATTTACTTTTTTGTAAAATGTCTTACAAATTGTTCGTCGATATAACATATTTTTGAATACTGATTCACAAGTATCAAGTTGATTTAAAATCTGAATAATATTATTGAAATAATGCTTTATTTTTAAAATTGTAATATCTTTATAAGTTTAATAATATATTTGAGTACAATATATTTGAATTATAATAAATTCAAATTCATAAATCACATATTATTAATATTGAATACAATATTGTGGAATTGTTACTTGCATTATATAATGATATTATATAATATAATAATAACAATAGGGTTCGGAGCGTCAATCTAAAACTGGAACCACTGGTCAAAGATTGAAGGAAGCTACAAAAATTAATCTGTCTTTAAGTACACTTGGTAAGCAATTATTTATTTCTGTGAAAATCCTGACAATATATATGTGTGTGTGTATAAGTGTATATTTAATTTTAATTGATTTATTTCTATTTATATAAATAAAAAATATTTATTTATAAAATAAATATTCAGTCGATTAATTCAAAATTATTATTTTATTTATCATATGGATATTACATCTAAAGATTACGTAAGTATATGAATGTATGGGTTCGCTTAGCATTCGATATACATCGCATATCTAGTAGATACTACCACTATACTACGTTTGCACACGCAGGCAACGTGATATCGGCCCTGGTGGATGGTAAGTCTAGCCACATACCCTACCGCAACTCTAAACTCACCCGTCTGCTGCAGGACTCTCTCGGCGGTAACTCTAAAACCGTTATGGTCAGCATCAACTAGCCCCGCCCACCTTAGTCATAATCGTCACCAGTGTATAAATAGCGATATTCTATATAGTATATTATGACTATATTTGACTAGACTGTATGGATTATATTGTAGGTGTATGAGACACATATATTGTGAAAAACAATATTTTTTTATGATAACCAATTGGAGGTGATTCATATTTAAAATCAATAAATTAATTTTATTATAATAATATCATAATATATATATATATATATATATATATACTTAGATAGTATAGTAGTATTATTAGTATACCTAATGAAGAATCTACTACTACTAGTAACGCCATCTCTTAATATACCGATATACTCGCTATTAACTGTAGAATACGTTAACTCCGATACTCCTTCCAGGTGGCTAATGTAGGTCCTGCTGATTACAACTACGATGAAACACTGTCCACTCTGAGGTTTACTTACCTGTTATGCCCCGCCTCTCTCCCCTATCTCCTCCCCTAACTCCACTCCTACCTCTACCTTTACATTTACACTCTATCCTTCTCTATGAGATACACTATACATACTATAATTCAAGAACTCCCACTGCCCCATATTTCACCCCCACCCCTCTCCTACTGCTACCTTTAAAACTACCACTGCATCCTCCTCTACCTTTACCTCCACTTCACTTCTACCTCTACCTTGAGACTATATCCTTCTTCATTAGATACACTATCACCCCCATCTCTATTGTTCTATATTCACTTCTACTTTTATCTTAACCTATATCTCTTCCTGTATATTAACCTCTACCTCTATATTTATCTCTACCTCTACCTCAACCTCTACCTCAATCTCTACACCCCTCTATCCTGCTCAATCAGATACGCTAACAGAGCTAAGAACATCAAGAACAAGGCTAAGATCAACGAAGACCCCAAAGATGCCCTGCTCAGACAATACCAGAATGAAATCGACGAGTTGAAGGCTAAACTAACCCAAGGTCACCTTAGCGCAAGACTTATATAGGTGTATATTAATAATATCAATGATTTATTATAACAATTTGAATAATGAATACAAATGAATTATTTTAATGACACTCTCATATGTTATTCTGTAACTGTTGTTTTTGTTCCATTAGATAACGCAAATCAATACTTTATATATATATTACGTTTAGAGTAGTATATATAAATATACTATAATACATATTAGCGAGCACAAGCCTATCGCCGACCAAGATAGCATAGTAGTAATCACACCCACCACCAGATGGCAGCGTCGCAGGTGGCTCAGAAGGAGAATCAGAAAGTGAAGTGGACGAGGTAACCGGAGAGAGGAGACGCGTCCGTAAGAAGGGCAAGAGTAAGGGACCTATCTCTAAGGAAAAGATGCACGCTATACAGGTTCTACCAGTACCTCTAACCAGCTCTCTCTTTGTCTAGCCTAACATATAATAATAATAATAATAATAATAATAATAATAATAATAATAATCAGAATTTAGGTATGACCATGGTAAACGAAGAAGCGCTATGCTTATTTAGTCGTTTACTTATTTCACTTTCCTATAGGACAATTATGAGGAGAAAATTATAGTAAAGGTAAAATAAAAATCAATAAAATAAAAATAAAATGTTAAAAGAGTTAAAGTTAGTAAAAGTATATAAATATATATGTATATAAAATATATACCCAAAATATATACAAAAATATATGTTAAAAAACAAAATTATAAATAAAATTTAATTTTTTAGTAATCTATTAGAATAATACACTTATAAAAATACGATATATTTAATATAGTGTCATTAATAATCATATATTATGATAACTAACCACTACGATAAAGTGTTAACATTTATGCCGATGACTTAGTCACTATGTTAATGACCTAAACACTCATATAAATAGATAGATAGGTAGAGAGATCAACAGTTTATTGAATTACTAGTTATATATAAAAAAGAGAAAAAATAAATAACATATAATTATATAACATATATAAATATGATAATATTAAGATAAAATGACTATATACAAAAAACAAGAAATAAACGGAGAAGTAAAATAAAAATAAAACATTGGATTATACCGTTGATGATGATTGTGTAATAATCACAACGATTTACCTCCTACCATTATGATGTAACCACCACCACCACCACCACCACATTATGATGTAACCACCACCACTACCACCACCACCACCACCACATTATGACGTAACCACTACCACCACCACTACTACCATGACCACCACCATCATCTCATTATGATGTAATAGCCACGATGATGACCCAACAGGTGGCTATAGACGAAGACAGACGTAAACTGGAGTCTATGAAAGACGCGGCAGAGGAAGAGAAACTCAAAGTTCAGCGAGATCTTGATGGTAAAGAGAAGGAGTTAAACAAGGCTAGGTATGTATAGGTGTATAGGTGTGTGTGTGTGTGTGTGTTAAGAAAGAGGTATGCATGTATATATGTGTGTACACGTGTGTAGAGATCTGTGTGGGTTAGTGCTGGAAGAGAGAGGTGAGTCATACTCGGATGGTGTGTGATATGTTGCCTAGATGATGTTATATAGTTAATCGGTATATGTCGCAGTACATTACCAACTGTAATATACATATAGTGATTCAGAGACAACAAAGAAAGCTAGAGTTATATGTATTAATCGGAATATAACGCATTCACCCACATGTTTACATACACCCACACCCACACACACGTAGAGACGAACAGATGATGTTGAACAACAAACTAGCGTCGATAGAGAAGAAGATCATCGTAGGGGGCGTTAACCTCTTGGAGAAGGTAAACAACTATTTGTCACTATAGTGTATACATTAGTCACTAGGGTTCTACTGGGTGGTTTTATAGTAGGACAGTTTGTGAGTTGATACATTGCATAGCTATAACTGTAGCCTGCCCATCTGTCCTTGTTAGAAAACCACTCCCTTAGATATATAGTAGTCAATTAGCTGGTGTATGGTTTTAGAATAAATGATTATTTGTGAAATTAGAAGTATTAATAGTAAATATATGTTTAGTATTATTACTATATGAATTTATATATATTAGCACCCTATCTATATATTAGGTAACCCAGCTATATATCAGGCACACACCCCAGCTTTACATCAGGTACCCCAGCTTTATACACACTACCCCTACACTCAACTACAGGCAGAAGAGCAGCAGAAACTATTGGTAGACAGCGCTAAGGAGCTGGAAGATCGTAACCTCAAGACCGAAGCCATGAGAGTGTCACTGAAAGAGAAGGAGGTTACTTCTAGTATTAATAGGCTTATGTATGTGTGTTTGTATATTAAAGTGTTTGGCTCTCGTCAAATCCATAGATGTCTTAACATGAGAGGGGCGTTCGAAGGGGTATTAGAGCCATTTGATTGAAAGTATTATAATAAAAGAATTAATCAAAATTCCTGGATGAGATGAAATGACTCCACCGAAATAACATTAACAAAATATATGTGGGAGTATATAATATACCTTATTCATTGCCTCGTATCTATATATAGTTATATACTATCAGTTAGTAATCTTAATAATACGTAAATATATATTAAATATCATTTTAATCCTACTAAATTAAACTATTATTTATTTATTTACGATTTAATAATATAACAATTGAATATATAATGTATATGCTGCTTAATATGCCTTATAGTGTGCACTGCATGTATAAGTTGTAGTGTAGCAGTTTAGTGAGAGTGTAGTGTGGTGGGTATTGTTTGGATGTTTCTATCCAACTAGCCAATCAGTGAGCTAGATTGGCATATCTGCGATCCATCATCAGAATAGTCTCGGCCATAGAAGTGCAAGCTTCTAGACTTTAAGTGATCAAGCTCATAGTAGTGTTCTTATTAGCATCTTAAAAGAGAATCCTATTCTCTCAACATTGATAAAACACATATATACATATATATATATATATAATATATATATAATATATATATAATATATATATAATATATATATAATATATATATAATATATATATATTAAAGTTTGAATTTTCAGGTACCATCAATTTAGAATCTATTAATAAAATATTATAAAAATGATATGATTTCAATGATACGAACAGTAGTTATTAATGAACTTTACATGCGTTATAATACCTTTGCTATGAGTTGTAATACAAACTGTCGTATCCATTACATTATTATCAGATACCATGAACAGATAGGGTGTTGGCATGAGAGAAGTTTGCTAGGTATCATTACTTAACTGTAATCATCGTATTAACTATCCGCGGGTGCCCTTTCTTATTATTAGTGGTATCGTTAATAAATAGAATTATATATTTATAATACTTTGTATCCATAAATCGGCTATAATATATCACGAGTATATATTACCATTTTATTTTCATCTCGTATTACCATGTTATCATAAACAATTTTGTTAAACATCATTTAAAAAGTGTGTATAAATTCAAATAAATAGTAATAATAATAATCGTTTACAGCAAGAAAGAATAGATATCGAAGAGAAATACTCAAGTTTGCAGGAGGCGGCCATTGGTAAAACTAAGAAGCTCAAGAGAATCTGGAACATGCTCATGCAATCTAAATCAGAGGTATGCACTAGTGATGTAAAAACGGGTTCAAATACCGGGTACCCGACCCGGAATCTAGTATTTGATGAGACAGGGTTGCAATTTTCCATAAAATACCGGGTACCCGTTTTTTTTCGGGTACCCGGTAATATAAAATATACTTTTAAAAAGCAATAAATCTTGATAATTTACTTAATAACAAAGATTTTCCGAAGGAATTCTTCGCAAAATCATTGACATAGTTACCAAATTCTGCTACAATAACATTAACTTTTCTGGATTTTTAATAATTATTGGTGTTTATTTACAATTTATTTAAAAATTAAACTTTCAAATTAATCTTGGAATCACCGGTAAGTTCATATTTATTATCACACACAGTTAATTATTTCAGATATTTTATAAGCTATTGTTATAAATTATATTTATTAGATATTATTAATTAAAGAAAAATTAACTCATTAATATGAACATTAATTTAAATACATTCAAAATAAAATAATACCACATTTTTGTGGAGTACAGTCTGAAACGGCGCCAATATTTAAAATAATACGAATTTGATTGACATGTGGGGGGCGTCGCGCGTGCGAAACGAATTGAATATAGGTCATGACTAATTAGTGATAGCCGCTATGTGGCAAATATTCCTTTGATGTAAATCATTTACTAAATGTATTATATACACAACTTGTTTACATTTATATACACTGTAGTTTATACAAGTTGCTTATATACTCTATGCTATATATATATATATATATATATATATATATATATATATATATATATATATATATATATATATAATATATATAAACTAGTTATAAAATAAGTTTAAAATAATAAGTATGGTGTCACATTATATATATATATATAATATATAAACTAGTTATAAAATAAGTTTAAAATATTAAGTATGTTGTCACATTTTATATATTATATATATATTATATATATATATATATATATATATAAATGTAAACAAGTTGTGTATATAATACATTTAGTAATTGATTTACATCAAAGGAATATTTGCCACATAGCGGCTATAACAAATTAGTCTTGACCTATATTCAATTCGTTTCGCGCACACGACGCCCCCCACACGCCAATCAAATTCGTATTATTTTAAATATTGGCGCCGTTTCAGATCGACCCCCCATTTTTGTATATTCGAATTATCATAATTATTATAATTATTATGATAATTCGAATATACGATAATTATTATAGTTCATTTGTAACAAATGAACGATAATTTTAATATACTCACAGATTAATATCATAGAAAATGTCTATATTAGACATAGAAACGAATAGACCGTGATTCAACTAATATCGCCATAGAGAAAAGTACGACAAACGCGAAACGTACACTGTACGTTTCGCGCTTGTCGTACAGGGTCACAGCAAATGGCGATTTTAAAAATTCATCATATGATATATTAAACTATACAATTTTATAATATGTCATACAAAAATGCCTGCTATATGTAATTCCATTAACTGTTCGGTAAAACATAATGATATTCCTGATGGTGTAACATTACACTTATTAGTGATATAATTTATTAGTTATAATATAGCATAACAATTATTTTTAAATATCCAATAATACAATTTCTAACAAATATTTATTTAAAAAATAAATATTTTTATTTTACAATTATATTGTATATCATTATTTTGAAAATATATATTACTACATAAATTATAATTATATATATATATTATTATATGCGGTATTATAATATGTAATAATAAAATATAGTTAACTTACGGTAACATTATTATATAGTAAAATATTTTATAATAAAATATAATTAAATCACGGTATATTTATTATACAGAACAATATCAGAATAATATTATAATAATTGCGGATTTATAATTTAATTTAACTTATACTATTATAATTAGTACTTGATTAAAGCAACTTAATACGTTAACTTAAATTATTAATACATATCATATAAATATTTTATAATTATCTTGTCATCAAATTATCTATCTCAGCCTCATAATTACTTATCTCGTCATCAAATTATCTATCTCAGCCTCATAATTACTTATCTCGTCATCATAATTACTTATCTCGTCATCATAATTACTTGTATCGGCATCAAATTATCTATCTCGGTCTCATAATTACTTATCTCGTCATCAAATTATCTATCTCGGCCTCATAATTACTTATCTCGTCATCAAATTATCTATCTCGTCATCATAATTACTCCTCTCGTCATCAAATTATCTATCTCGTCATCATAATTACTTGTATCGGCATCAAATTATCTATTTTATATAGTTTATATAATTTATATAGTTAGCTAAGATATATAAGATGTATACTCTATCATAGGAGGAGGATGAGTTTGACAAATATATGAAAATGCCAGTGACTTGACCCAATACTAATCCATTGAGTTGGTATAGAGAAAATGATGACCGTATCCCTTCTTTGGCTAACTTAGCAAAACGATACCTATGTATCCGAGGAATTCAGTTGCATCCGAGCAAGTATTCAGTTCTGCAAGCTGCATATTGACGAATCGGTTAAACTGTATATTGCCACAATTAGTTGACAAATTAATATTTTTACATATTAATAAATCTTTATATTAATAAATAGTATTATAATTTAATCATTTGTTTCTTATTTTTTTAATACTTTGTGATTGCTATCGGTATAAATTTTCATCGAGGTATTTGATTATCTCGAGACAGTATATTTTAGTATTTGATTATCTCGAGACAGTATATTTTAGTATTTGATTATCTCGAGACAGTAAAAAATCTCCTAAATTTACATCACTAGTATGCACTATAGCCCACTTCTCCTGTATCATATCGTTAATAATCGTCCTCCTCCTCATCATCATCATTGTGCAACTTTGAAATCTATCTATTGTAGAAGACATAAATTCAATATAGTAATTATTATCTAATTATTATATTGATATCGTCACCTTTATTATAAATATATATGTATATATATAAGAAATTCTATTTTTATTACATATAACATATTCTATTTTTATTACACATAACATAGTATTATATTTCAGTTTAGTTATCATTAGTATTAAGTATTAATCATTAAATTAAGTATTAATCATTTAATCATGCCATAGATATACTACAAGTGATAACACTGACAAGCTGATACCGATTACGCAGTAATGATTAGACAACGATTAGATGATAACACCTACCTCATTAACACTCCCCACCTAATAGTTAACCCCACCCCTCCTCCCCACCTAAACCTTAACCCCACCCCTCCTCCCCACCTAAACATTAACCCCACCCCTCCCCACCTAAACCATAACCTCACTCCTCCCCACCTAAACCTTAACCCCCCCCCCTCCCCCACCTAAATCTTAACCCCACCCCTTCCCGCCTAAACCTTAACTCCACCCCACCTATACCTTAACCCCACCCCTCCCCACCTTAACCCCACCCCCTCTCTCTCAGCTGGCGGATTGTAAGCAGGAACATCAGCGTGAGATGGAAGGACTGCTGGAGAACGTTCGTCAACTCAGCATCGAGCTACGACTTCAGATGTTGATCATCGATAACTTCATCCCAGTCGAGTTCCAGGTTTCACCCATCGTGTTATTGATAAACAGCTATTACAATATAGATTAATAATGATGATTAATAATGATGTTATTTTAGAAGAATTAGAATCCTATCCAATGCTTATCTAATACCTATTTATTACCTTATCTCTAATAACTAGCTAATTAATTACCTATTAAATGTAGTGTATATTATATTAATTTACTTCATTTATAATGTATATTGAAACGAAACGAAAAAAAAAAAAAAATTATATTTTTGTTTTAATCATACTTATTCAAAATATTATATTAGAAATAGATTCAAATAATGCCAGAATTATAATAGGCAATATAATAATAATATATTGATCAGAATCATATAGAATATTGGTGTTGGAATAATGTATATAGCAATACAGCTGAATAACTCAATTAGAATAACATAGTCTAGTATAATTAGAGTAACTTTGCCTTATTTAATTTAAAGAGCCAAAACAGTACAATATCAGATATATATTTAGACCCGGCGCATTAGATTACAACCACAGTCATGAATTCATTAACCTAATATAACTTATAATAATAATAATAATTTATTAGAATACATTTTTGTTGCTGTTTCTTTTCATATTTATATCATGTTATTGTTATTGTTGTTATTTTTATTTGGTGGAGTCCTTTCATCCCATCCAGGAACTTAGATGAAGTTTTCACTTATAACCATATATGGCTCTAATGTCCCTTCGAAGCAGCTCTCATGTTAAGGCATCTATGGTTTTAACGAGAGCCGATCATTTATTTATACACAATTATATAAGATCACTCTAAATAATATTTTAGGACCCATTTTATAAAATAAATTAATGGTCCGGACGAGGCTCGAATTCGTTTCCTACAGCTTGTGTGTCTGACTCCTTAGCCACTGAGCCACACAGTCAGTTTATATATGTGTGTACTTTGTTCCTCTAAAAGGGTTTCAAAATAATATTGACTATTCTCTATTGTTGTCGCTTATACACCTCCCCTCACCCCCTGTTTATACACTACCCCTCACCCTCACCCCCCGCCTCCAGCAAATGATAGAACAACACGTGCAATGGAATGAGCAGATAGGCGACTGGCAGCTGAGGAGTGTCGCCTATACCGGTAACAATATGCGTAAACATGATCAGACCAAGGACGACGACGATGACGCCGCTAATAAGGTCAGTAGGTCACCGGGTCACGAGGTCATAGTGGAAGTCACCAAGCGTACCTTTTATTACGTCAATAGATTACAAAATATATATATATATATATTGTATATTGTATACCTTATAATTACACAAAGTTTACAGTTTATTAGGCCGTTAGGTCAGAGGTTAAACTTCGCTTGACATCGTTTAGTGATATTATTTTAATAAGATCTAAAACTTGCCTATATCTCTAGTAGAAGTTGTTCATTAACTATAATGAGATATGCGAGGTGTTCATGTGTCAATATATCAGTTAGATTATTTTATAAGTGTGTGTATTATGGTTTGATTTACCTTTACTAAAATAGGTAATACATGTATCTTTGCAATGTCATTAGCACAGGTTTCCTATATAATTATTGCATGTTGAATGTACCCTTTGGTAACGTTATTTAGGTGTTTATTTTATAAAATTATTATATAATTAATATTAATCAGCAAATAATTACCTATTATATATATATATTTTATATAAAGTATTACAAATTCATAAATACTAATATATATATATATATATATAAACACACTATTTATATTTTATAATTGAAGTCTTCTATTATATCTTAAATCTCTAAATATCTTAATAATGATTTATAAATAGTTAATAATTAATAGCCAATAACTGTGTTATTAATTAATAGAATATGAAATCATTAGGACATCAATAGAATATGAGTGTTAATGTATATGTCGTTAATATCGATTATATTAAATGATACTAATATAATAGTCAATATAAGATAAGATAAATTTTATTATTGTAATTATTATAAAAGAAAAACAATAATCGGACAAATAAAATAGTCAGAAGACTTTCAAGGTATTTGACCTTAATAATGCCATAATAATAATATAATACATCTATGCTCGCACTACAACTAATCATGATTGTTCTAGAATCAAGGAAAGCCTGACTTAACTCACGTGTATTTGGCGTATTCCCAAGGTATGAAGAACAGTGCTTCGGTAAAGGTAAGCGTAAGGTACTTGGTGTTACATTATTGTGCTAATAATCTCTATATGTGTTTTGTAGTCTTCGACCAATGGAAAGCCATCATCGAGACCAAAGACAGCGAGTAAACAATCTAAAACTAGGTTTATATTTCATATTAATTAACTTGTGTATTTAATAATTTGTATTGTTACATTACAAATACTACAAAATTATTTATAAAAAATAAATATATATATATATATATATATATTAAATGTGAAATTATTAATATATAATTAATTTGGAAACAAGTTTAGAAAATGACAAATAATAAAATTTTAAATAGATGTAACAAACAATATCATATTTTCATTGTTGATTTGTCATTGAAGGTAATTATAGGTAATGTAATTATTATCATAGGATACAATTTAGAAGTATTTAGAGTTTTTGCAAATAGTGATCATAATTGAAAATATATGAAATAATTATTTTTGATTTGGTGATCACATAAAGTATCATCTATTAATTATATTTAAAATTAAGTTTGTAATATTTGTTAAAAAAAATATCATATTCATTAGAACATATATTATTTATTTAATCGTAAAATGAAGCAATCAAAAATAGATTTTTTGTTTTAATTATAATTTAATATAATTTACTATATGTAATATATTAGATGATTTATTAAGTAAATTTGTATTATTAACATTTGTTATTAACATGACATTTATTATTTATATTACATTTAATTTATTTGCATTTGTGTTATAGAAATATTATTAGTGTAACGTTTTTAATGATATATCTGAATTACAAACTTATATTATATTTATATCAGATATATATATACATTATAACATATCAATTGTTAACATTTCGTATTTAAATCCCATCTAGAAAGAGAAAAGAATTAGAGTCACTGATAAACTGAAACCCGCATTACTGTGAACTATCTTCTTTATTAGGTCACATTTAATATACACATTAATATCGTAGTTTAATATTAGTGTTGTGATATTATTTATTCCGTTGTGATCACTGAAATACGTATTCATTATTTATATATTTATTCAGATGTATTTATATATTTATTCTACTTTATTTACTTTACATATACATAAAATATCGTCAATTTCTACTAAAAAATAAACTTATAATCTTATAAACTTTTTTATTAAAATATACATATTTAATAAAAATGTTATAAAAATATACATGTATAATTATTCAAATATTGTATAGAATATATCATAATAATATATCATGATATATCATAAATATCTATATTCATATAATTGTTAAATTATATCTGAATAATGATGCAGCTTCTACGTTTAAACACATAATATATAATTAACCACATTAAGTAATTGTTGAGCTCGAATTTATATATAAAGTTGATATCTCTTCTGTGTCAGGTTATATTGAGGTTGATCATTATTCAATGGCTATCCTTATATATATATATGGAATCTTTATTTGTTGCCATCTCTTATAAGTTTGAATACAATATATTTTATTTGTGTACTTCTTTCATCCGTACTCCTATCATTTTTATAATGGAAGCACCGTTTATAGATACTAAGTGTAATTTTCCTGATATAGCAATAGCTTAGTTTTTACTTACTTTCATACAAAATATTAGTTACAAAAATACGATTAACCTTAGTAGTTATTTCATTGAAAAGTATAATAGCATTATGTTGGAAACTTTACCTACGTCTACTATAGAAATATCGCGAATCGTGTGATCTTGAACGATATGATATATTAAGATATGAAATCTACTTAGATTGGTAATGTGTTGGTATTACGTAGCCGGCGTGGAACAGTCATACACTCACGTTACATCTTTCACTAACTCCACCATCCCATCTTCCTTGTCACCTGCCTACTTATAACTGCATCACTAAATACTTGCTACAGAATAAGATCAAACTTATACTAGAACTTGCTGCAGAATGTGACCTTGATCTTATGTTCATCACAGAAACATGAATTACGCCTGATGACCTACCTATTATATCATCTCCGAACACTGGTTCTTACTATTTTTCTAATTTTTCTTGACGTAATAACCATAATTATGGATACGGTATTGGCATTATCTATAAATCTTGCCTTCATGTAACTCCTATACGTGACCATAATTATGATCACTCTGATATGATGTACCTATTACATTAGTCCCCCACACTCCAATACCTTCAATATATTACTATTTTACCGACCCCTCTTTCTAAATATCGTCATTCCTCTCTGAGCTTAATTCATTTATCCATCTAATGTATCAATCTGATATAATTATAGGTGATTTTAATATTTCTACCAACATATTAATAAATTATTCTAAATCTCTATTCGATATGTTATCCTCCGATCTTAAACTTAACAATATTTAGCCCACATACATTTATACATACATATTACTTTGGTAATACCAAAGCCCAGGGATTTGGTATTAACCTCGATCTTCTCATTTTCTACAAGTCATCCAATATTTTATTCCATGTTGTATTACTAATCATCATAATATCTTATTTATCCTTGCATCGCCTAAACCACCACATCCCACTATTATTCGTTCTTTCCGCAAAATAAAATCATCAACTCTACTGATTTCATCAAACATTTCCTCTCCTTTCAAATAACTCTTCCGATGATTATGAATCGCTCTCTAAACTACCCTTATTTTCCACGCCCCATCATTATTAAAAAATATATCCTAAAATCGAAACCTCCTCATATAACCTAATACATCCTCATATACCATTACACTACTTAAACAAAAGCGTATATAAAGTACAATTCAATATAAATGAATAAAAACCAAATCAGATCCATACTCACGTTTTATCAATTTACCAAGTTAAAATATAGGACGTGATCTATTTAATGCACAATCTCTTCAAATTATTGTCTCTATCCTTTCATAATATTACAATCTTCACCATATGATCACAAACACCCATAGTGCGTAATAAAAAGAAAATATGTATTGAATTTCCATCAGATACGCTTTCTTTAACTTTCGATGATTATTTCCGTCATAAGCTCACAAGTACTCGCAAAACACACCATATCACTCTTTATCAACTTACACCTTGAAAACTCACATACTTACTTTATTCACAGTACCTTCCAAAGCAGATATAAGCGCATTCCTTAAAGCAATTAAAAGTTCATCTCCTCTTGACACTATAGTCCTCTTTCCCTTATAAACGAAATCACTAACTCCCTCAGTATCCCTATCAATAATATATTATCTGTATCCATCGAATCCGGCACTTTTCCAACATCCTACAAATATGCACTCATAATACCACTCCTTAAGAAATTATTATTGACCCTCAAAGCATAAAACATGTCAATACTTTCCAAAACCTTGGAACGAATCGTATCGAAGCAACTAATACATATTTAATATCACACAAAAACTTCATATCTTCAAAAGTGAATATTTTCCTTCCAAATCAACAGAAACCGATCTATCGAGAATATCCATTAATATTCTCACTAATCTTGATAATAAAAATGTCACATTCCTTACACTACTTGACCTCTACTCCGTATTCAATACTATTGACCACATCATACTCAAACACTATAACACGGTACATATACCAAACACTGTCCGCACTGCTAATTATTTCCTGTATAATATAGGCAAGGCTCGCTCTAAGCTAATATTTAATTTAACTAAATCATTATTACATTCATTAGTATTTAGTATACTTATATATTGTAATTCGCTTTTCATTAATATTCCGCAAAAATTGATGAACAAAATCGATTCAATACAACGTAGAGCTGTTCGCATATTATTTAAACTAAAGTGTAGTGATTTAACCATATCTATACATTCCATAATGGCGACTCTCGGGTGGTTACAGTTTCGAGATTTATGCAAGTTTCAACTTCTTTGCATTACTCACAAGGCTATATATATATATATATATATATAGGAGTTCCGTCATACCTATAGAAGGAACTCATAATTCGAACAACTACTCGTCCGATTCGCAAATGTGAGCTGATGAAACTCTCTTTACCGCTTGTCTCATCTATATATGCAGATGCTGCTTTCACTGTTACTGCTCCGAAGTACTGGAATAGTCTTCCCGATGAATTACGCACCATGTCATCATTTACTACTTTTAAATGTCGACTACATATATATATGGTATCATTATAATTTCTTATTTTTAAATTTATTATTATTTGTGTAACTATTTATTTGTTTTATTATTTCGACTTGACGCACATAAACGTCCATCGTTTTCTGAATCAATAAACCTTTCTATTATTATTTATTATTATAAAACACCATATATATATATAGATATGCCTATATGCATAACTGGTACTATACATAAATGGCTATATTCTATAACCGTAACCTACTTATTCAGTTTTAGTTCACTCACCGTGTTTATCTAACAATCTTGTAAAACACGGTGTTCCCCGAGGGTCGGTCATTGGACCTACTCTTTAACATTAACCTAATTCCCCCTCTCCCCTAGCGATATCTCAAATTCTTCAGTCAGATTCCATACTCATGCGAACAATTTTATGCAAAATTACAGAAAATAAAACTTTGGTACTGATATCCGGAGAGTAGAGGAGAGGCCTCTCCTCTACTATTACTACCATGCATAACTGGTTCACAACAAACTCCACCATCTCCAATCTAATTACAACAGAGGCTATCTTTTTTCACCTTCCACCCTGAATTAAAACTTTACTAATACCTCTTTAAATCAACATTAACGGACAGTTCATAAAGTACCAACCCATGTTAAACATAGGTAACACCTATTGGTGTTATATTTTATATTACTTTAATTTTTATAGATAACTTTCCAACATTAAAAAGTTACTAAACGATCAACTATATTATACTCATTAAGCCTAAGCATATTCTTCATTAAATATCAATATCCACCGCTATTATTATAGCTTATGCCTGCATCCTACCTTTATTCGACAAATCACTAAATCATAAAGTCACATTTACTGCAATTTCATCCTTTACAATAACCCCCATTCATATATTTCTAAACTCCAAATTCATCATAATAATATACAATAACTTACCAGATCGAGCTTGCTCAGTATAGCATGACACGTTTACTCTATTCATATCTGTCAACCTTCGCCGTCTTCAGTTCATATGTAGTGAATCCGCTGTCGACTATGCTGTGACAGCTAAGTTGTGAGGTATACGTCTTCTGAGGTCGTCCAGGTTTTTTATATAGAAGTTCCCACAGAAGCAATTCGCTTATCAGTTCTTATCTGGTTCGCCAACAATGTACCGAGAAACGAATCCTATGGTCTCTAATTGTAATCGTTATCTTTAGGATATTTCTATATAATTTAATATAAGACGTATACGATATATCTTGTACTGGACCATTCCATATTGTATAATGTATGATGGAACATCCCATATATAATATCGAACTATATATCTAACAACTATTATATAATATATTTACCGTCTCGCGATATATAGTTCGACGCACGCATTACGTATGTCGCGTATTGCGTGCACCTGAGGAATCCGTGTCCTGATTAGCCTATATATAGGCTATTAGCTATTAGCCTATATATAGGCTATAGTCTATAGGCTATTAGCCTATAGGCGTATACGTCGTAGGTCCTACGTGATTACTTCGCATCGCGATGCGTTGCACTTGAATACCATTTTAAGTCGCCCCTAAACATCGCAACACGCACTGCCCGTGTTCCTATACTAAATATGACCAACACCTAAACCAGATTATTCATTGCACATAATAATCTTTAACAAGATAACAATCAGTAGATGCCACATATGTGTTATAGCTTCCAAGATACTTGAAATCGCGTACTTATTTGATGATCTTACTATTTAGACTTTTATACCATTATTATTTATCTGGTTCAGAGAGATTCCGTTTTGTCTGCGTTTACACGTAATCCTATTTCAGTCTAAACTTCTTCGATTATATGGAGCAGTGTATTTGCATCTTTAATGTTAACGATTGTCTGGGATATGGATATGGCTAAATCATCAGCATAATCAGTGTCAGTTTTAACTATATATATATATATATATATATATATATATATATATATATATATATATATATATATATATATATATATATATATATATATATTGCAGGATGTCGGCTACTCATTCGTTTTTTTATGGTGAGACCGATATGTTTGTTATCATCTAGTGATTTTCTCAAGACATAGTGTAGAAATATTATAAAAAGGAAAGGTGCAAGCGTGTCTCCTTGTAATATACCAGTAGTTATCTCGAAGAAGTTCGCGACAGATTATATATTTTATTGAATGGAAAAGACTGGGATTGTGGAGAATTTGGTGTGGTTCATGAATGACGTGGATGGGGAATGTGGTGTGGTTCGTGGATGTGAATAGTGGGGAATGTTGGTGTTCATGGATGAAGGTATATGGGGAATGGAGGATAGACGTATTGGTCTAATCGAGAAACCTAAAAATAAAACAAATATGGATAAATATGAAACATCATACTTATAAACAGTCATGATTAAATATTTATCTATCGAGAAGTTCTTACAATTAATTTGATATGATTTACTATATTGAGGCTATAGTCTTTCAGTGTACGCTGTTTGCACTAATACACCATATAATACCGAACTTCTCGATAATAACGAGATCATGTGATATGCATAGTAGGCGTATCTATAAATAGATAACTAGATAAAACTAGTTAATCTAATTATAAACTACGCTCTCTTTTACGATTTATAAAACAGAAATAAAAAAAAATAAATAACTGAAAATATCAAATCAACATTTATAAAAATTACATAACATTTAAATTCGTTCAAGCCAAGTCTACTAATTGCATTTACAAAACCGAAATAAAATTATATAAAAAAAAATAACAAAATATATTAAAACAACATTTATCCTTAGAGCATAACACATTTATACATACCTACATACAGTTATATACATAGTTAACAAATATATATATATATATATATATATATATATATATCCATATATGGACGGTACATTTTTTTAGAATCACAGTTTGAAGTCCTATAACAGAACAAATTTAAAATATATGTCAAATATAAATTGCTATTTCATTGATAGGGGACGGAACGGGGTAGTGGATGAGAACGGAGTAGTGGTCGTTTTAAGTAACGCTTAGTGGTGCTAAATAGGATACAAAGTTCTAGATACAATATTTAGATAATCAAAATGTCTATATTATAAAGAACTTTTTTTTAAATAATAAATTAATCACTCTAATTTTTTTCGTAATCATTTGTTGTCATATTTTAACAAAAACATGATTATATATTTATACATATTGTATATGAGTGTGTGTGTATATAATTAAATCATTGATTCAAATAAGGTACGTATGCATCATACATATAATTATTTAATATTACATAATTAAAAATATATAAATCGAATACATTACGAGACACCTATTAGGGGAAAGAAGGGTATTGTGGCCGATAACGATATTTCAAGAACCATTATAGTTATTAACAAATGATATATACGAAAAATGTAGATAATTGAATTCTAAGAATGATAGTGTACATCATTTTTTATTTATATCAATATTAATTATTGATTTTTGATTAGAGAAAAAAAATCAAATAATCGTCATTTTTATCGAAAAAAAACGTTTGTAGCTGAATATAAGTAAAACTAAATGGGATAACGATTCATTATTTTTATATTTAATATAAAAGTGCGTGTGTATCTTGATATCTGATACAATGTATTTTATTTTCTAATTATAAAAATAGTACGTATTTGAATACATGACGCGATCCTAGTAGCTATTTTGGAACTATCGACCATAATACCCGCACTAGTGTATTTTATCTCTATTTATACGGAAAATTTGCTTTTTAATAAAAATCAAAAGATTTGAATACAAATAATTAAATGAGTAAATGTTGATAGCCATTATTTAGAACAACATATTGTAATTGTATATACAACTTATTGGATCATAATATCCAATATTAGTATACTATATTTTGTTTCTTGTAAGATAATAAAAACATCGGCCATAATACCCTTCCCTCCCTTACATATTCTGATACTAGCGGCCAATACCCCGGACTTGCCTTATTTTATGCCTTATTTTATGCCTAATAAATCGTTTATATTATTCAGTAATATATAAAAGCTTATATAATTATCAATAAAATCTTTATGATTCAAAAAAATAAGATCTTAACATTCAGTATTTATCGATATATTAGAAGTCTACCGAGGCATATAAATTATCGGCCACTACTCCGTTCTCTCCCCGTAATCTATCGTATTACTCTACAAAATAAAATGTAATTCAATTTGTACAAAAATAGTTTTGTATCAATATTGACTGACATTAAATTAGATTTAATTCCTAAAATCATACACGTTAACACGTTACTAAGTTACCCAAGATATCAGAAACTAGTTGCCGAAACGTAACATTATAGATCAAATAATATGTTACAATAGGTGGTAAAATTATAGGTAGTTTGTGAGCAAATAAACGGTTTCCTTTTACATATAAAAAATCAATATTGGAACGTATAATTTTACCCATACATAAACACCTAGTGGAACGTATATTTTTACTCATAAATATCACCTAGTGGAACGTATATTTTTACCCATAAATAAACACCTAGTGGAACGTATATTTTTTACCAAATATACACACAGTAAAAAAGAAACGTAAAACAATTCATTCATTTATTACATGAACAATACACAAAATACGATAGTATACTATGTCGATTAATTACATACTATAGTATTTTAAAATTCAGAATATATATAAATGATATAATTACAATTTTATTATGCATCGAATCAGGTTTTATTTAAAAATAATATCATATTTAAAAAAAAAGTTTAACTAATAAAATAAAATAAAAACGTAAACTAAATCTGCGCATATAACACTACGCTATATAATAACGATAAGCAAATATCGTGAGAGATGTGGATAGTAAGACTAGCAGCCATCCTAGCGGCATTATCCGCAGTCAGTGGTATGTCATTAAGTCGCTCCCTGCCTATCCGATACGTAGTGGACCTAGAATACGGAGGTCTACATAACCACACACACATGCTGTACGACTCAACATGGGCTGGCATCTCGTACACACACCTAGAGTTCTTCCTACGACGTCAGGCCGCTATCTACCACTACAGGGTGGTATTGCGGGACAGCTATATCGTGAGATATGTGAGTCTGTTCGTGCAAGGACAGCTTCAGTCCGAGTACATGTCCATCGAGCACGCTCAGGTAGCTTTGCACGAGACGACGAGACGCGGGGTCGACGAGTTCCGTTGCAAGGACTCGTTGAACGATTGCGTGGTGTCTACCAAGAGCACCGAGTACACGACTTACGAACGCATTGATATCAAGAAAACGTGTCGCACAGCCATGGTGAGGAGACGAAGACTGGCGTTTGAGAACTTTAGGGAGGTGTTCGGGGAAACCACGCAAATATCGCTTACGTTCTCCTATGAGCGACCCATCGACGTTCTAGAAATTATGGTTAATTAAAGTGTATTAATTATAATATATATATATATATATACATATATGTATTTTCTTTTTTGGTTAACATAATTACGTTCGGTTTAATTATATTAACATTATTTAAAAAAGAGTATGTGTTTAATATATTGATCATTACTTTTTATTTATATTGAAATATAACTCTTTCTGTTATATGTTATATTAGTGTATTCATTAATAAAAGTAAGCTTAATTATATTACAAAATAAATATAATTTTAGATTGTATCAACACATACTTAATAGTATATTATAGCAGTGCCTTTAAAGGAGTATTTTGTGAGAAATTGCTGCCCACATATTATTTGTTGCGCTCCTACTTTTAATGTTTGGCCAACACAAAAATTAGATGCTTCGTCAATTATATCATATTTATGTATTATAAATCTGTAGGGGAGAGTGTTCTAATATCATGCACGTAATATCGACACCCTAGATATCTCCTAAAATATAATTCCAATCAAAAAATAATTAGGGTATGAAATGTTATTCAATATAATTCCAATTCATATAAGTATAATTTTATATTTTAATATTTAATTTTTTTAATTATAAACAAAAAACTGATTTTTTCGTTACAACTCAAATAACTAAATCATTTAAAAATGTTTTTATTTTAAATATTTTAAATATTTATAAATAAAAATAATCTTATTGATCTAATTATATTTTACAATGTACTGAAAAGATATAGTAAACATACAGTTTCATACATATTCACCCTAATTGCACATAATATCGACATCCCTGTTATCTCAGAGTTAAAAAAACTAAATTAATTTAAAAAATAACTATTATATTTATATAGGGGAAAGTAACCTAATACGGACACTTTAACAATAAATGGTCTTAACATTTTATGACGCATTATTTGTATTCAAAAATTACAGTATATTAATATTATATGATTATAGATATTATTGTGATTTTAAAATTGTAGTTACTCTTTTAATTTCATAGATAACGAGGGTGTCCGTATTCGGTACCCATGTCCGAATACGGACAGTGTCCGTCGGACACCCTGTGTTATAATACGGACACTCTATATACCACTAGATAAACTATATGTTATTAATGAATCAATCAGATAAATCACAATTACATTATATATAATTAATTTTATGAATAATTTATTCTTATTTAATTAGTTAATAATTTATTTATTTTTATTATTTTGTAATTAATAATACAATTTAATTAAGTATCTAAATAATACAAATTTTAGATTTAGCTTTATTGGTGGTATTAATATTATATAGCACGCGATGTTTATGAATATCATAATAGTTCATACGCGGCCTGCTGATTGGTTATAGGGTGTCCGTATTAAGACATCTAGAGTGTCCGTATTAGGTACTTATATAACCTCTAGATATATGCTTATAACTTAATGAATATTTGATAACAAATATAGAAATTATATATATAATTTTTAGAATGCTTTATTTTTTAAATAATATAGTGTTATATTTTATATATATACATTTGTATATTCTTAATAATGTTTTAAGTTAAATTTTTTCATAAAATTAAAAACGTATTAAAAAAATCAGTTTATATATCAGCAATATTTTGAATAATTAAAAAATAAAAAATACGTTTTTAGACTATTTATATAATTATGAATATTATATTCATTAAACATTTTTTTGTAAGCTTTATGGTTTCTGATATACCGAGAGTGTCCGTATTCTGGCACTGTCCGTATTCGATTACTTTCCCCTACCTACTATACATTCTAAATACCTATAAATAAAATTTGGAAATATTTATTTGAGAAATAATAAAGTTATGGTGATTTATTGTTAGGGTGTCGGTAGTCGAGTACTCTCCCCTAGATGTATTGTATCATATTATTTTGTTTTCATATACAATTGTAAACAAATATGTTTGTTTTTGGTATTTCCCCCACATGCAAATCCTTAAAAAAAGGAACTGTAATATAGTATATATATATAACTATTTTGCGAATTAAAAATCTTTGGTATATATATTTATAAAATATAATATATATAGGGGACATGAGGGGGTTTTGGTCAACTAATATTGGTCACTTAACAAAACAGTAATTACTCTATGAATTTTAAATTGTATGAGATAATATTTTAAAGGCGTAAGTAAAATATATCAATCTAAAACATGTGTATTTGTGAATTTAATATGATCATATAATATGTAATATATAGCGATTTTACAATTAGGTAATACATTTAGCGATTTTTCGTATGTGCGGGGTTTTGGTCAATAGTTCCGAATTCACCGATAGTAAACGGCACATATTCTCGAGCAATATAACCTATATATATATATATATATATATATATATAAATTAATAACAAGACCTACTTGCCAAATTTATATATTTAAAAATAATTTATTTACAGATAATTGGATATCAATCTAGATATTATAGTTATTCGTCCAATAAAATTTACAATAATATGTATCTGGATAATAATGTATGCAGGTTTATATAGAGTCATTATAATAGATAATTTATTGTATCATTATATTTATCATATGCATTCTGTAATGTATTGGTTCATCAATAATTTATAGGTGAAAGTAACCGAATACGGACACTCTCGGTATCTCAGAAACCATAAATCCTACAAAAAAATATTAATGAATAAAATATTCATAATTATATAAATAGTCTAAAAAAGTATTTTTTATTTTTTAATTATTTGAAATATTGCTGATAAACTAAAAAAGTATTTATTATTTTTTAATAATTTAAAATATTTCTGATAAACTGATTTTTTTATTAAGTTTTTAGATTTATGAAAAAAAATGTCAACTTAAAACCTTCTCAAGAATATACAAATGTATCGATATATAACACTATTATTAAAAAATAAAGCATTCTAAAAATTATATATATAATTTCTATATTTGTTATCAAATATTCATTGAGTTATAAGCATATATCTATAGGTCATATAAGTCCCTAATACGGACACTCTAGATGTATTAATACGGACACCTTATAACCAATCAGCGCGCAGCGTATGAAATATTCTGATTTTCTTAAAAAATCGCGTGCGATATAATATTAATACCACCAATAAAGCTAAATCTAAAATTGTTATTATTTAGATACTTACATTTTATTATTAATTAAAAAAATAATAAAATAAATAAATTATTAACTAATTAAATTAGAATAAATTATTCATAAATTTAATTATAAATAATGTAATTGTGATTTGTCTGATTGATTCATCAATACTATATAGTTCATCTAGTGGTATATATATATATATACCACCCTATAGGGTGTCCGTATTATAACACATGGTGTCCGTATTCGGACATGTGTACCGAATACGGATACCCCCGTTATCTATGGAATTAAAATATTAAATACAATTTTAAAATCACAATAATATCTATAATATATATAATATTATATATTGAAATTTTTAAATAAAAATAATGAGTTAAACAATTTTAAGACCATTTATTGTTAAAGTATCCATATTATGTTACTTTCCCCTACTTTATTTAATGGTATATAGAATGTCATTATTCATACATGGGTACCAAATACGGATATCCCGTTATCTATTTAATAAAAGATTAAATACAATTTTAAAATCACAATAATATCTATAATCATATAATATTAATATATTGTAATTTTTTAATATAAATATTGAGTCATAAAATGTTAAGATAATTTATTATCAGTATTAGGTTACTTTCCCCTAATCGTATCTAAGTCTAAATGTAATAATATGTGGTGATATATGAATACATTCAGGGAACCCTGCTACAATCTAATAATAACTTAAAATATCATTAGATTTATATCATTGGTATACATATTTATAATAGATCGAAATTGTTATAGATAAATACATAGATAAATTGGTATACATAATTGTAATTACATACAACTTATTATAATAGCACTACATTTAACCATAACAACAACACTTATAATATTAATAATAACAATAACAAAAATATTAACTTATAATAATAATAATTTTAACTAATATAATGACTTTATATTTAGGTAATTCTAATACAAAATTCACTTTTATCTCCATCGTAATTTTATGTTACTAGTCATAAGTCGGTATACCGATTCTATAGAATTACAAATATTAATATACTTTAAAATATGGACATTAGTTATTTAACGACAACAACATCAACTACGACTACAAAAATAACAATAACACAATCAACAACAACAATAATAATAATAATAATAATAATAATAATAATAATAATAATAATAATAATAATAATAATAATAATAATAATAATAATAATAATAATAATAATAATAATAATAATAATAATAATAATAATAATAATAATAATAATAATAATAATAATAATAATAATAATAATAATAATAATAATAATAATAATAATAATAATAATAATAATAATAATAATAATAATAAAAATAATAATAAACAGATATAATCAGAAATATATTGCAAATATATATTTGAAATATGATAACTATGGTGTTAGTAAAATATTTTATTATTATTTATATAGATATCATAAACATAATTAAATATTGTAAAATTGATTGAATTAACATATATATATATATATATATATATATATATATATATATAATATAAATGTATGTGTGTGTTTGTGTAATTGTATACTAACTTAACGTTAACACTATATGATTATTATATGTATTTATTATATTTATATTTTATAAATTATGGATTAATTTATTGATAATTAATATATTTATATAATAGAATTTATACAATATATAATGAACATGTGCTCTTACTTCTACTTATAACGCCATGACTCGGAAATCGTAAGGGGAATTAACACACTTGACTTTGAAATACATTTTCTCTATAGAGGGTATACCCTCTACATATACCCTCTATATATACCCTCTATATATACCATCTATATATACCCATCTCGATCGTATACTAAATTTACGAAATCATTGATATCCATCTTTATCCAATCTGAAATATTATCTAGTCATTGCTGTTTCTGGTGTCCTCGTTTACGTGCTCATTCAACCATGCCTTGCATTATAGTTTCCCAGGGGTCTTCATGTCTGGATGTATCCATACCATTTTAGCTTGCGTCGTTTAATCGTTTGTATGATAGGTTGTATACTTATAAGTTCGTAATTACCGCGATTATGGAGATAATCGTGTGCTTTACATATTCATTAGTTTTTCTTTTCTTATACTTTATCCCGAGCAGTTTCCTATGGGAATTGTTCTCGAAGGCTTGGCTTATGTTATACATAACTGAATTGATTGTCCATGTCTCGTAACGATATGTTAGTATTGATAATACAAGTAAACGGTACAAATGTTACTTTAACTTACAGTTGATATGTTTGCTATTACATATGGTGTATACACGCCTATATATATATGCCTATAGGCGTATCATAGCCATTTTTCCAAGGTATAATCTTATATTAATTTATGTTTCACAAGATCCATCTTTTGAGAGGGTTGCGCCTATATGATTATATCTATAGATAACAGAAAGTATTCTCTTCCTCAGGTTTATTCCCATACATAGATATGTTTGCATGTATTGAAGTATCATTACTATCAAATATTACTTACTTTATTCAACTCCCTTGAATCGCGAATCGTGGGGAAATCAATGATCTGGCTATTATACAATGTCGTCGAAATCCGTTGCGGTCGCGTGACTTCACCATTAAGTCAAAATGAGTGATCTTGCTCCATTCTTTGATATCGTCCATTTTCTTTTGGGTCTACCGCATTTAGGATTACCCTCAACCATTCATTGAAGGATTGTTTTGCAGAGGTTGTCATGTCTAATTGTATGACCGTACTATTTTAGTTTTCTAGGACGGATGGACTGTAATATTGGTTCATATGTACCAATTAAACTTATCATCTTTAATATACTCGTTTGTCTTTATTTCTTTATGATATTCAAAGAAGTTTTCTGTAAGATTTGTTTTCGAAACCTTGTATTTCTGTTATTGAAAGGGCACTTATAGTCCAAGATTCGCAACCATAATTTAGAATATAAAATAATAGAGAGTGATAGAGGTTATATTTTAGCTTTAAACGGATATCTTGCTATTCTAAATCGTAATTTGCCTTACCATAGCCGATGTAGCTTAATCCAATCTTATTTTAATCTCATAGTCGCTTGAGCCATCTTTTATAATTGTAGCACCGATATATTTAAACTAGTATACTTCTTCTAGCTTTTCTTCATATAAATGGATGTAGAAATGAAGATTTCTGTTTTTACTGTTGATTATCATCTTGCTCTTTTCTGGACTAATATTTATTACATACCAGCTAGCACTATTATAAGATTGTTTTTGAATATTTGCAGTTCATCGTTTTATTCAGCTATCAAGTATATTTAAATGCATTTACCATGGTGAATCTGATATTCGATAGATTTCAGCCACCAATTGATATAATGGATATATATATATATATATATATATATATATGTTGAATTCCAGCCATAATCTCTTCATAAAATAAATTGAAGAGCACAGGAGATAGTAGACATCACTGTCTCACACCAACAGTTATATTTAACATCTAACATTGGTTACTATTACACATCATTGCGCTTGTGTAATATTGATAAAATGAATTTATCATTATAGTTATATTAGAGTCGATGCCATATGTATTGAGAGTAAACCAGAGTCCATCATGCCAGACTCTATCACCCGTTTTTTTAAAGTCTATGAAATAATAATATAAATCATTTTGGATTTCAAATTGTTTTTAAATTAGATTTCAATAATTGAATATCTGCTCAGTGGTATTTCTTCCTTTCCTAAAATCAGCTAGTTCTTCCGAAAGTACTTCTTCAGCTTGCGAGGTTATTCTATTCAATATAATTCTCAATAGAATTTTTCTTGAGTGAAATATTAGGCTCAGAGTTCTATAGTTCTCAAACTTTCTTAGATTGCCCGATTGTACTATTAAGGATTCTGTTCATTGCTTTGGCCATTCTTTGTTAGACCATAATATTTTATATCATTCTGTGAATATATTAACGAGCTGTGGTCAGGTTTGATAGGATAGTTATAAAGTTCCTGACAGTATTTTGTCCATCGTTTTAAAATGGAGTTTCAATCGCCTATAGGCGGTAATGTAAGTTCTTATTTTCTATTATCGAAGTGCTACTTGCTGGCATTTTTTAGAGGCTTTTGAGAGTTTCGTATGCTCTTTTGTTGTGTCGTTCATTATTCATATCTCCATTTATTGATTTACATTGCATCTGTACCCATTGCTCTTTTGCTGTCTTCAAGTATTTGCTTATTTGATTATTGACTTTACTATATTTGCAAATAAGTTCTATATTATTCTTATTTTTAGATTTTTTAAGAGATTGTCTTTCATCGCAAATATCGAGTATGTCGTTTATGGTCCATGGTTGTTTTTTCTTTCTATATTTTCTAGGTAATAACTTATTCACATCCTATAGTTTATTCCCATAAATATTGATTTTTTCATGTATTGAAATATCATTACTAATCACCATTACCTTACTTTTTTCTTCACTAATCTCTATACCGTATCTAGAATATGTGTATATAAATTGTATACAATGTGTGTACATATATTTATTATTATATGATCTATTATATTATATAATTTGGAAATTAATGTGTTTAGTAGATTTCTATCATTTGAAAGTCCTAAACATATTTATTTAATATTGATATTTTAATCTTTTAACGACAATAATTATTGGTTACACTACTATTTAGAAGGATATTGATTTTCACTTTCTACGATTTATTTCCGGTATTGGATATTCCATATTATTCATACTCTACGGCAGTATTGGACGATATTTCCCATTTATTTAATTTATTTAATAATCTATTTGAATATTTTTCATATATTATTTGATGGCGACTATGAATCTTTTAATACTATTTTCGTCTGCAGGTGTTGGCCTATAGTTGGTTATTTAAGTTATTTACACTTTATTAACAGATACATTAAATTATTTATACTCGAATCTGAATCATAGATATAAATAAAGTGGATAAGGAATTGTCGCCATAACTGCATGTAAAATATAGATACGTGTATGTCACTTTACTTGATATTGATAATTATCTATATTGATATTGATTATAATCACTATGTTACATTGCTATTCACTTTCTGTTTATAGGTGGTATAAACATATAATAGTATATGAGGATAGTGTATTCATTTAAGTTGTATTATAACGTTGATGTGAAGCGAATACGCCATCATTATTTATATAATTTATATTCATTTATTATTTAATGTATACACTTTGAGTTATATATTGAGTTAATACGAATTACATAAGTAGTCTCGCAAGGATACAAATATCGGGTTATTGCTTGATATAATGTGATAATATATTGATCATGATTTATTAAATTAATTTTTCGAATATATAATTTTATTATTTTATTAATTAATATCGATTATATATTTTCTTAAATAAAAAAGTTAATAAATCAATAAAACAATAAAAATAATATCAGAAGTTGTTAAATGTATGAATCAATAAAATGGCATTATGTATAATCCTAAATGAGTTTATAACAATTTAATGATAGCAATAAATGGGATATTTTTAAATAATACCAGAATAAAACGATAACTTTATTACATTTAATAATATATATATATATATATATATATATATATATATATATATATTGTACTGTGAATTTAATCAGTTTGTACGTCGTTATCACTATGTGTAGGCCGATGTGCCACATTGGAAGACGTGTCACACGTGCCACAAGTGCCACCATGACACGGAGCGAGTCCACAGATTAAATAACACCTATGTTTTATCTATTTTTTAATATATTAAACACCTATATTGTATCTATTGATCAACTTTATTCCAACATTAACCTATACAGAAAAAAAGTGTAATAATAATAATATACATATATAAATATATGTTTATAATAAATACATACATTATATAACAGTTTACCCTATAGGGTAGTCGATTAACAGGGTATATAAGTTGGTCGTGTATCATGTGTATAATTTATATTAAACTGCCTGTGTGGCTCAGTGGTTAAGGCGTCAGACACACGATCAGTAGGACACGGGTTCGACCCTCGTCCGGACCATTAATTAATTTTATAAAATAGGTCTTAAAATATTATTTAGAAGTGATCTTATATAATTGTGTATAAATAAATGATCGGCTCTCGTTAAAACCATGGATGCCTTAACACGAGAGCGGCTTCGAAGGGACATTAGAGCCATATATGGTTATAAGTGAAAACTTCATCTAAGTTCCTGGATGGGATGAAAGGACTCCACCAACATAACAATAACAATAACATAACATAACGATGTTTATATTAATAGTATATAACCAATAGCCTTGGTTAGCCCGAGTGAAACTGATACAATAGTGATATAACAAATATTTAACGATTCGATTTCGATATATATCGATCTGTATATACAGCTTTGTAGTTCGCATTCCCCTTCAGTACACTTCGTGAATAGTGCTATTTATAGAATGTCTCGATCGTAGTACAATTGCAATCACGTTCGAAATCTAGGCACGCGCGCTATTTATTATAACCTATGATGATTCACACTATAACATATATATATATACATATATATATATATATATATATATTACTTTAATATAACATCGATATTAGGTACCTCAATACAACACCTACACCGTGAGAATTGAATTTCGCAAGTTCTTACTGATAAAGGGTATCGCTATACGACTACGGGACACCCTGCAGGGTAGGACTATTAACCCTACATTCCAAGTGAGGTACGTCTACGACAGGGGTAACTATTGGATACGCTGTTCCAAGGCCTGGAAACAGAAGTGTCCGGTATCCACGGTCGGTATCGAACTCGTCGAGTTCTGCGATATCGAACGCCATAGTTTATTTCACGAAGGTTTCGTGCAACTGAAAATCGACGTGCCCAAAGAATACGACAGTTTTCCGTTCAATATCGCCAGCGTGGATACGATGGCGGAATACGTGAACTCGAACTTCAAGTGTTCCTACGCTAATGAGAATACTTTAAACGAAACCGATTATAAGAATCTGCTAATCAGAACGTTAAACGACCCAACAACGCTTAACATTGATCAAAATGTATCATCCGGATATGGAGTTGCATCGGGAGTATCTCCATCTAGCGGAGACGGAGAAGAACCGGATGTATCGCCATCTAGCGGAGACGGAGAAGAACCGGATGTATCGCCACCTATCGATACATTGGATAATTACGAAATATACGATGAAACCGTATTAACTTCAGATGATGTGAATGACACTGTTATGGCACCAACCGTTAGATATATCAAATCACGTTTCTTTTTAAATAAAGATGACGCGGATGAAGAGAATACTAATGATAGGAAGATTAATGCCATACCTGATGGATATAATGCTAAAGTTAATGTAATAAGCATGTATAGATACAAAATATTTGAAGAAATTAATAATTCCTCAATATCTACAAATAAAAAAAAGAGTAATTCCTCAATATCTATAAATGAAGAAATGAGTAATTCCTCAATATCTACAAATATAGAAATAAAAAATACATCAAAATCTAAAAATGAAGAAAATGTGACCATATCAATATTCGAAGGTAGTACCTACAATATTAATATTAAATACTATTAAACCATCCTTAATAAATACATACATTATAATGACTATAGTTGTATATATAGTATATATATATATATATATATATATATATACGCATAGTCATACTATATATAGTCATATTATAACCATTTGGTAAACAATGCAACATATAATCATTAGCTAGATATTTATTAAAAGATAGCCACGAAGCTGAACATTTACGTATTAATTATTTATGATATTCTCTGTGAATATATTTAATTATTTTTTCTTCAAAACTTTGATTAATAAAACATATATAAAAATAATGTCTATCGTGATCTATATTTGATCAATTATATATTATGTATAATTTATGATTTTGTATATATACAATATATGTATACAATATTAGGATTACTTATTTATGGAAATTTTGCATAAAACATTCGATCTAACTTTACAACTCATATGCTTGTGCAATGATTTGTAAGCATATAAATAAATAAATATATTAAAAATATATAGGATTATTATATATTGATATTATTATATTGATTATTAATGTAACATTTTATGTTGTTATGTAATATATTTATATATAATCCACAAGTAATATAATATCGGATTGTATCATCACCTTATAAATACATATCCAATAATAATATATATTTCATTTAAAATAGTATGTCTACGTAATAGTTATATTTATGGATCAAATATATGTAGAGTGTTAATTCAATCATTATATAAACTCACTTATTATCTAGATTTTAATATTTATAATTATTACTAAATAATATACAAAAATAGTTCATATATTAAATATATTAAAAAGTAATGATATCATTTTATTATAAATAAAATTGATACCAAAAGTTATAAATTATTGCCCTAACTATTTAGTGGACACGAAATTATCTACCAATTAATCATTTATATCAAATGGTTAATATTATGCTATAAATGGATACAAATCTGGTATAGTTATATATATATATATATATATATATATATAAATTATATACATAATTTCCAAGTTACAATTATTTTATAATTACTAATACTACATATAATCAAATCTAATAAGATAAATTCAATATATTATGATAGATCCTATAGAACCGGATGAAAAAAAAGTCTATAATACCAATTTACTTGATCAACTTATGAAATATATTTTAACACATAATAACCAAGGTTTGTATTAGTAAATATGCATACAAGAGTAATAATATTATACTTTTAATTGATAACTCATAATATATATATATATATAAATATGTTAATTATAAATACACATTATTAGTTTTAAATACTATGTATAAAATAAAGTTGTATTTTAATATATGAATTGTATATAGATGTCAACAATAATTTTAAATTAATAAAATTGTCTTATATATATATTGATAATATAAAATCTAATAAAATAATAATAATTAATATATTAATTTATAAATTTATAAATTTAAACTTTCTACGTGTATTCCATTATAAATATAATCACATATTATAATTTATAGAAAAAATTCTTAGTGTATATTAGATGATTTAATTATCTCATTAAATAGATTAATAAACTGATACAATCTATCAATTATCCACATAATTCTCTCAGAGTCATTCGAAGCCTAAACTACCTTAATCATTGCCTCGGAGAATAGTATATATCTTTTTTCGACTCTAACATTACATCTAAAAAGAAATGTTAAATAGATTGGTTAATTGGACATATATGTATATCGATGGTCGTTAAATCGATGAAGTGATGTAATAAATAAAATATCCTAAACTTTCTTATTAATATTAATTTATATGACAATATGATATTTCTTATTAAACGATAAATATGTTAACTGCTAATTGAGTTATTAATTAAATATAATGTACAATGTTATACACGTATTTCCTACACATACACTATAGATAGATAGATAGATAGATATAGTTTATTGTTTAAAAAAAACAAAATGACATAAAACAATAATAATAAAAAACAAATAACGAATATAAACGAATATATATAATGATTTATAAATGCCATGTTACATATGGTTAAGATATAAAATTAACAAATGATATAATAAAAAGGGGAATTATTCAGATGCAATCACATAATCACCGTATCAAATTTAGGGAAAGGGGTCCTCAATCCCTGTGCCTTGGGGGTACAAACTTGACCCAAGAGTTTGTCCACTGACACCCGTAATACCCGATAAATAATGATAAAGAGAATGCAACCGAATAAATTAATCCCATAAAACTAAAAATAAAATAATATAATAATTGAATAATAAAAATTAATAAAATAAAATAAAATTTAAATATTAATACAATGAATTACCAAGCCTTGTAATAAATTGATTGACCGAAGTTGCTGAACACGTATAATTAGATAGCAAATTCCAAGGAGTTGAAATACGATTACTAAAATAATTCAGAGTAACATTAGTCTTGCATTTGTCTTTTCGAACTTTAATGGAAGGACCTCGACTTCTTGATGAATACGTTTCAAGTAGCCTCGAGCAATCAACATCAACTATACCATTTATAATTGTATAGGAAGAATCAGATCAGCCCGTAACCTGCGTTGAGATAATGAAGTTAAGTTTAAAAATAATAACCTATTTTCATAATTTGTAGGTATATGGTATACCTATATGGTATACAACATCTATAGAAAAGCCTTTTAGTGAATGTCCTTTAGACTTTTTCAATTTTATTTGTTAGGCCTACATATATATTAGAAGGGTTCCAAATACAAGAATTATATTCTAATAAAGGTCTAACAAATGTTATAAAGGCTTTTGTTAGGTAACAATAGTCATTTATAATAAAGCATCTAAATATAATATTCAGAATATTAAAAGCTTTACTGCACACTTGATTTATATGAGTGTCAAATGTCAGTTTAATGTTAAAAATTATTCCAAGATCTTTAAACTCTCTTAGACTATTTATTTGAATATTATTTATAGTTAACGAATGTGTATTGATATTCCCAAATGTCATAATTGAACATTTTTGAATGGCAAGTTCAAGGTCCCATTTACACATCCAGGATGATAGTTCAAATAGCCCGGATTGCAGAACCTTCCAATATGATACACTAACATACAATACACCCAAACACACACACACATATAAAGTTAAAGATTAACCAACCACACCTATCGTATACGATACTGCTCTAGTTGTGTTCACTCTCCTGGCCGTGATAATAACACTGACTTTTGGCCTTCTCTTGACACATAGGTTAGTCTAGACGTATTAGGCTATATAGCTATATATAGTTATTTATATATAATATTATACACACACACATATATATATATATATATATATATATTATAATAGTTATGTATAATATCTAGATTAAATACATTATTATTAAATTATTACATTTTTACAGAGTAAAGCGTAAAAAGGAACAAATAAAAGGTTAATACAAACTATAGTTGAATACGTATACGTATTAAGAATATAGTATTTAATATGTTATATTCGCTAACCTATTTAAATATATTTAAATATATATAATAGGAATAGGATACGTCTTACTTTTAAAGATATATAATATAACTATATACATTACCGTATAACTTACCTTAGCTTATATGGTATACCAGGTCGAGCATACTCGGTTGTCCATGACATACTTCTTCCATACCTCTCTATCATTCATCGCCATCTTTATTTCATCTATCGTTAGCAGATCGGTATCATCCCGCAGTTGATCTATGTACGTTTTCGCTGGGAGTCCACGTGAACGGTTACCATGCTGTGGTTGCCAGAGTACCAGGTCGCTCGCTACTTCATCTTTGCTTCTACAGCAGTGACCAGCGAACCTCAGCCTTTGCATGCGTAGATTTACTAACTATAGATTTACACCTATAGATTTACTAATTTTTGGAATATCGCCGTACAATTGCGCATTTGTTAGATGATCTCGCCAGGATTTGTTTGTTACAGCTCGGAGCATACATGTATGTGTATGTTCCATCAAACTTTTTCTCTGACGAGGTTGTTAGAGTCAAGGTTACAGAACCGTAAACAAGCAGTGCAGTGCTTGAATCATGATTCGACTGCCGCTATGAACAGATTTCTTTTAAAATGAGTACTTAGTTTTGATTTCCAGATTATATTCATACTATTTAATGCTGCCCAGGTTTTAGCAATCATTATATTAACATATCTTTTAGTTGATCTAATATAACTACCTACATATTTAAAATCTTCTACTTGGTTTATTACACTTTTCATTTGGATGTTGTTATTATGATTGATATTGATATATTCAGTTTTGTCAGTGTTAATGCAAAGTCCAATTTCTTTTGCAGCTGATTCTATTTTCAGTAATAATGTATTATCATCAGGATATCGTCAACTCTTTCTCTCTGTTAGAGTAAAACCTAGCTCTCGATTATTATATAATATTAATTATCATTAGACAAAACTATATAATAAAACAATTATATATATATATATATGTGAATTTACACATTTAATTATGATTATGTAATATTAAAATATAAGGGGGTTCACACCGAATTAAAGTTTATAATTAATAAATTATTAATATATGTTTTATAAATAATATTAAACATTTCAAGTTATAGAGAATAATATACCTATTTATATTTGATATTTGAAGTTAAAGAGAACATTATAAGGTAGTTAGTTCTCGAGAATAGAGAATTATTTGACATTTTATATATAGTACTATAGTACTAATAATATTGTAAATATAAACAATGTTTTTTTATTAACACATTAACTTAACTTTATTATAACTTTATTAACATATTAACTTTTTTTAACATGAATTTAAATATATATTTAAAAACTAGGCAGTTGTAATTTAAAGTGCTAAAGTATCATTACTTACTTAGTTACTTAGTCCCGTGACGTCGCCATCGTAGGGGGAACACATGATAATGAATAGCACAACTTTCTCCATTTCGAACGATCTTTTGCAATATCTAAAAGTTGCCTAAGAGAAAGATGGGAAAATTCGAATATATCATTCATCCAATTTCTTTTAGGTCTTCCTCTTTTCCTCTCACCTTCGACATATCCATGAAGAATAGTATTAGCTAACGAATCGTGACGAGTTATATGTCCGAATTTGGTCATTTTTCTTCTCATGATAATATCCAGAAGTGGTACATATGGGCCGACTTTTTTATTAATTTCATTGCTTACAAATATATTAGTTTTTCTTTGTTTATAGCTAATATTTAAAAGTCGTCTGTGTGCTTTTGATTCGAAACTACGTATCTTCTTTTTAGATTCTTCTAGTAAGGTCCAGCTTTCGCATCCGTACAACAATGTTGAAATAACTAGAGAGATGTAGAGTCTGTATTTAAGTTTGAAATCAATTTCTCCACTACGCCAGATCTTCTCCAATTTCACAAGGGCTGTAACTGCTGTCGCTAGTCTTATTTGGATTTCTTTCTTTGAATTTCCGGTGTCGGTTAGCATTGCTCCCAGATATTTGAAATTTTGAACATTTTCAAGTTGTTTGCCGTACATAGTGATCACAGGTAGTGTTGAATGATCTCCATTTACAAGAATTTTACTTTTTTCATGGTTAATTTCCATACCGTATGATGTCGAAGCTTTTTCTAGAGAATCTGTGAGGGATTGAAACTCACTTTCTGAACCAGCGATGAGATCTATATCATCAGCGAATCTTAAGTTGTTGATTTTTCTTCCTCCTATTGCTATACTTGACGATTGATCTACTAGAGAGTCTTGCATTATTTTTTCTAGAAATATATTGAATAGAACTGGCGATAGTAAGCAGCCTTGTCTAACTCCTACTGTCGTATCGAACTTAGTTCCTATCTGGTTGTTCAATAGTACTGCGCTTTTTGCTGATTCGTAGAGTGACTTTATGATTTTTACCAAGTCGTTGCCTATCCCAAATTCAGACATCACATTCCACAAACCATCATGCCATACTCTATCGAAGGCTTTCTTGAAATCGATGAAATTGTGGTAGACTTGTCGTTGATGATCCATATGTTTTTCCATTAATATTCTGCAATTCAAAATTTGTTCTGTTGTACTGCGATCCTTTCTAAAACCTGCTTGTTCATCAGCCAGAATATCTTCTGCTTGTGGTGTTAAGCGATTCAGTATGATCCGTAATAAAATTGTGCTCGTGTGACTGATCAGACTTATAGTACGATAGTTTGAACATTTTTTGAGATCGCCTTTCTTTGGAATAGGTATAATTAAAGAAGTCGTCCATGCTTCAGGCCATTGGTTTGTATCAGTAGTAAGTATCATTAGGATACTGATATTTATATAGGAATTAACAATATATATATAAATACAATATAATATATTTTATATAATATATATAAATCATCCATACTATTATCCTTTATCTAGATGATTTAATAAATATCTTATAAATTTAAATAAATAACAAATACAATAGTAATATATATATATATATATATATATATCTATATGTATATATATATATATATATATATAACTACCTGTGTGGCTCAGTGGCTAAGGCGTCAGACACATAAGCAGTAGGACACGGGTTCGACCCTCGTCCGGACCATTAATTAATTTTATAAAATGGGTCTTAAAATATTATTTAGAAGTGATCTTATATAATTGTGTATAAATAAATGATCGGCTCTCGTTAAAACCATGGATGCCTTAACACGAGAGCGGCTTCGAAGGGACATTAGAGCCATATATGGTTATAAGTGAAAACTTCATCTAAGTTCCTGGATGGGATGAAAGTCCTTTCAAATAAATGGAATCCATGGACTCCACCAAATAAAAATAACAATAACAATAACAATATATATATATATATATATATATATTTATATGTATAAGCAACGACTAAATATCTCTATATATAATAGACAATTAAATATGGATAAATAATATTAATGCATTAATGCATTTATTAAATATACCACTATATATGTTATAAAATAATAAATTAATAATAATAACATTAAATCTTAAAAAACCGCTTAATACTCTATCGATGAAAATATATATATAAAACGTTATTACATTATTATTCTTTTAATTTATTTTTTATTTATATAAGCTATATAGATGAAATCGAAGAAATGAAATTTAGAATAATGAATAAAAATGATAATTCTTATTATATGAATTTGTAATTGTAATATTAATACATTGAATAATTATATATATATATATATATATATACAATAGCATACTAACTAATTGTAGTTAGAAAATTAATATTTAATATATATTTGATAAAGTTAATTAATGTTTTAATCTTGAAAAATATGTATAATTTGTTATATTAAATCAAGAATTTGTATACACCAATATGAGGTATATAGATTAGTGAAAAATTAAAAAGCTAGAAAGTGAAATGTCACAGGTTCGATTTAAATTAGTTCTTGTTAGTTCTCGTGTATTTATCTAGAACTTAATAAAAGATACATTATAAAACACAAGCTTAAATATATGTTACATAATTATGTTGTAATTTTGTGGGAATGTACAACATGTACAAGACTATACTACCACTATTCGGGAGTCCATTTGTATCCTCTACACATCTTTTGCGAATCAGATATATAACACTCCCTATACCCGAAACGTAATCAATTAATTAATACATATTATATATATATATATATATATATATATATATATATATATATATATATATATACATACATGCCTTTGTTGGCAATACTAGCGAAAGAACTGAATTATATTTATTGTTACCGCGATTTTCATATAACCATATTTTCATTCTACTATTTTAACGGTATCAAACTCAACATACCCCATTTCTTTGTTATATATTAGTAATACAAACTTAGTTTTCATCATATATATAATAATTTAAAACATATTATTGTATATTTTAAAAGTATATATAAAACTATAGTTTGATAAAAATGTACATTATAAACTACATATTTTCCCGAAAATTGACCATATAATGTTGACAAATAATTGACTATAATATATGTTAATTTTGAGTAATAAATAGTCTCTATGGTATTTTATCATGAGTCATTCGATGTATTACCTCTAACGGTTTATCCAGTCCATTGTTTGATGTTGTTTCTCCATATCTTATTTCGTTTACGATATACATTTCTGTGTATGATTAGTTTTTCTAGCCTATTCGATCTAGTGTAACCATATATGGTATACCATATATATTTTCGTCGTTTAACGATGATGAGTAGTTCGAGCTATATATCGATCGATATATGTATGCCCCTGCTCCAGTAGATCATCTATTTGTTAATTACTCTATATATATATATATATATATAATTCCAAGTAGCGTACGAAAGTTCTTCATTTCAAATGTATTTATTCTGGTTTCGGGATCAGCGGTAAGAGTCTATATTTCGCTAGCGTACATCGTGACATTGTGACAAGTTCGTTCTTTAATCTAAGCTTAGACGACCCTACTGCTCATTACTTCGTATATTGTATGTATAGCTTCGTATTGACTTAATAGTTGTACAATTGACTTGCCTGAGCTACTCTAGCTAGAACTTCTGCGCGAGAACATTCTTTACATAATATTGAATCGATGTATTTAAAGTATACTTAGTTATATTTAGAAGAATTTTATTCTGGATGATAATATTCGGTTGGAAATTTTCATACTTTAACATCGACTTAATTTTATCAGAATTTACATGCATGCTAAACTTACGTATAATAATACCTATTACGTTTGCTATATTACGTAGTCATGTTCTATTCTAGCGAGACATCGATATCATCTGTAAATTTCAGATCTGAAATTGTTCTATCATTTATATTGATAATTCCATTGCGATTTTCTTCGTGTATGAATCATTATGGCATCAAGGAATAAATAAAATATAGTAAGTGAGAGCAGCAACCTTGTCTCACTCCAGTTTTTATAGGAAACCAGCCACTATATTTCCTTTACTTAGTACTGTACTATTTGTGTTAACATATATATTTCGGATAATATTAAAACGATTGGTATCTTCTGTAGAATGTCTTCATTGATGAATATGAAGCTTATTGACTTTTTTAAATCAATGAAACTATGATACAATTACCTTTATTGTATACGGGGTGTTTCATTACGAAGTTTCAGAATAATAATGTGTTCTATAGCCATCTTCTATAATTTCTAAATCCGATTTTTCTTATAAGATGATAAGTATGATATGTATTACATTTCTTTGTAAGGGTTACTATATGATATTTTGTATATATTAACGGCTAGTTTTTTATATAACAGTTTCCCAGATGTTTGAGAATATTGTCTATATTGTATTATCTATGGAATCACCTCCATTAATTTAAAGTTCAGATTGTATATTTTATACACTAGCAGCTTTGCTTTATTTTATTACTTTGATTACTATTTATAATTCGTCTCTTAATATGATATCATCTTGATATACTTCATCTTCTTCATCTGTTTATTGATTTATCAGTATATTTGCACCTATCAAATTGCACAGATCACTGAAATAGGTGCTACCTATTCCGTCTATCTTCAGTTACAACCAATTCTCTATATGGTATATGTTTTATTAGCATATTTGTTAGAACAATATCATTATAATAAGAATATTATAAATGTCTTAGTCCTCTATCGTTTTTTTGAGTTATTACATGATTTCCCACAAACGTTGCTACATTCATTACTTTAGTCTGTACCGGCTTTAGAATTGCAGTATCGTTGTATGATTAGCATATAGGCTAAAAGCCTAAATACTATAGTCTTTTTTCTGTCATTTGAAGTTGTAAATAGTAAGAATCCATGTGTACATTTGTGTATTCTAATGTTGGTGAATATATCTGTACAAATACTTTCCGAGGGAATGATGGTTCACTCAATTGATTTATTGAAATAAAAATGACACTAGCGCAAATGCGACGGGTGAAAGAACTAAAATCTATTTTTGGATTCGTATCTGTTTACATGTAAATTAAAAAATAATACCCTAATATAATCTTAAATTAAGATATATATACAAATTCGATATATATCGAAAAGTATGTGTTCCGCAAAAATATTATTTGGAGATATCAACAATATAATCATAACATTTTTTCCGAATTTGTATAGGTAAAAAGTAGATCGATGTAGTCATTGTTATTTACATGTAAACTTTCAATACCGTAAAAATGTCGTAATTTTAAAATATAATTAACATATATATTATATTATTAAAAGTATATTAGTCTGATAATTAGCTTAACTACCTTATGAATTAATAATATTAAATTTAACTTAAAATAATACATGTGTATCCATGGATGCATCTAGTTGTTAGTATAATAACTATATTCAAATAATGACATAGCTTAGATAGTGAGTGAACCATCTTTGTTTCGCAAAATCTTTGATCTGTATTATAGAATATTTTAGCGGTTTGGTTTTAATTCGTAGGTTTAATTTATAGTGCAGAATATGCTTGAAATCGGAATGAATTTTATTATTGTTTCTTTTATATATTTATGGATTAGGTATCCTATACCGTATATGTGATATTTGACCTCTCCACCCATAAGAAATCATAACATTCATATGTTAGAATACTGCTATTTTCTTTTCATCTTATTTCAAAAAGTCCCGGAATTTTCAATTTCAAACTTTTCATTTCGGATGTTAATCGTTTAATTTACCTATTTGATACATTGTTCTAAAATTCCAAGTAATGATTATATAATTGTTTCGTAGTCTTATTGGATTACTTAATTATTTAAATTTAAATTTGAATATACATCAGTCATAAACTTGTATTAAACGTCATTAACATATGTTAACAGTTCGCATTCACCATACTTTTGACGATATTATTGGTCCCTTTTAACCCGGGCGAGGACCGAGTCTGTATGGATGGATTTGTGTTATATTTATGTTGAGTTTCTTAGTTATATAATACGGTGTGAGCCAACACTATCCAGACTCCCCGCATGTGGTTTAGATGACCAGCAGAATTCGTTACCAGGGTTTAACTCTGAAAAATAAGAATTTAGTTGGATAGGTGGGGACCAGTGTTAGTAATCGTTCAGCAAATTACCCTAGTCTTGTATGCAATAATATGAAGTCACGCGACTTCCTGATTTTAAATAAATCATATCAATGCATATTATATTAAATAGTATATATATATATATATATATATATATGTATATATATATTTAATAATCTAAGTAATTATAGTTATTCAATTAATATTACATGGTGACAGCGGTAAAACAGTATCTAACTAGATGACAACCATAAATAAGCCAACGTCTATGGGTTTAAAAACGGACAAATTGACAACAATTTAAAATTGTTTAAACATTTTTAAATATTCACGATCACGTCTGGAAATTCGAAGAAAGACGAATAAGTTAAGATAGCTAATATGATATATCAGTATATGATCAATATATTCAGAATACATTAGATTACTTACTAATTATAGAAACAAAAGTGAACCTGAAAACCTGGAAAATTATATTACTGATTAACTAGAACTGGCAATTCGTGCGATTTTAAATATCTTAATGAGTTTCTTATAGTGTATTGAATGATAATGAGGGTTAACCCTAATTAATTAATAATATGTATTTAAAGAAGAAACTTCTAGTAATTAAAGATTAACTCTATATCAATTAAGACAAGTGGGAAAAATTAGCGAAATGACAGAAATTCAATTACAAGAAATATACAATGATACACGAGTAGTAATTATCGACAAAGTGATCAATAGACGGTATACCGTTATATATATATAACTCAAAGTATAGAGTACATTAATTGGAATAGATGATATAGGTATGTTAGGCGACATGAAAATAACACTGCTATAGCAGTATACTAAGTATAGTATACTAACATTTGAAAACACATTAGCTGAAGTATGGGTTCTGTTAACTGATTCTATACTAGTTTTTTGCACTGATTTAAAATATGTATTTTTTTCAGATCAGATTAAGTTTTTTTATTATTTAATTTTGCATATTTATGAAAAAATCATAAAAATTAAAAAAAATAATGGAAATTTAATAAATTTATTTCAATAGTATTTGTTTTACTTTAATATATATATTGGTACAAAATAATAATATACATAGTTAATAATATATTAATAATTAATTAATGGATTATTTTAAAGATTTTTTTCTATGTGAACAGTCCTTTATATCCCTTTTTAGACTAGTTATTAGCTAGGATCTTAATAGTTACGTTTACTCGGTATTAATCTTCCATTGTTGAAATTTCCTTATGAAAGTGCTCTCTCTCTACTCTTCACTATTATCACCTCATAGATCAGGAAAATAGTCCAGATATGTACAGAGACAATGAATCTTTATCAATGAACAATTCTTGTTGAAGCATTGGTGAAAGTCACGATGATTGACGCATGTTATGTATGTAATCAATTCAAGGTAAATAGAAAAGAATACCTGAATAGGGTCTATAGACCAATATATTCGATTACGAGAAAGAGTTATAAATTAGTAATATATTCGAGATTCCCAGTAGAAGTAGAGTTACGATCAGCGTAGTAATGTAATACGGGAATTAAAAAGAATATTTAGCAGATATGGAATACCGGAAGTAATTTGGTTAGATAATTGACTTAAATTCGCTTATTTAGAATGTTTTAAGTTTACTATGGAATATGAGGTTAGGCATATTACTAGCTCACCTAGGCACCTTTAAAGCAACGTAGAAGACGAAATAAAGGTTCAAACGGTAAAGTATATGCTTAAATATAATGAAGTTATTTATTTGTGATTATTGTCATATAGGGAACGGGAGATCTGAATTTACAATGGGTAGGGTATGGCGTAGTAAAATTCCTTGACTAGACAGTGATCTAATTTGAGATAACATTTATATAGTCTATCTAAAAAATAAGGAAGCGAATTATAGAATGGGCATAATGCAACGTATTACAACATACATAATACAATATAAGGTAGGTAATTTAAGTATAGCGATACTTTATATGTTAAGGATTTAAATAGAGTATAACTAGTAATGCATTAGTTAGGAGATCGTGAATATTAGTTAAGTAATGAAAATGTACGCGTATACATCTAAATCATATTAAACAGTTACTTGCGTATCGAGTGTTTCAAGTGTCTTACATCAACCAATAATCACATACCCCTTCCTCAACCTTACACAGAAAACCACTTTGCCCAAGTCCGGACTACATCAATTCTAACAGATAGGGAAAGCTACCCGAGTTATGGAGGTCTAGCAGAGTAATCCGTTGACCGGTCAAGTATGATGACTAACCTTAAATATTCTGATGGAATGAACATGCGACGCATGTCATGCGTATGTCATGCGCATGTCATGGGTAGCGTAGGAATCTTGAGAGAATATATTATAATATTATAACGGTTACTACATGTATTCGATTACCCTATGTGTGGTAATCAATATTTGTAAGGTACTTCCTTCTTTTAAATAAATCATCCATACAATATAGCGTTTTAATTATTAAATTTAATATATCATGTATAATCTAAGTTATTATAGATATTCAATTATACTATATTAACTTACATATATACTACACCTACCAATGCATATACATCATAAACATATGTATATATATATATATATATATATATATATATATATATATATATATGTGTGTGTGTGTGTCTGTGTGTATGATGTATATGCATAGTTACTTACATTTATATAATAATGAATATCGATATAAAAATATAGAATTTAATAGTATGGGGATAATAAATAGACCCATGATATACATATCATATAGGATATTAATACCTGATGTATTTCAATGATATAGTATTTTGACTTATTTTATAAAAGTTAAATCTGTAATGTGAAACCCGCTTTAACTGACTGAAGAGTTTTGTGATTTATTACAGAAAATACAAGAAACAACGCAAACAAAACCTCTCCTTTCGTGGATTTGTATTAATAACACACCAAGAACAACATGGATATACTAATGATATTAGATAAACCATGAAACATAGGTACCCATAGGTAAAACCAAACCTATATATATATGTCATATATACATAGACATATACACATATATATATATACGTTTATTATTATACGGTTTATATTTTACTGTTATTCTTGTACGGTTTGTAATTACGATTTATCTTGTGATGTTTGTATAATAAACCATACCAGTTTCACTATAGCGAGTACCTGATATATTCTCGAGTATACACCCTCCATGCCCATACCACTACTAACTGTAATTCACTTCAATATATATTCATACGCATGCATAACTATATCGGGTACCCGTGTAAGATTTTATAGGATACTATGATAATAATACATACACAATTCACTTATACACTTAAAATTCACTTCATATTATTATAAATATATTAACATTTTTATTATCAAATTATACTAATAATAATATATATATATATATATATATATTTATATAATAATATAATAATAATATAGTTTATTAGGTAAACAAAAAATTAATATATTTAAACAAAAATAATGAAGACAATATAGATATAAATTGATATCCAAAACGACATGGTACAACAATTAACATTAGGTTTATAATTAATAAAAAAAAACGTCTTGATTTATGCATGCCGAACATAAGATATATGTATATTATATGCAAATATACGCATATTATATAAAGTAAAATGAAAACAACATAAAAGAAAATCAGAACTCTCATCTCCATCATAAAGATAACACTGATTAAGATCGGAGGTATCGGGTTAGATGTTGGATAACCCATATGAGATGGATGAGTCCTAAAGGGTTGGTCATTCCCTTAATGTAGTCATATTGACATATCCTGACATCAAAACCAGCATAACCAATACAGTAAATTAGAGAAGTCTGATCATCTAATTATACTACGAATCATTAAGGCTTTAAAAGAGGAAACAGTTTCACATTGTAATATAACATTTCTTTGCACTTTTTCAAGTAAGTTATTATACCCAATATAGTTAGAATGAGGATTCCATACAGAATAACCATACTCTAGAATTGGTCTTATATTTGTTAAGTATTCACATACTAAAGGAGAGTACTGGTTAGTTATGAAAGATCTAAATATCTTATTCGATATTCTATATGCTTTAGAACATATCTCAGATTATGAGTATAACATTTTAGATTATCTGTGAATATTATACCAAGATCTTTATAATATATCCAATATTTTAATAAATTATCATTAAGATAATAATTTGATTTGTTGATAGGTTACTACCTACATTTACCAATACGCATAACTTTACATTTGGACGTTGCTAGTTCAAGTTGCCATCCAGTTGTCAATATTGGCAAGTGTTAGTTGAAGACGTATATCATCAGATGACTGTAGAATATAGCAAATGTTTGCATCATCTGCAAATAGACAGGTATATGAAGGTTTCTCCACACAGTCGGGTAGGTCATTAATGTATATTAGAAATAGAATTGGTCCTAATACAGAACCTTATGGAACACTTGAAATTACCTTTTGGTGTTTAGACATATTGTTATCAATTTTAACGCTTTGAATTCTATTAAATAGGTAAGATTTAATCCATTTCAGGACATCTCCTTGTATACCAATATTAAATAGTTTATGAATTAATAATTTATGCGACACCTTGTCATGTATTATATTCTGTTTATACATATAAGTGATGTAAGTTCAATTTGTAGAATTAATAACACCATTCTCATAGAAGGATTTTATTTTTATTTTAATGAAGAAAACATATTTGAATATAATTAAAAGGTATTGCTTTACAATTATTATATGTTATTTATTTAATTACATTATAATAGGAAATTGCACAAGAAACACCTGTATCTAAGAAAAAGGAGAAGTGATTTCTATTATTATTGATGGATCCTTAATAATATTTGTATTTGTTTTATAGATTATATATATATATATATATATATATATATATATTATTTAATGTTTAATATTACATTACGATTATTACATTAATATTTTAAAGATCAAGAACCTCGAGGTTATTGACATTATATGAATAAATTAATTATTATTTTATATTTTCATTATTATTTTTTTTATATTATATTACACATAATATCTATATCATAAATTAAAGTACATTATATAAGAATATTAAGTTATTGTATTATTTTATAAATTAAGGTACACTATTGAAGAATATTAGTGATCTATGAGAATTGCTGTATTATTATTGAGGTAGGTATATTGTAATATACATATATCGACTTTTAACATCATAACTTTTAAAAGTGATTGCCAATCTTCTGAACTTGTAGCATCTGTCATTGAACACGATATGTACACAATATGAAAACAATAACATAGATTATACCATAAGGATATCGATATTAAATATAATATTTGAACTCTTAATAACTCTTGTAACAGCATATTCATGGACAAATAAATCGAACAGCACAATTGGTGGAATAGGCCTACTTCTAAGTCCCAGTGCAACAAAATCTTTAATAAATATGGAAAAAATAATTCGTAGAATAATTACCCTAAACTACGATGGAAACCCTATTATGACAGTAATTTCTTGTTATAAGCCAATAAATGTTTCTGATGAAGATGATGTTACTGACATTTATAATAACGTGTGTTCATTTACTCACTATGTACCAAAACCTAATGTTTTAATCATAGCAAGTGATTTCAATACAGATTTGGGTATTGATCACAATAATACATTTTCATATATATGATATCATACTGAAACTAATAGAAACGTATATCTACTTGATCAATTCATAATTGAAAACGGTTTGAAAAGTTTAAATATGACATTTCAAAAGAAAAGAGGTAAACTATGGACTCATACACATCTACATGGTTTCAAATCCCAACTGGGATATATAATTGTCAATAATAAATGGATAAATAGTGCTAGGAACTGTAAGCCTAAAATACGTTTGAAGGTAGTAAACACCTGATCATATAATTGTTACCGCTACACTTAAATTAAGTTTAAGATCTAATAAAAATGCAATAGTTAACAAAAAACTATATGACTGGACTACTCTGACAAAAGATAAATATAATGAAAAGAATTATACAAGCTATCTAAAATAACATTTCAAAGACTCAATAAAATAATGTAAAAGTACAAATGATAAATATTTAGCATTTTTTAATTCTCATGCAGAAGCAACAAAGAAATTTATTCTGATTAAATTAAATAAAAGAAAAGATTACCATGGGAAAATATAAATATAATAGAGAAACGAAACGCATTGAAACAATTATCATGGAAAATGAAAGAAAATGTTAACATAAACCAAAAAATTGAGTTTAATATAGATAGAACAAATCTCCAAGATACATATATAAACGAGCACATATTTGCAAAAACAAATAGATGATAAAAACATCTGCAGATAATAAGAAATCCGCTATAGCGTGGCACATTGTAAAAAAAATTACTGCGAGAAAGACAACAAATATATCTAAAATTAAAGCCAACTACGAAAAAGAGCGTATTCAAAAATGAAAACAAAATGTCTCTCTATTACTAGGAAATAATCAGATAACAACCAATCAAGACGTAGTAAAAATAGTGGATAAATAGCTTCAAATTGAGCAAGGTCCATTTACTATAGAAGATGTCAATGTAATTAGATAGGAGATATATTATTTAAAAAATTCTATTTCTCTTGAAATACTTACTTTTGTAAAATAATTTAAAATGAGCCCTATTAATATATATTATGTTAATATCCCTTCCAAATTGAATTATCATAGGAATATTAACTTTGAAAATATTTAATTTCAAAAAAAGGTATACAAAAGGTAATAAAATTCATAAAAAAATAGTAATCAACAAAAATAGTAGAAAAAAAACGCAAATCTTTTTATGAGCTACAATAAACACATTATATTAAACAAATTAGTTAGAATATATCATTATTGACTGAGAAATAGGATTTTCTATGGGAAAAACTAATATTCTGAGATAATCAATGTTAAAGATGGGCCATACTATTTATGTATTTTTATAATAAAATAATGCTATAATTTGTACTTGGATAATTCAAACAACCAATCAATCGTAGTTATATACAATATAACCAAAATGTGTCGCTAGTTGGCATGCAATTAAATATATTATTTATATTATTGATGATAATATTGTTTTATAATTTTTTAAATTGATAAAGTAATATTACTGTAAAATAACAGTAGGTATACTACGATTAAACAATCATTTTATTATAAATATATGTTATACTAAAATTACGTATTTAGTACTTTTTATAATACGTTTTTAACTTCTAATATTTTCAGATATTATATAGAATACATTTAATAATATATTTTATAAATAAAAATATTTTTATAAATTTTTGTTTACAACATTTTCTCTTATACCCTGCAAGGGCCTAAATGATGTATTGCATATAAATATTAATAAATTTGCAAAGAGATAATTGCGTACAATAAATATATAATATTAATTATTTTATCAGTTTTAAATTTATTAATTTATAAAATATTTTATTAAAATTATTTAAGATAGTATAATTATAGTATAGTATAATATTTAAGATAGTATATAATATATATATATATATATATATATAATGAATTATTATAGATGTGTAAGTTATTACGAGAATTTGCACTATTGATATTCTATAGGGGAAAGTCTCCGATTACCGACCCCTACATAATTATTTATAATAACTTATTTAATATTAAATATATTTATTTTTAATTTTGTAATTAGGGTAATATTATGGCAATAAATAATGTGGCTATTTTAAATTGTTGATATAATTATATTTACAAGAATAAACAGAGGGTCGGTAATCGGATACATGTTCCTAATACTGACCCCCTTCTCCTATTACCGACCCCCTATAATAATCGTGGTATACAAAATTGTAGTATCATAATATCCAATAAAAATAGTAGTTATACATAAATATAATTAATTATAACATGCACGTAATTTATTTGTTATTGAATTTATACTTTAATAGTATTATTAAATTTAAATTTAAACGTTATAGTAATTATATTAAAATAGTGTACATTATTATTTAATATTTATTTATTAATCAGTATGTATATAATCAACTGGAATCATGAATACAAAATATATATCAATGATACATAAACAACTTACGACATATTTTAAAGTAAAATACGAATCTATTTTGATTGGATATTATAAATCACATGGGGTCGGTATTAGGGTAATTTAGGGGGTCGGTAATAGGAAAATAATATGGTTTGCTATAATTAAGATATATTAGTTAATAGTTATTCAAATTAAATTATTTTTATAATAGTTATAAACATTTTATTGATCTACAATATTTTGCATAAAATCAAGTTTTCTTTTAATTAATAAAATATTTACAATGATTTAAAATAAGTTATTATTCAAATATTTAAAAAGTAAAAACAGAATATTACATGTTATCAAATAATAATTGTAGGATTAAATATTTTAAAAAACAAAATACTTATTCACATTTGTCATTAAATTACTAATATTTCATATATATATAATGTTTTGATATCTCTTATAGTTACTAATTACGGTAATATGAGGGGGTCGGTAATCGGAGACTTTCTCCTACAATTCTTAATTACAATTCTTTAATAACTGATTGAATATATTTGATTGAACATTCATTATCACCAACATTATTTTTAATTCAGATACACTAATACATGAATATTAGCTATTAATAATAGCCTATTATATATACTTCCTTAGCCCTAAAAAGGTTTCAAATTTAATATACTGCCTGATTCTTTATGACGATATTTCTTCATTTATAATTAGTTTTTTAATATTATTTTCACTTTAATATACCAACACATTATTTTTATTTTTATTATCATTGTGTTTATTAAATCATAACCATCTGGTAAGTTTAATGATTTTGCTAGATTCTGTTTTTCATTTAGCATAATAATATCTAAAATGTCATACATCATCTACAAATAATTAAAAAAAAATTATAATTTATATATTTTTATATATAATAATTTATATACATTCTAATATGATTTGAGATTTTGTTAATAAACTTTTAAACTATTTACATCAAATTTAATTTAATATTGCTATATAGTATACTATAAGTATATAATTTGAAAAATATTCTAAGAAAACTAGATCTCATTATAATTAGTTATGAATCATCATTGATTATTATCAATTATTATTGATCTTATTATATTGTAATGTTTGACCATTGTGTTTCCAATATTATATATATAATATGAATTGTATACAATATATATATATGTGTTAATAATATTGTGAAATAGTGTATTTTTCGATATAGTATATTATTTATTCTGCATTTAATTCCATTTCATGCCTTGCCACCATATTCAAATGTAATAGAGAAATCGATACATTGTTCTGATATATATTTGCATCTATTTCTGATAATTCAGGTACTTATATATAGGTAATAGGTCACATAAACATGATAAAAAAATATACATAATTTTACTTCATTCCATTTAAGATAGGTATAATGAAAGATTTGCACATATGGGTAACTTGCCTAAGGTGAATCACTTGCACAAAGTGAACTTAAAATTATATTACAAAAATGAATACGAAAAGTAAATAATGTAAGTGTATAATTAACTATTAAAGGTGTAAACTGTCTTTAAATATATTCAATGTTTCTTTTTTAAGACAGGATGCGTTCAATAACCACCAATGCCATTTTTAATTGAATTAATTTAAAGTTTGTCAGATTAGTGATTATAGAAGTAGACTTGCTTGTATTGATGCGAAGAATATTAGAGTAGGTGATATGATTAATGTTATTGTTAATTGTATTATAATAATACATATATGCAGCCTCATTAATATGAATTTCATGATTATCATTCTAACATATATATTAAAGAATGTCATTCATTTTGCTTGAAAATGTATTTAGACTATCTATATAATCAGAAATAATAGTTGTATCTATAATTTTTATTCATAATTCAAATGCTAAAATTCATTCTCACTGTAAATGTCATCTATAGATCCTGTAAATATAATTTAAATTAAAATATTCATTGAATACAGTTGTATACATATATACATATTTATCGATTGAATTTAAATATTATTAATTTATTATTTTATAACATATATATATATATATATATATATATCCATTATTAATTATATTATATAAATATATGTAATTGTTATATAATAATATTTATTTATTGAATCGCACATATAATAATATCGGATACAAATGGACCCCTCAAGAAGTCATAGACTTGTACATGTTATAAATAACTGTGAGGAGCCCCGGACAATACAAAACAAATAGTAACATTTTTTTTCTTGTGTTTTGATTTATCGTTTATTAAATTCTTGATAAACACAAGAGAAAAACAAGAACTATCTGGAGTCGAACCCGGGACCTCTGGCTTACTAGCTTTTGGTTGTCCCACTGAGCCATATGGCTATCGATATCGATATCGATATCGATATCGAACCCAGACATATATATATATATATATATATATATCACCATTGTATTATTTATTTATTTTGATTAGAAAGATATTTATTAAATCATCTATAGCTATAGCTATATATTTATATATAAAGGAAAATTATGGATTATTTAGATATTATTTTAAAAAATAAAGGAAAATAATATTGGTATATTTTTTATACAATATATTTTCATATATATATTTTATTATAGAAGTATACTTATATATATAATGTCATTAGCTATTTAAAATTAAGACTATCTATTATTTAGATAAATATTTAAATTAATGTTTAATAAACTATTTTGTTATATGTTTACCATATTTATTAGTTCTATAACATTTAATATTTAACATTTAAAATACTTTGCTGTTCGGAAGGACTTAAGATCTTAAAAATATTAATATCGAGAACTACAAATATCGAATATAAATATATGTACTCTATAATTGAATTGAATTAAATTGGATTGTTTATTTAAACACCAATATAGCGGGTGCCCTCTCTGGTATATAATAATAACGAAAAATAATAAAAACAAACGAATAGAAAATACAAAAATTTAAATTAAATAGATTTAGATAGGATATAAAGATTAAATAACGCGTATACAAAAATAAATTAAGAAGTGTTTAAATAATGTTTTAGTTTCTTTCTAAAACAATATAAGGATTGGACCTTCCGTAAGTCATACGGTAGGACGTTCCATATGCGAGGAACAGCGGAGGAGAATGCCCGATTACTAAATCCATTGAAATACTGTAATTGTGATGCTGATAATGAATATCGGTTTATTCTCTCGTAAAGGAAGGCAATAAAAATAAAATAACAAGCTGTACCTTGTTATTTTATTGTCTTCCTTGACGAGAGATATATATTTACGTAAAAAACATTTTCTGATAACAAATTATATAATAATACGATGAAGTTAAAATGAGACACGATTAACAAAATATAGAAATAATAAGATGGTTGATTTAGTGATTAGAGGTATACGTCTATATATATATATATATATATATATATATACCTCTATAGAGAGAAAATAATAAGTAGGATTTATAAATATCTATTTGGGATCTAACATATCGGATAGTAGGGAGGAGTGTATTCAATTGAGTTGGACCAGGATTTTAACATTTTTTATCATTTAGGGAAGTTTTACTAAAGTTCCTGATGATAAGGAGAAGAGGATTTTTGTAACGAAGAGTAGGTAATATTGTACGTTTTGGAATTATATCATATATAGAGATATGGTTTATAAGAATATATGAATTAATAGTTACTGGAGAGAATAATATTAATAATAATACTTTTATTTATGAAACATATATTAATAATTAATTAATAATAATTAAGTGTTGTTGAAAGGAATTATTTTAAATTAAAATAATTTCATTTAAATTTAATGCTAATAAAAACTTTGATAATATATATTTCATCTTTTATCGTAAATATTATAAAATATCTATCTTAAAATTTATCATATTATTAATATTATAAAATTCCTAGATCTCCTATTAATTTTATTTAATCTATTTATTCAATAGACAACGGGGTGTCCGTATTCGGACATGGGTACCTAATACGGACACCCTATATACCACTAGATAAAATATATTTTATTGATGAACCAATCAGATAAATTACAATTACATTATTTATAATTAATTTTATGAATAATTTAATATAATTTAATTATTAATTAATTTATTAATTTTTATTATTTTATTAATTAATAATACAATTTAAGTATCTAAATAATAACATTTATATATTTAACTTCATTTGTGGTATTAATATTATAACACAAGTAATTTTTATAAAAAATCTAAATTGTTCACACGCTGCGCGCTGATTGGTTACAGGGTGTCCGTATTAATACATATAGAGTGCCCGTATTATAATAGGGACTCTTATGACCTCTAGATATATGCTTATAAATGAATTAATATTTGATAACAAATATAGAAATGTTGTATATAATATTTAATATACTTTAGTTTTTCATAATATATTGTTATATTTTATATCGATACATTTGTATATTCTTGAGAAGGTTTTAAGTTGAATTTTGTTTTCATAAATTTAAAATCGTAATAAAAAAATCAGTTTTTTGGATATATAAGCAATATTTTTAATGATTAAAAAATAAAAAATACTTATTTTGATTATTTATATAATTATGAATATCTTATTAATTAAACATGTTTTTTTGTAGGATTTATGGTTTCTGAGATAACGAGAGTGTCCGTATTCGGGCACTGTCCGTATTCGGTTACTTTTCTAATTACTAAAGATTAAAATATTCACTAATTATTTATTAATATTATTTAGGAATTTACCTAGTTAATATTATTTACATAAATACAATTTTAATATTTATAATATACCCGAATAAAGATTATCTGGATAGTTATAATCTATCTTAGTAATATCACTGCATGATATACACATTATATTATAAGGTTAATATATGTAACCTTATAATATAAAGCTTATACTAATTATAGACAGGGTCACTGTTTATATAAATGTTTTATTACATATCTTAAATGATATAATAATAAGATATAAATGATATATCTTAAATACGCGACCTCTATATTTTAGAACTACATAACATTATTTGTATGATATTTTATTTTGTATATTTCTTAAATTCGTATATGAATATAATTCATGATATCATATATCATGTATATATATGCATGTATTCAGGTTACCAGTGACTGTAGCCGGTGGATTCACAAGGGGTGGGACTATATGCGTGGCTATATCAAAAATACTATAAACGCTAATTCGATTATATAATATTTTAAATAGTTTTTATAGAATTATTTAATTTAATTTAAATCACTTATTCTATTATATAATAGTTAAAAATATTATAGTTATTTTATTTGCATGCATGACTCGTGTTCTATGTATACATATATACATTTACATGTAAATAGATAGGTGGAAATAGGTGGTCTTGAAAAAAAGTTACAGATCACTGAATATTTTTAATTAATTTTTAGTTAAATATATTCATAACATATATCTCTAATTTATTCTTGTTATTAAAAAATATAAACTAAACATAATCTATATTAAAAATAAGATAAATTAATTCTGAATAATAATCTATTTAATTTATGACAATTTTACTAATAGTTTTAAGTTGAGTACATTTTTTAAGTATTATATAGGTAACCTATAGGTTATATATATGTATACATAGAACACAATTCATGCATGCAAATAAAATAACTATAACATAAATATTCAAATTAAATCAAATAACTCTATAAAAAACTATTTACAATATTATATAATCGAATTAGCGTTAATATTATTTATGATATAATCCGTGGCTATTAGCCACGCCTATAGGCGGAATATATGGTCCCATATGGTCCCTATATGCACCATATATGGTCCCACCCCTTGTGAATTCGCCGGCTACACTGCATATTCCCCTAATAAGAATATGTATGTAAATATGTATACTATCCTATTCCTAATATACATACCTATATATATACATAGGGGAGAGTAATCGAATACAGATACAATAACAATACATCAATATAACTTTGTTATCTCTTAATTAAATATTTCCAAATTTTATATATGTTTATTGTGCTATATACATAATAGCTATTTTAAAATTCAATTTAATTGGTTTAACTCTGAGATAACAGATGGGTGTCTATATTATGAACACTTTCCCGAATACGGACACCTTTGAACATATTACTGACACCCTAAATATATATATTTAGATAAATATATTCTATGTTATATCAAATATCCAATAAGATAGACGATCGTTACTTTTACACAGCCATTAATATATATATATATATATATATATATATACATGTATATATTTATATTATTAAATATGTCGTTGTTATTTTATAAATATAATCATAACACATTATAAAACAAATAACGCTGACTGATTATATAACGGATGTCCATATTGCAATTAAGGTGAACATGTAGGTTGCATAGGAAAACATTAATAACTTTACAATAAATAATAAAACATATAAAATATTGTTTTCACATTCTAAAATAAAAGCATACTTACGATCAATATAAGATTTTGTTTTATTATTTTAAATATCTACAGTTTTAAACGATCGAAAATCAATAATGAACTTCACAATTTTCATAAATTGAGAGTCATAACGAAAAAAATCAGTTTTTTGTTTATAATTAAAACAAAAATATTTATAAAAAATGTATATTTATTTAAATTATAATATTATTAACATTTCGGAAACTAATTATTTTTTGATTGGAAATCTATTTTAGGAGATCTATAGGATGTTGATATTACCCGTATGTCAGTATTCGTGTATATATATATATATATATATATATATATATATATATATATATATATATAAAGTATACTTTCCCCATATATATAAGAATAGGTTAGTGAATATCATATATTAAATATTATATTCGTAATAAATATATTTTATTAACCTCCTATCGTTTTATTAGTATGTTTTCTGTAATAATTTAATAATAATGTACTTAATATAATATACATTATATTAACTATTATTGAATATATATATATGACTATTTCATTTAGACCTTTTTTTAATTATCAAAACATATAAAGCTACACTATGTTTAGTTGTTAAATAATACTGAATTCTAAAAGTTAATAAAATATAATACTATGTGTCCCGAATTTAAACATAAAGTCACATTTTCCTATTTTTATTGTTAATTTAATTATTATATACATATCTATATAAGTATTTATTTGTATTATTTCTATAAATTTTCTAAAATTTTATAAATGACTTTTTATTTATATTATATCATTTAAAATTGTAAAATTTTATAAATGACTTTTTTATTTATATTATATCATTTAAAATTGTAATACATCATAGATAATTCTATTTTACTAAATTAAAAAAACATTTAATAGAAAAATGTAAAATATTTATAAGATTTTTGAATTTATAAATCTTCATTTTAAATGTAATCATGTATGATTACATTTATATTACATACACATATATATATATATATATATATATATATATATATATATATATATATATATATATATATATATATATATATATATATATTTATATATATATATATATATATATATATATTGATTACATATATGTATACACATACTTAAACAAGTACACACCCTCTTTTGTAACTATGAAATAAAATTAGAATTGTTATATAATTAGGTTGAATTTTGTCTAAATATATGGTTGTTAATAATACAGTTCTCTCTCGGGGCCGCGGGTGTATAACACATATAACAATGTTGATTATATTCGTAATCAGTACTAAATAAGCTATAATATTTATCTTAAGGGTGGATGCGCGAGTTAAAATATGATTAATATTTATATTTTAATACAAAAAATGTATTATTTATTATCCATGTTTAATATCTTATTTATATATTTGTAAATTGTTATTAATTATTTTTGAGTATTTATATCAATATAGGGTATATAATAACAATAACCTAGAGTATACAATAACCTAGAGTGTTTTTATAAGCGTGATCGATATAATAATTATTTGAAATTGACAGGATTTTTTGTAAATACTTGTCACATTTAATCGTATACAAATATTTTACTAAACAAATTTATATTTATACATTAAGCATATATTATAGATATATTCTATATAATTAATAAACAAATCACGTATGTATATAACAATATATCATTGGTTGAAAAGATACCCTTCCAAACAGACACTTTTGAAATGTTCTTTCTATAATTATCTCTGTCTAGTCAATACCTTATATTCTTGTATTTATTTTAAATTATTCATTATTTATTTTTTATAATACTTTATAACTATTATTAAACTATTACTATAAATATAAATTTATATTTTTCTATTTTATAACTTCTATACATATATTTGATTACTACTCCATATTAGTATTAATTATTATTATTTCAGTGTTGTATGTATACCATTATATTTTACTTGTCATTTATATATATAAACGTAATATATATATATATATATATTATAATATTTTGTGATTATTTGTTTAACAAATCTTTGAACGTCATTTTCTTAAGTTTCTACTTTTTCACTTAGTAACCTCATGTAAATGCCTACTACTTTTTAATTTGTATTATGTGTATCTGAAATTTTACTATAAATATAAAATATTTACATCTATAGGAATACTGTTGGATTTATTATTATATTTTATATTAATTAAATAAATTATGATAAACTTGCATTTTAATGAAAAAAATTAAAAATAAATATTTAATTAATTGAGACTATTTTTTTTACAATATTTTAAATTAAGTATATTTATAAAAAGAAAGATACTATATGATGGAGGAAAGAATCTGTTGAATATATCACAAATTATTTAATTATCTCCATTGTTATTTATCCTTAACGTTTTTAGATAGAGATAAATTAGCATTGGTTAGATGAACGCGCGACGCGCGTCGCGGATCGCGCGCCTCCCCCCTTAATATATAACGTTACATATTTGAGAAAGTCTAATATATATATATATATATATATATATATATATATATAAAGGGAAATATCTATATAGAGCCATATGGTTACACAACTTAATTTAAATTGCAGGATGGGTGGACAGGGACACCAAAATAACATAGACGTATTCTAAAATCCCAATTCTAAAGTCTTCGCAATATAACAATAGCGATAACAATAACAGTAACAATAAGAATATATATGCTATAGGAATATACGCGAATAAAGCGTCACCGCGACTAACCTACGAATTAAGAATATGCAAATAGCCAGCGCAATGATCAAGGCGACGAGACTGAATATAACTGAAGTGGTTTCGTTTGTTAGGGGTGATTAGTTGGCGGCATACTCATGTTTAGCTATATATATATATATATATATATATATATATATATATATATATATATATATATATATATATATATATATATATATATATATATATAATACTATATATATAACGTTATATGAATATATTGTATTTTAGAGTGTCGTATTCTATTTGTACAACGGATATGTCATTTTAAATAATATTTAATTAATAATTAAATTAGCAGTCAATTGTACAGACACACACAAACACACACACATATATATATATATATATATATATATCGTTTTTTTGAGATAACATATTAATATTACTAATTAGCAATTAGATTAATATTATATAGGATATAAATATATATATATATATATATATATATATATATTTATAAGATAATTTTTATATTTTGAAATATATTTATATCTTGGAAACTTTATTTTATAATAAGGATTAAATATATTATATTATTTATAACTAATAATGGTTATTTATAATTATATTAAATATATATATATACATATATATACATATATATAGGATAGAATAGGATGGTTTATTTATACACCAAATATGGTAACAAAAATATTACCCTCACTGGTGTTGGGAACGAACAAACAACGAAACAACATCAGTAAATAAGGTAGCAATATAATATATAAGAATAGAGATAGAACCAGATTAACATAAAGGAAATGTTACTTTAAGTTTAAATTTAAATAGTCTTTGAGACTATTAGCCATTGAGACTATTTCTTTTAAAGACGTGAGGCGACATCAATCTTCGTAGGCGGTAAGGCAACACATTCCATGCAGTAGGAGCCATGCTTGTAAAGGAGCGAGCTCGCATCACGTTACGAGAAACAAGTAAATCAATTAGTGTGGCATCAAAATATATAGTTTATTGAGTGTTAAATACATAAAATTACAAGAAATAATAATTTTATAATTAGTATTAAATGAAAAAAAAATGATAGTTTACCAATGTCATAAATACAATAATTTAACACTGCATAATATTAAAATAGTAAATACAGGTTTATTTAAGAATTAGTATACATAATAGATGAAATACTTTAGCTAATTTGACCTGCTATGACTCTACTTTAATAGGGGGGGAACAATTCTTATGTTATAGGAATATTCTAGATCTAGTAGAATGTATACTGACACCCATACCAAATAAGTATCAACTAGATACAATAATACCTACTAGTATAATAGTTTTAATCTTGTATTTTTATAATTATATAAATATATATATATACTTATAAAAACCTTTAGTATAGTTTGTTTCAATATATTTCAAAACATATTCAAGTAAATTAAAAGTATTGATTTTATTTCCACCCGATTCTAATATATTGAATTTACATTATTGAATTTATATATTGAATTTAAATTATGGATTTTAATTATATGCAGTATTAGATAGTAGTAAGTGGAATGGGTATATTATAAAGAGTATTATTTATATAATATGTATATTATATATATATATATATATATATATATATATATATATACAATTATATATGTTATAATGTATGTATTTGCTATAGATATAATATTGATATATATATATATATATATATATATAAATATATATATAGGTCATACCTTCGGATATTGATGAATTCGCGTGTACTCCACTTGTAGGTATTGATTGATTAATTATTTCTTTATTTGTAGATATTGAGGATTTATTCATATCTTTATTTGTATATATTGATGAATTATTAATATCTTTATTTTGAGATATTGACAAATTACTCATTTTTTTATTTGTGGATATAGGCAAATCACTAATTTCTTCATTTGTAGATATTAACAAATTAATCAATTCTTTATTAGTAGAAATTGAGGAATTTATCAATTCTTTATTTGTAGATATTAACGAATTAATTAATTTTCTATTTGTTGATATTAACGAATCAATCAATTCTTTATTTTTAAATATAGACGAATTACTAATGTCTTCATTTGTATATATTAATGAATTAATCAGTTCTTTATTTGTAGATATTAATGAATTAATCAGTTCTTTATTTGTAGATATTAATGAATTAATCAGTTCTTTATTTGTAGATATTGAGGAATCAATTAATTCTTTATTTTTAGATATTGACGAATTTATCATTTCTTTATTTGTAGATATTGAGGAATTTATAAATTTTAAATTTGTAGATATTAAATAATTAATCAATGCATTATTATTAGATATAGACGAATTATTAATGTCTTCATTTGTATATATTAATGAATTAATTAATTTTAAATTTGTAGATATTAAATAATTAATCAATTCATTATTATTAGATATAGACGAATTATTAATGTATTCATTTGTATATATTAATGAATTAATATGTTCTTTATTTGTAGATATTAACGAATTAATTAATTCTTTATTTTTAGATATTGACGAATTACTCATTTCTTCATTTGTAGATAGTAATGAATTCATTAATTCATTATTTGTAGATATCAATGAATTAATAAATTCATTATTTTTAGATATTGACGAATCAATCAATTCTTTATTTGTAGATATTGAGGAATTACTAATTTTTTCATTTGTAGATATTAAATAATCAATCAATTCATTATTATTAGATATAGACGAATTATTAATGTATTCATTTGTATATATTAATGAATTAATCAGTTCTTTATTGGTAGATATTAACGAATTAATTAATTCTTTATTTGTAGATATTGAAGAATTGCTCATTTCTTTATTTGTAGATATTGAGGAATTATTAATTTCTTCATTTGTAGATACTGAGGAATTACTAATTTCTTTATTTATAGATATTGAGGAATTACTCTTTTCTTTATTTATAGATATCGAGGATTTATTAATTTCATCATTTGTAGATACTGTAGAATTACTATTTTCTTCATTTGTAGATATTGATAAATTACTCTTTTCTTTATTTGTAGATATTGAGGAATTACTCTTTTCTTTATTTGTAGTTATTGATGAATTATTGATTATATCATTTGTAGATATTGAGGAAATAATAATTTCTTTATTGGTAGATATTGAGGAATTATTAATATCTTCATTTGTAGATATTGATGAATTATTGATTATTTCATTTGTAGATATTGAGGAATTGCTAATTTCTTTATTTGTAGATATTGAGGAATTATTAATATCTTCATTTGTAGATATTGATGAATTATTGATTATTTCATTTGTAGATATTGAGGAATTACTAATTTCTTTATTTGTAGATATTGAGGAATTATTAATATCTTCATTTGTAGATATTGATGAATTATTGATTATTTCATTTGTAGATATTGAGGAATTACTAATTTCTTTATTTGTAGATACTAATGAATTACTCTTTTCATTATTTATAGATATTGAGGAATTACCATTTTCTATATTTGTAAATATTGTGGAATTACTCATAGCTTTATTTGTAGATATGGAAGAATTATTAATTTTGTCATTTGTAAATATTGATGAATTATTGATTTCTTCATTTGTATATATTGAATAATTACTCTTTTTTTTATTTGTATATTTTAAGGAATTGTTAATTTCTTCATTTGTAGATATTGAGAAATTATTGATTTCTTCATTTGTTAATATTGATGAATTATTGATTTGTTTATGTGTAGATATTTCGTAATTATTATTTTCTTTATTTGTAGATATTGAGGAATTAATAATTTGTTCATTTGTAGATTTTGAGGAATTAGTAATTTGTTCATTTGTAGATATTGAGGAATTATTAATTTCTTCAAATATTTTGTATCTATACATGCTTATTACATTAACTTTAGTATTATATCCATCAGGTATGGCATTAATCTGCCTATCATTAGTATTCTCTTCATCCGCGTCATCTTTATTTAAAAAGAAACGTGATTTGATATCTCTAACGGTTGGTGCCATAACAGTGCCATTCACATCATCTGAAGTTAATACAGTTTCATCGTATATTTCGTAATTATCCAATTTATCGATAGGTGGCGATACATCCGGTTCTTCTCCGTCTCCGCTAGATGGAGATACTCCCGATGCAACTCCATCTCCGGAGGATAAAGTTTGATCAATATTAAGCGTTGTTGTAGTGTTTGGGTCATTTAAATCAAAGGTTAACCGCTCATTATAATAGGTCCCTTTTAAAGTATTTACCTTTACGTAGGAACACTTGAATTTCGAGGTCACGTATTCCGCCATGGTATCCACGCTGGCGATACTAAACGTGAATTCTTTGGGCACGTCGATTTTCAGTTGCACGAAACCTTCGTGAAATAAACTATGGCGTTCGATATCGCAGAACTCGACGAGTTCGATACCGACCGTGGATACCGGACACTTCTGTTTCCAGGCCTTGGAACAGCGTATCCAATAGTTACCCCTGTCGTAGACGTACCTCACTTGGAATGTGGGGTTAATAGTCCTACCCTGCAGGGTGTCCCGTAGTCGTATAGCGATACCCTTTATCAGTAAGAACTTGCGAAATTCAATTCTCACGGTGTAGGTGTTGTATTGAGGTACCTAATATCGATGTTATATGAAAATAATATATATATATATATATATATATATATATATATATATATATGTATATATATATATGTTATAGTGTGAATCATCATAGGTTATAATAAATAGCGCGCGTGCCTAGATTTCGAACGTGATTGCAATTGTACTACGATCGAGACATTCTATAAATATCACTATTCACGAAGTGTACTGAAGGGGAATGCGAACTACAAAGCTGTATATACAGATCGATATATATCGAAATCGAATCGTTAAATATTTGTTATATCACTATTGTATCAGTTTCACTCGGGCTAACCAAGGCTATTGGTTATATACTATTAATATAAACATCGTTATGTTATGTTATTGTTATTGTTATGTTGGTGGAGTCCTTTCATCCCATCCAGGAACTTAGATGAAGTTTTCACTTATAACCATATATGGCTCTAATGTCCCTTCGAAGCCGCTCTAGTGTTAAGGCATACATGGTTTTAACGAGAGCCGATCATTTATTTATACACAATTATATAAGATCACTTCTAAATAATATTTTAAGACCTATTTTATAAAATTAATTAATGGTCCGGACGAGGGTCGAACCCGTGTCCTACTGATCGTGTGTCTGACGCCTTAACCACTGAGCCACACAGGCAGTTTAATATAAATTATACACATGATACACGACCAACTTATATACCCTGTTAATCGACTACCCTATAGGGTAAACTGTTATATAATGTATGTATTTATTATAAACATATATTTATATATGTATATTATTATTATTACACTTTTTTTCTGTATAGGTTAATGTTGGAATAAAGTTGATCAATAGATACAATATAGGTGTTTAATATATTAAAAAATAGATAAAACATAGGTGTTATTTAATCTGTGGACTCGCTCCGTGTCATGGTGGCACTTGTGGCACGTGTGACACGTCTTCCAATGTGGCACATCGGCCTACACATAGTGATAACGACGTACAAACTGATTAAATTCACAGTACAATATATATATATATATATATATATATATATATATATATATTATTAAATGTAATAAAGTTATCGTTTTATTCTGGTATTATTTAAAAATATCCCATTTATTGCTATCATTAAATTGTTATAAACTCATTTAGGATTATACATAATGCCATTTTATTGATTCATACATTTAACAACTTCTGATATTATTTTTATTGTTTTATTGATTTATTAACTTTTTTATTTAAGAAAATATATAATCGATATTAATTAATAAAATAATAAAATTATATATTCGAAAAATTAATTTAATAAATCATGATCAATATATTATCACATTATATCAAGCAATAACCCGATATTTGTATCCTTGCGAGACTAATTATGTAATTCGTATTAACTCAATATATAACTCAAAGTGTATACATTAAATAATAAATGAATATAAATTATATAAATAATGATGGCGTATTCGCTTCACATCAACGTTATAATACAACTTAAATGAATACACTATCCTCATATACTATTATATGTTTATACCACCTATAAACAGAAAGTAGAATAGCAATGTAACATAGTGATTATAATCAATATCAATA
>OZ025241.1:73427277-73472277 GCA_964019155.1 Osedax fenrisi
ATAGATAGATGATTTATTTATACACATATTTAATAAAGATAGTTCTCATTTGGGTAATAATAAGAATAATAATATTGTACCTCGACGTATTTCATCATGTTTCAATGCAATATCTAAACTAATAACAAAATTATAATATAAAAAGTGCGCATACAATAATAAAAAAAAAATATTGAAATGTAATAAAAAAATTACCCACATGGTATAATAATTAAAAATTAATGGTATAATATAAAAAAAATGTAAAACATTAACGACGATTACAAATATTAAAAATTATTAAAATGATAAAATATAAATTAAATTAAAATATATTGTAATAATATGATAGAAAACAATAGTGTACATTATTTACTTCTAATATTTATTTAAAAAGTACTTTTTTGATAACTAATTTGTATATATTATATACATTTTAAAATTTTAATAAATTATTAATCATTACATTCATTATAGTATTTAGGACCTTTAAAACAAATTGTGTTTTGAAATTGTGTTGTTTTCATTATGGGGAATGGAAACATTAATGGTAAAATAAATTTTGTTTTGTCTTTATTAAAAATAAAAAATGTTTCTAGATTATAATCTTATATTATAAACATTATAATATTATAGTTATCATGTAAGAGGTTATATTATATAACTTATATACAAATAATATTATTCTAAAAGTTATAAGTTAATTATAATGATTTATAAATTTATAAAATATAATTATATTTAAACATAATATTAGTGTGTGATAAACGAATCAAAGGTAATTGAGTCTGGTATATCATATTTGTATTGATATTTTTTAATAGTTTTGTTGTTGTATTAATATATATATATATATATATATATATTAAGTATTAATTTAATACCAATTTTTGTAATCTATCTTAATAAAAATTACTCCAGATTTCTATTCCATATGACATATTTGATAACAAATTATCAATTATATAATAGAATTAAATCACAAATGTTAAGAAATGTTAACTTCCGAAAAAGATATTCAATTTTAGATAATTTATTACATACATTTATAATATGAAAATAATATGTTAAATTACTATCCAATATAATACCTAAAAACGTATATCTATCTACTTTACCTTCATATTTAAATATTTGTGAATATAAATGTGATAAGGCAATTATTTGTTTTATATGTGTTAAATAATTAATTTTTTTTCTTATTGAATTTTTAAATTTACATGTATTATTAACATATTCTATATTTTTTTTTCTAGTTATGGGACAAAACTTATAAAAAATTTCATTTAATTTGATTACTAATTCATAATAACACATAGAAGGACTTGTAATTGAGTAACAAATTGTCCCATTTGTAAATCGATAAAGTATTATTAATTTATTAATATTATGCATTTTTCTGATATATACATAGTCATAATTTTTAATATATTTATTTTTATTATTCAAATAAGTAAATATGACAGAATGATCAGATATATTTAACTCTATTCAATACAATTGAATTACTATTTGTTAATATGTTATTTATTAATGAATTCTTATAAGTTGATAATCTAGTTGGTATTTGTATTCAATTATTTAGACCAGGATGTGAAATGATATTATTAAAATCAATAGTGAATGAATTAAAAACATCTACAAAATCAATATTAAAATCACAAAAAATACAATTTTCAGAATTAATATATTTAAAAAACAAGTTATAAAAGTATAAGTATTTAATTGTATATGAACAACAATATAATAAAATACATCTACACATTTATATAGAATTATGATATAATTGATTATATAAATATTTGATTTTTTTGTGGGTACAAAATTAAAAGTAGGAGAGCAACAAATAATAGTGGGGCGGCATTTTCTCACAAAATACTCCTTAAAAGGCACTACCATAATATACTATTATAATAGTACTAATTATAATTAAGTTTTTGATATTGTCTTAAATTATATTTATTTTTTTAATATAATGAAGATTAATTTTATTAATAAATACACTAATATAAAATATTAGAGAAATATATTTCCATATAAATAAAATGTAATGATCAATATATATATAACACGGAATATTTTTTAAATAATGTTAATATAATTAAACCTACGGTATACCGTAATTATGTTAACCAAACAAATATAATACATTTAGGTATATATATATATTTATCTATATATAAATATATATATATATATATATATATATATATATATAATATAATATATTATATGTAATACACTTTAATTAACCATAATTTCTAGAACGTCGATGGGTCGCTCATAGGAGAACGTAAGCGATATTTGCGTGGTTTCCCCGATCACCTCCCTAAAGTTCTCGAACGTCAGTCTTCGTCTCCTCACCATGGCTGTGCGGCAAGTCTTCTTGATATCAATGCGTTCGTAACTAGTGTACTTAGTGCTCTTGGTAGACACAACGCAATCGTTCAACGAGTCCTTGCAACGGATCTCGCCGGCCCCGCTTCTCGTCGTCTCGTGCAAAGCTACCTGAGCGTTCTCGATGGACATGTACTCGGACTGAAGCTGTCCTTGCACGAACAGACTCACGTAGTACACGATATAGCTGTCCGGAAATACCACCCTGTAGTGGTATATAGCGGCCTGACGTCGTACGAAGAACTCTAGGTGTGTATACGAGATGCCAGCCCACGTTGAGTCGTGCAGCCTGTGCGTGTGGTTATGTAGACCCCCGTATTCTAGGTCCACTACGTATCGGATAGGTAGGAAACGAGTCAAACGCAGACCACTGACTACGTCTTTCCCGGTGGCGGATAACGCCGCTAGGATCGCTGCTAGTCGTACTATCCACATCGCTGACGATCTTTGCCCGTTGTAAACAACGTTTGTTTAGTATCGTTGTTATAGAGTAGGCGGTAGACTCGGTAGTTACGGTGTTTTACGCAGAATTTACGAATTTATGTTTTTTAATTTTTATTTTAAAATTATGTTTTAAGTATTATATTATTTTAAAATATATATCAAATTCTGCGAATAATATTCATTTTAATTGTATAAGTTATTATATAAATTATAGATATATATGAATACTGCATTTTAAAACACAAGTATATAAGTTATTATACATTTCTTATAGTGTTCAAGGCAATGATAGTGTATATCATATACTTATAGAGATACATTTTACAGATAAATGTACATTGTATACATAAAATCGAAATAGAAAAAGAATAAAAGTATAATGAGATTAAAACGAAGGTGACGAAATTAACACGTAGTTGGCAAGGAGTTGGTTTTTAATTCTGTGTTTTCAGTTAGGTATACCTAACTGCATACATATATAAGCATTGCTGATTTATATGATCGACTTTACTATTTCGTAACTCTGTTGATATATTAAGTTGGTTACGCATATATGCATACTACAACTATCATACTACTATACTAGGGGCGTCGGAATAAGGGGGGGGCAAGGGGGGGGGGGGCGGCCCACCCTGAACAAATATAGGGGGGCAGTATATCTTTTGCCCCCCCCTGAAAAAATAATTGGGGGGCAATATATATATTGCCCCCCCCCTATTTTTACTTATATGTATATATTAATATATCCACACCTATATATATTATATATATATATAATATATATATATATAATATATATATATTATATATATTTACATTGTATAGTTATTAAATTCACTATACAAAAAACAATGATTTTATTACTTTATTATAAAGTAATAACATAATTGTTTCTGGTAATAGAGTAATAAAATATTTGTTTTTTGTATAGGGAATTTAATAATTGAAAAACTATTGTTCTATTCAATTATAATATTTATTTATTTATTGATTATTAATTTATTACTTCGAATGAATTAAAATGTAACGGTACATGGAGTATTATAAAACAGTTTATAACTTGTAACCCTTATTACATTGCATTACATTCTTGTAAATATTTCATTTTCTATAACATTATTAAAAATTACTTATATGAAATGGATATTAGATCATTTTAAAATAAAAACACTACATATAATGATAATAGTTCCGAAAGGTTGGAAATTATATTCACACATATTAGATATTTAATTAATTTAATATAATAATATTACAATTAATATGTGTTCATTAATTAAATTAAATTTATATATATATAAATATATATATACAGTGAAAGATCTATATAATACATTTTTTTTTTTCAATAATTAATTTCTTATAGATAGGTTTTCTTATAAAGAGGTTTTTACTTTTCCCATGATTTTAAGAATTAATTTATAATTGAAAATATATTATATAACCTTAGTATATAACCATAGTATATGTATTTATTTAAAAGTAGTAATCAAAATAATAGAATAGAAATATAATTTATTAAAAATATTTTTATAATTGTTTGTGTTAAAATAATTTTAGTTGTACACTCTACAGTGTTTAAATAATAGATTAACAAAGTCATAATATTGTGATGAATTGTTAAACACTTTATATAAAATGTAAACTATATTATTTACACTTCGACATGTTAATACATATGACATTTCATTAGATTTACATAGCAACTATAAATTATGACTCATCTATGATGATTATAATATAATTAATATACTAATCTATTATATATTTAGCAACTAATTTTATAATATAATATATTGTATCATCAATAAATTTAATATATATAACATTGATATGATAACATTTATTAAGTAAACCTATGTAGGGGAAAGATTCCTAACTGCCTGTGTGGCTCAGTGGCTAAGGCGTCAGACACACAAGCAGTAGGACACGGGTTCGACCCTCGTCCGGACCATTAATTAATTTTATAAAATGGGTCTTAAAATATTATTTAGAAGTGATCTTATATAATTGTGTATAATAAATGATATATGATATAAATGATAATAAATGATCGGCTCTCGTTAAAACCATGGATGCCTTAACATGAGAGCGGCTTCGAAGGGACATTAGAGCCATATATGGTTATAAGTGAAAACTTCATCTAAGTTCCTGGATGGGATGAAAGGACTCCACCAAATAAAAAATAAAAAAAAAAAAAATAAAAAAATTACCAACCACTAAATGATTATTTGTAATAACTTATTCAATATTAAATATATTTATTTGAAAATTTGTTAATAGGGTAATATTATGGCAATGAATAATGTGGCTATTTTAAATTTTTGATATAATTATATTAACAAGAATAAACAGGGGGGTCGGTAATCGGATACCTGTTCCTAATACCGACCCCCTAACATAATCGTGGTATAAATAATGTTAGTATTATAATATCCAATCAACATAGTAGATATCCATAGATATAAATAATTATAACATACACGAAATTATTTTGTTATTGAATTTATGTTTTAATAGTAATATTAAATTTAAACTTTATAGAAATTATATTAAAATAGTGTGTATTATTATTAAATATTTAGTTATTAATCAGTATGTATATAATAGAATGGAATCATGTATCATTAATCTATATAAATGATACACTAACAACTTATGACATATTTAAAAGTAAAATACGGATCTATTTTGATTGGATATTATAAATCACATGGGGTCGGTATTAGGGTAATTTTGGGGGTCGGTATTAGGAAAATCATATGGGTTGCTATAATTAAGATATTTTGGTTAATATTTATTAAAATTGAATTATTTTTATAATAGTTATAAACATTGTATTGATCTACAATATTATGCTAAGTATTAAGTTTCCTTTTAATTAATAAAGTATTTACAATGATTTAAAAAAGTTATTATTAAAATATTAAAAAAGTAAAAACAGAATATTAAATGTTATCAAATAAAAATTGTAGGATTGAATATTTTGTAAAACAATATACTTATTCATATTTATCATTAAATTGCTAACAGTTCATGTATATATAAGTTTTTGATATCACTTATAGTTACTGAGCTACGAGAGGGGGTTGGTATTAGGAGGGGGTCGGTAATCGGAGACTTTCCCCTAACTTTTTTTTAATGTATGTCAGATTATAATTTAATAAATATTATAGTATTTTTATTTTACTTATTTATATTGTAAAAAAATGTAAATCTTGCATTTACATTAACCATATGCATATACAAAGCTTACCGAGAGTATTTCAAGAGAGGATTTATAATGTAATTCAATAGTAATTGATGGTGCAAAAAAAATATCTAGAACAAAATCATGCCCCCCCTATTCTGAAATCGTTCCGACGCCCCTATACTATAGTATACCAATTGTTGTGATATAGAAGTGTGGTTTTAGGTGTGATCTTGTCTACAGTGTATTATGCATTTAATTGTCTTTAATAAAGCTCTTTATTATCTGATATGATATGATCGTATTCTATAAGTGTGAAGATGTCAGCGTACCTGTGTGTGTAAGTCTTACGATCTCGTGAAAGAGATATTGATTTATAGTAACATTTACTTATTATACCTACCGTGGTGCTTGTACTTATTACTATTCTATAGAATTTCCTTCATTCTAACATCTTCTGTGTCAGTTCCCACAAATGATTCTTAAAGCTTAAAGCTTAATTTTTATTTATATCTTCTTCTAAGCTATAAATAGTCTAACGTATTATATCTATATTTGTTATTTTGTCTCTTTTCAAATTAGACTTATTTAATTTGTATAGGAAAATGTTGTTGTGTTAAAAAATGTGTTACTTTATTATTTTAATATGTTCTCCCGCAGTAGCAAATGAGGTAAATGTCCCACGTGTTAGTGCTTAATAATCCGTTATACATCTTCGTCATGTAAAATTATCGTAAAAATATACGAAAGTTTAAAATAATATAAAATATAATAAATAACATGAATAGATTATAGCCTCGAAATGTTTGGAAATTTCGTTCGTGATTGTTTATTTGTACAATGTTATTAACACATCACATATATTATATATATTATATTATTGTATGAATTATCCACATTTCATTCGTTAAACCTAGTACGATTTAATTATTTTAGATATTATATACTATTATTATTTATTTTTATTAAAATTTAGTAGTTATTTTATTATCCGAATATAATTAATAATATGTTCATGTTATCATTTTAAAATTGTTGTATTAATATTTTAAATATATGCGCAGCGATTTTAAAGTATTAATTAATAATCGGTTATAGAAATAATATAGTTATTAAAATCGTAACAATTAAATATATCCTCGCGCTTCTATATATTCAACACTTTCTTCGTTATAGTTATCATTTATCGGCCAAGTTCATCACCACCGCTCGGAATGCGGGTAGCGCTACTGTCGCTTATATTAGTGGCGATAGTGGTTCCTCCACCGGTCGATGCGATGTGGTACGACTACCTACTTCCGGTAAACTACCTAGTCGACGTGCAGCACGGCTACTCGTACGGCCACAACTACACGGTCAGCGAGCGTTTGACCGACGGCCGCACGGACACCGGTGTAGATTACGCCCGCCTCCCCCTCGTCACCGGAGGACCGCCCTCGACGCCCGCCACGTACTACCACTTCCACTTGACTTTGAAGCGGGCGTATCTACTGAATCGGATACTAGTGGTTCAGCCGACGGACGGCTTTTACTCGGCATTCGATAACACGCGCGTCCGCGCCTACAAGGTAAGAACGACGTACAATAATCTCGATATGATATGCAGGGACTACTGCGAGGAATGTACGCACGTCGACGTCGCCGGATCGGATGATAAAGCTCCCGGCGTTGCCGAGGGAACCAGTAGCGTTCGGATCAGACGCATGGCCTCGAAGTACGCGCTCTTTCGTAACCGGTTCAATTCGTACGTCAAGCGAAAACGCTATATCATCAGTTTTGGCATGGTGATCGAGTTTTCTCTTAGGTTCATGGCGGATAAACCTTTACACATCCTCGAAATTCAAGTTAATACTATTAGTTACATAATATATATATATATATATATATATATATATATATATATGAATGAATGAATGAATACTATTTATTTTACTTAAATACTATAAATAAATAATTAATACACATTAAATATGGATACAATAAAATATGGTTTCATACTAATTATTAAAATATATTTTACTTATAAAGTTCTATTTAATAGCTAGATGATATATATATATATATATATATATATATATATATATATATAAATAATACAAATATATTAAAATAAATATATATTTATTTAAAATCTGTATATTAATGATAGCACCTATGATATAAAATATAGTACTATCATACAATTGATTACATTATTGACTTATTAATATAGTTATTTGGAGTACAAACAAAATACCATCTTTTTAAACTTAAAAAAGCAATACCACCAACAACACTGGCAATACCTGATAACCTCAGAATATGCTAGTTAGTATAACACGTATTTATATAATATACTCTTTTATTATAATACACATGTATATATATATATATATATATATATATATATATATATCTATAGATATATACATATATACATATTATATTTTATCTTGGTTTCTAATTTTTAATTTTTATATTTTTTGTATATGGTTACAACCTTTCATTTAATCATTTCATTGTTTGTATTTATTTTTATTTTATTATTTTATTCGAATGAAAATGATGATATGACATTGTACATACTTTCAGGAGGTTTCGAATCAATACCTATGATCTATTTCACTGATCCTCCTTAGTCTATAAACTGAATTCACTCATTCATAAAGTTAATATGGGGTCTGTTATCGTGCATATTTATAAATTTCCGTATACGTATTATTGGTAACAATAGTATACTTAATATATGTGCTAATTAATTTGTTGTTTAAGAAAATAAATAGTCGAAATGTATACATATATATATATAGATGAAATTATTAAGTATACCTATATGCAAATATATGTATTAACTATAATAACTTTAATTGTATAAATATATTCTCTATAGAGAATAATACGAAATTAAAAAAGTAAGAATGTTTTACAATTACCGTAAAAAAAACTTGAAAATTATGAATTATACAAATAAAAATAATGTAAACAAAATCGTACAACTTATCGACAATGGAAATTAAACACACAGTTTGGTTACCGAGGAGACCATCGACATATTTAGTTTAAACTGTACACTGTGAATTATTTGTAACCTATAACTATATATATATATAATGTTGTGATATTAAACTTATTCTATAATTGCCGACTTCGTTCACGCACCACATCGCATTAATATGTCAACTATTAATAATAGAAAGATGTATGATCGCGATCTTCGTCAATTCGAAAGTATTTTATCTGTCGTTTGTTTCGATTAAATATAGATACGAATAACAGCCAATTGCCTAGATTGAAATATTAGTAATTTATAGACTAATTAATGGACAGATACGTGTGGATTCATCGTCAATTTTTAAATGTTTATCTAATGGTAATCGTTCCCTATCGAGCATATATGTCTTTTGTATAATACTAATAATTTATAACCTTAGATTAGATGTAAGGGAAAGTAACCGACTACGGACAGTGCCCGGTATTTCAGAAACCATAAATCCTACAATAAAATTGTAATGAATAAAATATGCATAATTATATAGTCTAAACAAATATTTTTTATTTTTTAATAATTCAAAATATTGCTGATATATCCAATAAACTGATTTATTATTACGTTTTTAAATTTATGAAAAAAAATGTCAACTTAAAACCTTCTAAAGAACATATAAATGTATCGAAATAAAATATAACACTATATAATTATTTATAATATATATTATTAAAAATTAAAGCATTCTAAAAATTATATATATATAATTTCTATATTTGTTATCAAATATTCATTAAGTTATAAACATATATATAGGTCATATAAGTCCCTACTATGGACATATAGTTTTTATATATATATCCAATCAGCGTATTCTGATTCTCATAAAAATCGCGTGCGTTATAGTATTAATACCACTAATAAAGCTAAATCTACAAAATGTATTATTTAGATACTTAAATTGTATTATTAATTAAAAAATAATTTAAATAAATAAATTATTAACTAATTAAATTTGAATACATTATTCATAAAATTAATTATAAATAATATAATTGTAATTTGTCTGATTGATTCATCAAAAATATATAGTTTATCTAGTAGTATATAGGGTGTCCGTATTCGAACATGGGTATCGAAAACGAACACCCCGTTATCTATGGAATTAAAATATTAAATAAAATTTTAAAATCACAATAATATCTATAATCATATAATATTAATATATTGTAATTTTTGAATAATAATAATTAGTCATACAATTTTAAGACCATTTATTGTTAAAGTTCCGTATTAGGTTACGTTCCCCTATGTATTCAAATAATTGATGCTTAGTATATATATATATATATATATATATATATATATATATATATATATATATATATATTTACTTAAAATTCATCATTTTGATATATTCAATTATTTTAATATATATTGTTATAATTATTCTTCAATAATATATAATTATTTTATTTACATTATATTAATTATCTTTATAATTAACCGATCCATTTAAGTTTTATCATTTATCATATATATATATATATATATATATATATATATACTTACATAAATTATATTGTAAGAAATATTTTGTCCCGGAATATATTATTTTATATAATAGCATATTCGCAATAAATGTTAATAATAATAATAAAACTAATAACAATATAGTAGCGGAAGACAAAATGATTACAGTCTAATGCATTATATGACATATAGGCCTGCCGATATAGTAAGTATTTAATATATAAATGTCATTATACAAATATCGATATATATATATATATATATATATATATATATATATATATGAATGAAATCAGTTTATAGAGAATTGTCTAAGGAGGAAAGCTATAAGTTATTGAAAGCTATAAGTAGCTTTATTAAATCGATATCTCCATAGTCTTAGGACAGTTTACAATAATAATAATAATACTTGTGTATACTATTATAATAGTATTCAATATATTAATAGTAGAGTAAAAAAAATAATAATAATAATATTACCTTCGACGTATTTCACCAAGTTTCAATATATTTTCTAAACTAACAATTATAATACAAATAGTGCGTAAAATAATAAATAAAAATTATTAATATGTAATAAAACACAAAATGACCCAAATGGTATAATATAAAATAATTAAAACATTAACGACGATTACAAATATTAAAAATTATTAAAATGATAAAATATAGAGACAACATATTAAAATCAGAGTTGGTCGGTTTTTTTGAAACGGTTTTTTTGGTTCGTTTTTTTAACGGTTTTTTTGGTTTTTTTGGTTTTTTTAACATTATAATGCGTTCAATCAAAAATAAGGAATCGATTAGGCAATGATAAGGTTGCAAAACTTATTTTTTTATTTCGAGAATTAAATTGATTATATTTCTATTAGAAATCATCTAATTATAATTATTATTATTTTTTAAATTATTATATTGTTACAATTTGTAACTTGTTATTTTATTGCGAGAATTATATTGATTTCTATTAGAAATCATCTAATTATTATTATTATTATTTTTTAAATTATTATATTGTTAAAATTTGTAACTTGTAATTTTATTGCGAGAATTATATTGATCATATTTCTAATTACTGTATTGTTATTTGTTTTAATTATTATTTTGTTACAATTTGTAACAATTATTTTTATTATATTTTACTTTATTTTTATAATAAATATATTTTAATAAAATTATTTTATTAACATTTAATATTAATAATATATTATTGAAAATTTAGTAATATATATATATATATATATATATATAATTAACATATATAAATAATATTCATTAGTGTTGTATATTTTATACTTACTCTATATATGTATGTTTTGCACAGACATTTAATAATCGATCAAGGTATATAAAATATTTTCTAATTAATAATCTTCACATTTAATTATAAAAAAACCAAAAAAACCAAAAAAACCGCCAACCCTGATTAAAATATAATGTAATAATATGATAATAGATAAAAGTGTACATTATTTACTTATAATATTTATTTTAAAAGTATTTATTTGATAATTTTATTAATTTGTATATATTATATACATTTTTAAATTTTAATAAATTATTATTGTATTTATGACCTTTATTATAACAAATAATTTGCTGTATTTTTTTTTAGATATGGTACAAAACTTATTTAATATTTCATTTAATGTTATTACTAATTCATCATAACACATAGAAGAATCTGCAATTGTGTAAAATAGTCCCATTTGTAAATCGATAAAATATTTACTAATGTATTAATATTATGCATTTTTCTGATATATACATAGTCCTTTTAATATATTTATTTTGTATATTCAACTAAGTAAATATGACAGAATTATCAGATATATATATATAATACAATTTAATTACTATTTGTTAATGTTATTTATTAATGAATTCATATAAGTTGATAATCTAGTTGGTATTTTTATTAAATTATTTAGGCCTAAATGTGAAATGATATTATTAAAATCAATAGTGAATAAATTAAAAACATCTAAAAAATCAAAATTATAATCACCACAAATACAAATTTCAGGATTAATATATTTTAAAACAAATTATAAAAGAAATCATTAAATAAATTGTTATTAATAGTTGGTGCTCTATATAACCCTGTGATTATTATGGGTTTATATTTATATTTTAAATTTAATTGTATACTAATTATTTCAAGGTCATCACCAAACGCTGTTGGTAAATCTTCTATATATGAACAATCTAAATTTGTGTGTGCACAAATTGCAACTCCTCCCTTTTTTTAATTTTTAGTTTTCGATTTGATATTTATAGGTTATATTCTTATAGATATATTGATGGATTATCCGTATTAATAAACCATATTTCAGTTAGTACTAGTGTACTATCCATACATATATTACATTTATTATTATTTGTATAGAAACTTCTAATGTTTGCCATCAATATAGTTATATTTGATGTATTATTTATATATTACTAAATTCCTTAATAGTATAATAAGCTGTGATTTTTGTAAATTGTATTATTTATTTTTCTATTATGATTCAGATATGAAAGATATTATTTTAAATGAATTATTTATGTATTTTACTTTCAATTTAAATTTCACTTTTACTTTCCATTTAACTTTATCAGTTTTTTTACTTTTTTTGCATTTTTATAAGGTCTGGTTGACATATATATAATGTGTGTGTATGTGTATAATATACATATAATTATGTACGTACGTAATACACGTCTTGTACATGCTCGTCCACCAATCATCGACAGTTCTCGCAGATTCGCGGAGAAGGCGAATTTTTCTCGTTCACCCTAAATTTCCTCAAGTCGATGACCGTGAAATGCGTGATCGTATGTTTCACGCGGCTGGAATCCGGCTCCGCGTATCCGGTTCACGTGAAGTTCGAGAACGACGTGTCGATACACGTGTCTTCCGGCTTACACTTTGCGAACTGCAATTACGGCTGGAAGTCTAAATGCCGAAAACGCGATAAATCCTTAGACCTGTCCGATATAGAGTTCTGCGGCTTCCGCGGTTCCGTCTCCTACCGATGGATCGACGTACGAGTACGCTCGGCCGACTTACGCCGGGTACGCGTGCACCGAATAGACGTGTTCAAAAGGGGCATGACCACCGAGGATAGATGCGATTACGCCAAACACGGTATGACGCCCCAGGACTCCTATCCTACGTACACTCCGGTGCTGAGCCGACCAAATGTTACCGATCCGAGCCGACCGAAGGCGAGCGTCACTCGAACGGAACCGAGCGTAGAGTCGGCTGTTCACGTTACGACATCGGACGATGACGCAACGTAACCACTGTACTGCTGGCGGTTTACTGATGACGGGTTTATTAATGTATATATATATATATATATATATACGGTTCTACTGCGTGAAGCTCACAGCGATTAGGTTGATTCAACAATACAGGTTTTACTGTTTATTAAAGGAATCTCAATGGCAATAATAATGCTTAATAAATATTACAATGTCTGAACGGATCAATTTATTAAACTCAACTTGGTATTCAACTGAAGTTAATGATGTTTATAATATAGCACGATGCGGACGTTAAGCGTGATGATAGGACAACAGATTTTAACTAGAGAATTTTAGCCATACCCATACATATCCGCAGTTATTCTAAATACAAATAAAAAAAAAAAAATTTGTTTTGAAAAATATTGAATGGTCAATGGTCGACGCCCAAATTAAAATTATAATGTAAAAAAATAGGAGTATTTTAAAAAATACATATATTTTAATAACTTTGATACTAATATTGTAGTAATTTTAATGAAATTTGCAGAAGATGTCTATTTTTCACCAATATATTGGATAGTATAATTAAAAAAATTTAAAAAAATTGTCTTCTAGAAGTTTTCTTAAATTTCTAGGATTTTTTTAGGATTTTTTTTAATGTATATATATATATATATATATTATAAATTTATATATATAAATAAATATATGAATATATATATATATATATATATATATATACATTTATAATATATATATATATATATATATATATATATATATATATATATATATATATATATATATATATATATATATATATATATATATATATATATATATTATAAATTTATATATATATAATATTATAAATATATATATAAATATATATATATATATATATATATATATATATATATATATTATAAATTTATATATATATATTTATATATATATATATATATATATATATATAATTATATTATTATTATTCATATATATTATACGTATATAACATATACATATAATATACATTATACATTATAAATTGATATATATATAAATATATATATATATATATATATATATATATTATAAATGTATATATATATATATATATATATATATATATTATACATTTATTTATATACATTTATAATATATATATATATATATATATAATGTATATTATATGTATATATTATATACGTGTAATATATATGAATAATAATAGTATAATTATATATATATATATATAAATAATATGTATGTATAATATTATTTACTATTTTAAATTTAATAAGAGTACTCTATTTATACATATTTATAAACAGTAAATTTATAACTAGTTAAATATATACGTTTAAATATATCCGTTTCTTGAATTGCGGTAGATTTTTTTTATATGTAATGTTGAGTAATGGCGATAAGTATCAAAATAAGATGGTAGTCTCAACCTACTCATTTCTTTGGGACTGAACAACATACTACATTTACATACTACATACTACATTTATCTTTATCACGTAGATTCATGATACCTAGTGCTTAATTTATAAAATTATAATAGTAAATAGATATGAAATTTGAATTGAACAATGCATTGCGCATGCGTCATATTCAAATTTATGCAAATTTTCGAGATTACATTTTTTTTTCAAGAAAATTTTATGAATATTTTATAATTTTGTTTTGGGCTCCGAGGGCTGAATATTGCTCCAAAACAGTTTTTTTTTTAATATTTATTTTAAACATATAATTTAAATTATATACCTTGGCTAACTTATTGAAAAAATTTACTATCACCCTTAGCGGACGTCATCGGGGGGGCGGGTGCCGTAACCTAGTGCGCGTATCTCTAAATTCACGACCACACATTTATATTTGTCCATAAATATACAAAAATATGATAATCCTAACTAAATGTATATATATACATTTTATTATTATTTATTTATTTTTTTTAATTTTTTTCTACTATACCGCAAAATAAAAATATATAAGGTGATAATAATTTAAATGAAACGAAATATTTATAATTGTACTGATAATAATAATTATAATAATAAATATGTTATATGGTATATAACCAATGATAATGTTATCCTATCTCCACTTCTACCAGAGCGTAACCATGGTGTATCTTCTATAACATCCGTTTCTTTACGTTTATCTTTCCAATCAATATACTTTGGTTTGCACAATTGTATGCTTTCTTTATTAATCACTCTACGTTTACCTTCGTCATCTAGTATTTCATAAATGTTATATTTTCTCCTAGTTACTATCCATTCTTTATCGTTCCAATAAGGTTGTAACTTAGTTCTTCCAATGGTATTTTTTCTTAAATAAACTATTTCACCTATTCCAACATATGTTATATCTTCATCAGCTTTTATTTCTTTATCACTTTGTATTTTATTTTTTATATCTTTGATCCAATCTGCATGTTTCTTCACATCATCTCTCTTTTTCTTTTCAGATTTATTTATCTGAACTTTACCTTTTATCACCTTTAGTGCTAAACTACTTTTTGTAATTTTAGTTACTTCATCTTTAGTTTCTGTATATCTGAATTATATATCTTCGGATGATTTAATATTTTTTTCAATTTGTAAGTCAAGTAGATTTGTCAGATCCTTGTTTTCTATCTCTAACTTGGATAACGAACTAACGCATAATGATATTACCTGTTTATATTCCTTTATCTGTTTGTCTGAACTTGCATGTTTACGTTTAGATATTTCAATATTATATTTCATCAAAATATTCTCTTTGCTTGAACTATCTAGCTTTATTCTATACATCTCTATTTCCTCTGCCTGTTCTTTAATTTTCTGATTTAACTACTGAATTTAATCTTTATCAGTTTGCATTTCGTTTTTCTTTATATATATATATTATATATATTATATATTATATAATATATAATATCTATATATATATATATTGCATTTAATAAATGTCTTCATCACCTACACTCCGTTCCCACTCTCTTGCAATTTCTCTCAGACCAGTGAATTCTATATCCACTTTATGTGTCAATTCCCACTTGAGTTTGGAATTCCCTACACCCTCAATAAAACATTCTTTTAATAATTTATTAATCTCTTTGTCATCCTTCTTTCGTATTTTCCTTGTTATTTTTAATAACTCGTGTAAAAAGTCACTAATGCTTTCAGTTTTTCTTTGAGTTCTACTCATAATTCGCCTCAAAAGTTGCTGTTCATTTTCCGTTATACTAAAACATTTTTCTAAAGCATCAAATATTTGTTCATGATTATTTTTAATATCTGTAGAATAAGAAGTTATTTCTAATCTCGCCCTACCACAATTATGTCTTTTTTACAAAGTTAGCTTTAAATTCTGGTTTTAAAAATTCTAATGATCCCTTCATTTCATCAATCCATTCATCAATATCACTATCTCCATCATATATTTTAACTTTCATCCCTGATACGGTCTCTACTACTGACAACTCTAATTTTCGAGATTAATTAAATTATATAAATTAGAATACAAATTGTAGATATATATATATAATAATTTATAATTATTATTATAATAAACAAAATAAATACAAAGGTATAAGTATATAACGTATAATAATAATTCACAATATAATAATTAAATAAATACAAACATATAATAAAGTATAATATAAAATGTAAATCTTAATTTATTTGACTATATAAAATTTATTTATATAGCAATTTAATGCATATCTATTAACATCATATATAAATTCATATATTAATATATAATATAAAATCAATAATCAAATAAATTATGTTATTATAGATATACATTTATCAAATCATTAATATACATTTATCATAGACCACATTATTTCTAGTTCAATTTGAATTGTAAAGAATATATAAAAAAATAATCAATGATACATTTATAAATCCTAAATTAAAAATTATATTATGTAATAAACTGATGTATAATTTCTACAAGTTAACAATTTATAACTTATATATATATAATTTATAACTTATTTATAACTTATATATACATATATCTTATATTAACACTTTTATATCAGATTATAATTTATAACTTATATATATATATAACTTATATTAATACTTTTATATCAGATTAGAATTTATAATTGTTATAACTTAATTAATATAAACTATATATATGTATATGCTATATATATATATATATATATATATATATATATATATATATATATCAAAATATTCAACTATAAATAGATTTTTTTAAATACAAAAACTTGGACTAGACGTGATTGTGACAAGAAGCGCATATACACGCACTAACTTGTTAATTCTTGTATGTTCCCCTTTGCCTTTTGCCTTTAAGCATTATTATTGCCATTAAAATTCCTTATATAAACCGTAAAACCTATATTGTTTAATCAACCCAATCGCCGCGAGCTTCGCGCAGTAGAACCGGCCTATAGGCTGTATACTAGACCGGTTCGTACTCAATTTTTTTTCGTAAATTTATAAACCTTCACATCTGTGACAATTATGTATGCTATGATAAATAAGTGTTTAAAATTTTAGACCTATATCTTAAATATTGTTATGTCACGAGACCTTTTAATTTTAACATTGAATACATATAAAATTTAACATGGGGGAGATATAGAAATAAGTTTTATTCAATTTTTATAAAATTGTATGATTTTTTTTAAGCCAACTATGGATTTATCCTAGAAACATATATTACAAGTAGTATAAACAATACAAAATATTTTTCATAACAATCTAGATGCCAAAATTTTATAAAATAATTTTAGTAAAAAAAATGTCTAAAAATCATATAATTTAATATAAATAAATTATTACAATTTAATTTAAAAAATTAAAATATATAATTTATAGATAATAATAATACAATTCAAATTAATTATTAAAAAATTAAAAATTATTTTTAGAAAAAAAATTAACATCATTTGTAAATTTTTTTGGATTTTTATTTGAAATATGAAATACAAAATAATTTTACATATTTTTTTAATTTTTAATTTTATTTATATAAAGGACATTTATATCTAACTTATATCCACAATTCAATACAATCTGATCATTCAAATTCATGTAAAGTATAATTATATATATTAATTTTAAAATATTAATTATTTTTTTGAATTATTTTGAAATAAATACTTTGTAAAATGGTGTATTTTCTCGAGTTTTAGGAGACATTAATATTGGTAATTTGTAGATATAAAAATGAAATATAGATATTATATTAATAATAAATATAAATAATGGTATATATTATATTAATTCATTAAATATAATATAAATACCCCATAAATACATCATTAATTTTAAATATTAATTTAAAAATGTGTAAACATCAAAGATAATAAGATGGCGTCATTACTATTATACATGGAATATTATACATTTTATCTTAAAATAATAATTTATATTTCAAACTTTAAATGCTTCGTGACCAAAGGTAACTATTTTTTTATAAAAATTGTTAATACATATTATACTAAAATATAGATATGTATTATATTTTATATGAAGGATTAAAAATTGAATCGAACGAACCGGTCTACTGTATACACAACATTGGTACCAGGAGTGGAGTTCAACATTAATAAACATTAATAAATAGTACAATGTCTGAACGGATCAATAGATTAAACTCAACTCGGTATTCAACTGATTAAACTCAACTGATGATTATAAGCGATGCGGGCGTCGTCGGGGGGGGGGGGGCGGGCGCCGTAACCTAGTGCGCGCATACGCACATCTCCTACATATATATATCATCGATATAAAGAATCGACTTTCTTTATATCGATGATATAATATATAAATTAATATATTAATAAGATAAAACCATAAGTTACTAGCTCATTCATGTGTCTTTCTAATTTTTAATATTATATAAATAAAAGTTGAATATAAGATTAGGTTAAAGTAAGTCAAAACATATTAAGAAAACATATAGAAGCTTAAATCTCGGTTATTTAATAATGTATATTTTATTATAATTACATATATGTTATAGGGATATAAAATCGGGAAGATGTTCTTAAAGTATCCTATCTTTCCTTAATGAAGGTCTACTATCCCATACACTAGCGTTAGTTCCCCTATAGGGTATACCCGTCGTTCTAAATTTTACCGAATAATACATTATTCATTTACTGCGGTTATATTTATTACATAATCAAATAGAAATCTGTAAAATCAGAGTTGAGTTTTTAAAAAGTTCATTACATAAATAAGTATTTTATAAAAGAATAAATTTAATTATTTAACCTTGTGAATAAATTATTAATAATTTTGTATAATATTGTAGAGTATTTAATTCAGGTTAAACACGGTTTTTAATTATATTTATAATAATTTAATGATATGATATGATATATAACTTATAGAAACTATTTGGTAGCGAACATCATTATATATATATATATATTACATATATATATTAAAATTAATTATTTATTTATATTTGAAGATTGATATTTAAAATGGATTTGAATAATACTAGTAAATGAAAACTTGGTGAATATAATTCTGATTTTAAGAAATAATAAATACTATAAATCCGAATTATTAATTTTATATTAACTATTACCTATTTGTAAATATTATATTAATTTTATTTATAAATATTACTAACTAACACACACTGTACAACATATTATACTATAGTAATTATACTTATAAGTATTGTTACTGTAGCTATCAACTTTGAATTGGTATATATACATGTTCTTAAAGTTTTTAAAATGTATACAATATTTATTTATTTCATTACAATAGCATTCAATTATACACTATACATTAGTACACATTAGTACATTCATTATATTGCAAAACATAAAATAATGTATTTAAATTATCTAATAAAAAAGTGTTGGTTAATTATGAGGATATTTGAAAATAGGTTAGAAACTGGGTAGATAACTATGTAAACAATGCACGACGTACATTGTGTACGTCGTACACTTTACGTATACTTGATGATGTTCAGTGAACGTCGTTGACATCATCTTATAAGATTTAAGAGGTTAACTATAGTTAACGATGTGAGGCTTTCTATGTTATATTTACAACACACTAATATATATATATACATATATATATATATATATATATATATATATATATATATATATATATATATATGTTATGAATAGATATTACGTGTAATTACATCATAATAAATATCGCGCGTGCACGACGTGCACTGCACGACACTAGAAAATATATACAAATAATACCATTAATTAAATTTAACAATCATAGAAACAATATATAAATACTTTTACTGTGATTTTATAATAAATTTCACATTTAGTATGCATCCCATTATAATATGCATAATGTTTCTAATATGTAGTATACATGTATTAAACAATATATTACTATAGTTAAAGTAACTAATGTATTGCCTTCTTTATAATATATTATAGTATTATATTAGAATCAATTAGTATCAATATATTATAAATTATATATAATATATATATACGTTTAGTGATATTCAGCTATAAGGCTCAGATATTCAGCGATTCTAAATCCATTAGTATACTAAAGGGTTTATAATACCCTATAGGGTTTATCGTGAACGTTAGTATATGTATATATAGGCCTGGCATTTAGTTGCAATTGAATTTAGTATAGCAATTATTAATCCTACTTTTCGTATATTATATTTATTTATTTATTTGTTTAAAGACTTCATAAATGAAAATCATTTTTCGATGTCATAACAATTAGTTAAGAGTTTACATAAATAAAATAAATAGAAAATATAGAAAATAATAATATAATAATAATAATATAACATATAAACGAAGATAAAAATAATCGCAAAATACATATTCATTTCACTAAATAATGTCTAAATAGTCTACTTTTGAATTGAGATCGAGAAGTTGTCGTACGAATAATATTCGGAAGTAAATTCCATAGAGTTGGTACCGCAACAGAAAAAGCAGAGTTACCAAAATATGAATTTGTATGAGGCATAACAAGTTTCATTGCATGGCAATCCCGTCATGGTCTGTTACTGGTAACAATTGATAATAAACAGCCAGATACTTAGGTGCATCCGTGTAGATTGCTTTATGAGCTAAACATAACAATTTGAGTTTACAAAGATCACGATATCTGAGCCAACTAAGGGTTAACATAATATTTGATATAGATATATAGTTACTACCCGTATTAGTATTTCTATTATTCTTAATTTTATATAAAACTCGAACAGCTCTCCTTTGAATTTTTTCGAATTTTATCATAATATTATCAAAGACAAAAATAAAAAGTGAATTGCAGTAGTCGAATCTACTAAAAACCAATGAATTTATAAGTGATTTAGTGATATCAAAGGAGAGCTTAGCATGAGCCTTATGTATATTATATAAATAAAAATAGCAGTACGAATAACATTAAGAATGTGACTGTCATATTTCATAATATAGTCAACTGTTATACCGAGTGTAGTGATGTTGTTAGATAAAGGCAGCGGGGAAAGAAAACTATCAGTTATTTTAACAATTTAAGGTATTTTAGAGAATAAAATAGTATCAGTTTTTGAAACATTTAAAGATAATGAATTACTAGTGAACCAATTTTGTATATCAGTAATACAGTTTTTAATGTTAGATTGGATTATAGCGTGATCTGTAGATTGAGGAAAGGAAGTATAAAGCTGTAAATCATCAGCATATAGATGATAATGAATTTAAGGATATTTTTAAAAAATAGAAGAAACAGGTAATATATAAATCAAGAAAAGTATTGGGCCCAGAACAGATCCTTGAGGAATACCATGAGTGTGCATAAATGATTTTGAAAAATTGTTATTAATCTTAATTGATGAAAAATGAGATATTAAAAAAGACATTAACCAATTGTGCACCTGTCTTAAGCCGATATGTTAAATTTGTATGATCCAGAGTGTCAAAACACTAGATAGATCAAGTAATACTAAGTAGCATGGAATTTTGTTGTAAAGCGACAGTATTATAATATTAAAAATCAAATTAAGCCCTGTTTCCGTTCCACGATTAGGAAGATAAGCACTTTGTAAAGGATCAGCTATCGAATTAGAAGTTATATAATGAACTAATTGTTTACTTACTTTAATGCGCTCAAGAGTTTTAGAAAGGGATGATAGTTGAGAAACTGGACGATAATTAGATAGAAAATAATTGGAGTAATATATGCTTGTTTCATACTTTGAGGAACAACTGAGGAGATAAGCGATGAGCGAAATATATTAGTAATAGGAATTATCAAGTATGAAATAGAAGAACGTAGTAATGTAAGAGGAATAGGATCTAGAGGAGATGGAGATTTAATGGACATAATTAATATTTGTATTTCAAGAGGATTAGGAAGCGAAAAGCAAGACCAGTGAAATGATGAAAAATGTTTACATAAAGATGTTTGGCAATTATTACTCATAGGAGGTAGATTATTTATGATACTTTTTGTTTTTTGTATGAAAAAACTAGAAAATGATGAGCATAGTACATTTTCAGGTAAATCTGGAAGTTTTTTAATTTTATTCTTGCCAATTAGAGAAACAGCTAGTTTAAAAGACTGTTTAGAGTTGATTCCAAAATCACGAAATTTATTAATAAAAAATAAAGATTTTACATTAGATAATTTCCTACGATAAATGTTACGATACATTTTAAAGGATTGTAAATCATTCAGTGATTTCGATCGAGAAAACTTCAATTGATAAGATCGTAAATTCCTTTTAAAAGTTGATAATTCAGAGCCAAACCATGACTTATGAAATATCTTTCTTATTTTAGAAATGTTAAGAGGGGCATGGAAGTCAAGGGATAACTTGAGTGAAGTATTGAGATCATCGAATGAAGGTTCGATATATAGTGAGTGTAATGTGAGATAATTTAGCTGAATAAAAGTAGATTTCATGAATTGTTTAATATTAATGCTAGATATATTTATATAATTTCTGATAAAAGATTGATCCAAGGGAACCGGAAAAGATAAAGTGAAATTAATGGCAAATGGTCAGATATAAGTATACTTTGATTAGTACTAGAGATTAAAGAAGAATCAGAAGGGGAGATAATTACATCGATAGTATTACTACTAGTGCGAGTGGAAAAATTAATATGATGATGCATAGAATTACTTAATAATAGTTCATTAAACAAATTAGATTGATAATATGTTTTATTTAATTGAATATTAATATCACCAAGAATGATACAATTGCTGATTGAGATTGAATCAAAAATAATTGAAATATCAGATATAAAAGTAACAAAAGATGAAGATGGAGGACGATATATGAAAATAATGTCAATAAAACTAGATGTGTTTAGAAGACGATATGAGATAGCTATCTTCACTGAAGCTAGCTTCACAAGATGTAATTTAGGTAAGATATTATTTTTAATATTAAAACGAGAATTGTAAATTATTGCAATACCACCACCCCGCGAAGTGCCTCTATATAACTTCGACAATTATCCTTATTATACATACAATGTGTCACACATACACACATCTATATAATATATATATATATATATATATATATATATATATATATATATATATTCGCATTTACTTCTTATTTTTATGAAACTTACTTATTTTAAGATAAATACTTCCACTCTAAGGTTAATTAGGTTTACTATTATTCTTAACATAATATTGTTTGTATGTGAAAGCAGGCTTATAATTTAGTATTCTCGTATATTTAGATAACCTTTTTTATATACTATTATGAAAATATTTATAAGTCTCAAAAGATATTTCAAATGTATATGATTCGATAATATTCCTGATGAATAATCACGCATGGATGAACTGAAATCATGAAATACTATAGTGGGCGTATATATTGATCCGATCATTCGCGTGTATCTTACGTGTACGTTCTGGCAAAGTTACGTCCACCATTTCATGTCCTCCGTGTATACATAAATTATCTGGAATAATGTCTACACCTACCTATATTCCTCTTTTGAGACTTCCTATATATAGCTTGCACCACTTATGACTTGATCGGACGATTTTCTTTATACCGGTCTATCTGTTAGCGAGTATATGTTGATCTGGATTTATGAACTGGATTATAGAGTTCCTGTAGCAGTACTCTGACTATATATTTAAAATTTCTGAATCTACTGTGAGATTATCACGCTTTTTAATTGTAAAGAATCTGGACTGTTTATTCGTGTTTACATAAATTCTAGACTTTAATGTTTGATTAGCTCATTTTGAGAGTCTGGCATTATTATATCCACCTCTATAGATACAAATTCGATCTATATTCACCTTTCAATTGGGTATTCAAACTTTTCCTTAGAACATAGTTTATTTTCCTTTAATTTTCAGCATTGTTCGTTGATAATATATATATAATTGATTTAATAAGTTTTAATATATTTCTTTAATCACATACGTCAAGCAATTCATTCGTGATCCATGCTTTATCTTTAACTTCCTTACTCTAGCCAATAGTTTATCAACTGCTACTTTAATATAGCCATTATCTCAATGTAACTCGTATTGGTAGTAAGAGTATTTATATCGATGTCAAAGAGTTTGTCATATATTTTTTAAATTTATATTTAATGGGTTGATTATTTTTTTCACACCGTATATTTTTTTCGTATATTTGTGGTTTCTGTTTTGCTTCAATCTTAATTTTAGAATGCACAGAACCATGTCATGATCTCTATATATATATATATATATATATATATATATATATATATATATATATATATATATATATATATATATATATATATATATATATCAGCACTAAGATATATCTTAAATATATTTACTTATTAAAGCTTTATTTTTACTAGATTTTAATCGCTATTGTGTCAAACTGTAATCACTATGCGTATGCGTTTTACCCTATAGGGTAAATGGGTTAATGCTGTATACAGGGTATAACCCCTGCATTATAATGCCGTGTACTCTTACTGGTTTTTATGGATGTAAGGTATTTCCTAAAATAAGTTTGCGTTTCTTCAAACACTATATAAGTCTATAACCACGTGAGTAAATAGTCCATACTTTCCTGTGGAGTAAGGTCTTGATTCGTGACCTTCACTCACTAGAATTTCAGTTTAATTGAATTATTAGAAAACCCTTTTTAGGTATACTTGATATTGTCTATTCTATTATTTAACTCTATAGTGTGTTACTTTTTAACAAATGTTATTATTTCTAATACCAATCCTAACTAGCACATATTCACTGTGTTCACGTTCACTGTGTATTTCCACCTGTATTAATACTTAAATCTTCGTTTATCTTTCGGAACAATATTTTGATTTTAAATATCGCGCAATTGTGTATCATTGATTGATAGATCACGCTAAAGGTAATACTAATACAACGATAATACATTATTAGACGTTTTTTGTCAAGATATAATTAAATAAATACAATTGTATAATTTTCTCGCGAATTGCAAAAATAATAGTACACATTTCAATTATTTTAACCCTTATCATTACAAAATATATTTGTTTATTCCTATTTTATTTATATTTTTTAATTATCAGTATCATTTATTTATATTGTTTTGTCATCATAATATATATATATATATATATATATATATATATACATAACAAATAACAAAATATATGTATATAACTATATATAACTGTATTTTAAAATATATAATTTAAATATATTAGCTGATAGAGTAATTATTATTAATTATTTTTTTTTTTTACATAATACATATTTTATTTTTAATTTAAAAAATTTTATTTTTGAAATAATTGTTTATAATAGTTACGTATTTAAAAAAAATATGTATATATAATATTAACTTTTTTTAAACTATCATATGTTTATTCAATAAGTAGCTTTTTTATTTATTTATTATTGTTATTATTTATATATATAAACTGTTAGTAGTTATATATATACATATGTATGTTTATCGAATAACACAACACAATGACATGTTACTGTGTGGTGTTATTCGATACTATTTATTATGTGTCTTTATTTTATAAATTGTATTTTGTAGGAAGAATATATATATATATATATTTCTAATTTAGGATTTATATATATATATATTAGTAGATAGTTATAATGAATATCGTTCTAATATATTAAGGTATTATACTTTATAAGATTTTTGAATATACATTTTTTATTTTTTATTAATATTATCCGAGTTTTGTCGAATTATCGTATTTTTATTTATTATTATTATGATTTGTTATGTGTTATATTAATGATATTTATATATATATATATTTCTCAATGCGATATTTGCATTATATGTTTAAGGGAAAATAAGTATATACGCTATTATACATAGTCATTAATAATGTTGTAATAGTTTATTTGTGATATACTTAGTATAATAATATCTTATTTATTTAATATCATAATTTAAATATTCTATTAATAATTATTTTCATACGATTTTTAAAGTTTATATATTTATTAATTACAATTCAAACGAATTTGCATTGGACTAATTTATTTATTAGTATAAATGTAATAATGAGTGGCCGAAAATAAGTGTTGGCAATATTACACCACTCAAAATGATAGAGGACCGTTGTATTTAAATTACATTTTATTAATAAATCAACAAAAAACCATACACTAATGCTGTTAAACATATTTAAAACATTACAATATAGAATAGTACAATATAATGTTTTACAAAAGTTTGTCAAGGTATAATCAAAAATGAAATAATATTATTAAATCTAATATAATTCAGATTATATTATTTCTACGCGACGGTTCATTGGTCCAACCAATTCTATTTAAATAACTAAATAACACTAAATAAAAAAACTCAAAAATCAATATACATAAAATCAACATTTCTACTTTTATAATTATTCCATAAAAGAAAACAAAAATATAACTAATTAAAAATATATAATAAACTAAATAACATTAACTAAAAAACACAAAAATCACTAGACAAAATTAACATTTATAATTATTACATAATACACAATTAATAAAATAACTATTACAAATATATAATATAAACTTTAAAACAACTACATTGAAACTATATACGATGTTAGTTTGCTACATATAATTTATTATAAAAATATATTTAACAATTTATTTAACAATTTACTTATTAGTATATATTTATTATAAAAAATATTCTTAAGGTTATGTATATGTATTTTTTAGAGATAAAGTTTAGTATTTGAGTTGTATTAATGTATATATATATATATAATGTATTTGTTATGTATCATATTTCTATTTTTAATTATATTTCAATTTCATTATATATATATATATATTAGGTTTATTTATCCTCAATGTCGTTGTCTATTATTGAGATAATTTATAATCGCATTACAATATTTGTATAGGTTATATATTACATTCTTAATTCGAACTTTTTTTCCGCGTAGGAATTTTATACCTGTAGGTTTAATAAACTCCTTATGGTGATCTCAAGTTACGTATTCCACATGATTATAAATATGTTGTTTAATTATAATTATTTGATAATTATCTATTTACTTCCATATATTTATTTGGTTAGATTTATAGAATGAAGGTACCCTATTTTTCTTACGATTTTAATAGATAGGGGAAAGTAACCGAATACGGACAGTGTCCGAATACGAACACTCTCGGTATCTCAGAAACCATTAATCCTACAAAAAAAATTGTAATGAATATTTTATTCATAATTATATAAATAGTCTAAAAAGGTATTTTTTATTTTTTAATTATTTAAAATATTACTGTTATATCCAATAAACTGTTTTGTTATTACGTTTTTAAATTTATGAACACAATTTTTAACTTAAAACCTTCTCAAGAATATAAAAAAATATTGATATAAATAATAACACTATATTATTAAAAAATTATATATATAATTTCTATATTTGTTATTAAATATTCATTAAGTTATAAGCATATATCTAGAGGTCATATACGTCTCTATTGGACACTCTAGATGTCTTAATACGGATAACATATAACCAATCAGCATGCAACGTATGAACTATTCTGATTTTCATAAAAATTACGTGCGTTATAATATTAATACCAGCAATAAAGCTAAATCTAAAATTTTTATTATTTAGATACTAACATTGTATTATTAATTAAAAAAATAATAAATATAAATAAATTATTAACTAATTAAATTAGAATAAATTGTTCATAAAATTAATTATAAATAATGTAATTGTAATTTATCTGATTAATTTATCAATAATATATAGTTTATCTAGTGGTATATAGGGTGTTCGTATTATAACAAATGTGTCAGTATTCGGACATGGGTACCGAATACGGACACCCCTGTTATCTATGGAATTAAAAGATTAAATACAATTTTAAAATCACAATATTATCTATAATCATATAATATTAATATATTGTAATTTTTGAATAAAAATAATGAGTCATAAAATGTTAAAAACCATTTATTGTTAAAGTGTCCGTATTAGGTTACTTTCCCCTATATAATTAATGTATTCGTTAAATGGCATTAGTTATGAAAATTTCCTTTATATTATCAATATAAATGAGTATCTGCTTGAAGTATTACGTATTATTCAGTATTTATTATCCTATATTCAGTATTTAAATTAATAATTAATAATGGTAGGGACGACTTATTTATCGAGACTAAATACTCTCAATATTTAATATCGCTTACAAAATACATATTTTATGGAAATTCTTCAATTCTATAATCTATTTATTTAAGTTATTATATTTTAAAATATTATTCAAATACCATAATTTAATATATTAAAGAATGAGAAGAAGTAGGTAAATTGTTAAATATAACACAAATGAAACTGTCACAATAAACTTGAGAAGAGACTATGGTGAGCCAAGTATGATAGTTATGTTACCTAAGGATCGGGATAGGCCCGCATTTATTTTATTGATATTTTTTAAAATCTAGACAAATCACATAGTATATATTTATTATAAAAAATTACACATACTCAAAAGAGATATATATATATATATATATTTAGTAAACAAATTATAATCAAATACATAAATAAATAAAAATAAATATTAAAATGTTATATATAAGTAGGATATATATAGGATATTATAATTCAGATGATTTAATTTTGTTTCTGAACATTTGAATACGGTGAAGTAGGATATAAATCCGGCAAATAATATTTTAGTGACATGTTGTTGTCGTTATTTGTTATTTTTATTTGGTGGAGTCCTTTCATCCCATCCAGGAACTTAGATGAAGTTTTCACTTATAACCATATATGGCTTAATGTCCCTTCTCAAAGCCGCTCTCATATTAAGGCATCCATGGTTTTAACTAGAGCCGATCATTTATTTATACACAATAATATAAGATGACTTCTAAATAATATTCTAAGACCCATTTTATAAAATTAATTAATGGTCCGGATGAGGGTCGCACCCGTGTCCTACTGCTTGTGTGTCTGACGCCTTAGCCACTGAGCCACACAGGCAGTTTATTATATATGACATGCGATAGCATGTATATTCTATATATAGTATATTTGTAATTTGTGTAACAATATGTTAATAAGCTATAGTTCTACGCGCGTATTGTGTGTGGCACGAGGAGGGACGAATAATTAATTGATATGTAATAATATGTATACAACTGTATTCAACATTATACATGACTAGCATTCTTAGTTATTAGTGTAAACAGGCTGTATCAATAATGTGTACGCTTAGGGTGTGTATACATAGATGAGCCGGGTTTAATAGAGACAGTTAGATTAGTAACTAATGTTATCATCAATTTCACAAATATATGTACGGCCGATTTCTTTTTAAGCACAGTTTGCAGTCCAATACATAAAAATGTAATGTGATATATCATATATATATATAGAGAAATTACATTTATACCGATGTCGAATGGTCGACAATTTTAATACAGAATTATCAAAATAATCCCATGGATAACTATATTTAATTTAATTATGAATGCAATCTATTATGCCTAGTAATAAGCAGTGTTCACAGTTATTTATATTATTAGTATAAACTAAAATCAATAACTAGATGTGATGTTATTTTATTTGGTTGAATTTAACCATTCTTTGTCATTATCATATAATTCTGTTAAATAATCATATTTTACGTTGCATGTTATTTAGTTAACAGCTAACCAGATAATATATTTAACCCTGTAATTTAAAAATTATAAGTATGTATAAGTAATAATAAATATAAAATACAATAATATACACTTATAATAGTAGTACAGGCAATATACAACATGTAAACAATAATATAATATATTCATGTATACAATGTATAGGGTGCATGTACATAATAGAGTGCATGTCTATTTCGTTAGCACATTTAATCGTAAAGTAAGTAAATCACTATTCTATATTACGTAATTCATACTATGTCATGCATTCAGATGTCGGTATACGGAACATTCAGTTAGACACATATTATCACCAATAAAACCAGAATATCTATTATTTATTATATAATAAATATTTGTTCTTAAATTTAGTTTATTTTTTCAATTATCAATACAAAGTTTTAAATTATTCTCTTCGTTGTTATTGTTATTATTTTTAGTTTCGAGATAAATATAAGAACGCATTAATTAATCTCGTATCAATAACATCTCGCAGCAGTCGCTTCCATTGTTTGTATTTCTCCGCTACGCAGAAGAAGAAGAAGAAGACGATAACCTCCGTAATGAAATCTTCACGACAACCACCCAAATATTCAGGTTGACTAACGCTGCCCCTCTAGGTGCACGTGTACCGAGCTATAGTACGTATGCACATACTATAGTACGCGTGTACCTATATGTACATACTAAGTACATCGTAATACACGTTACGCGCACACAAGTATATATAATACGTACACAAGTATACACACTACACACAAAGCTATACGAGTTTTATAATTAAAGTTATAGTTTTGTAATAAAATAAATACTACTACTACTACTATTACTATTATATACACACACACGCGCGCGCGCACGCGCGAATATATCCACGCATGCGCACATATACACACACATATTACGTAATCAATATCGTGCACAGAAGCTAGAGAACATTCCATGGATGCTGAGACGTATCGAGAGGAACAGGAACAGGAAGACTACGAACACGACAATAGCAACGTGAACAATAGCTACGGTCTTCGTAACAAGAAACAGGTTACCTACATACTATACTATACCTATAAATATATCACTTATTATTTGTGTCCTTATATTCAAAGTATAATATTATTAAATTGTTATCGTATTATTATTATCTTATTATTATTTTCTTCCCGAACGAGTGAAGGGGTCTTATGACCTTATTTTAATGCCTAATAAACCGTACATTATCATTATCATCATCATCATATACAAACAAACACACATAAATACATACACATACATTCACACACACATACACACACACATATATAATACTAATAATACATGAATGATAACAATGACACTATAGAATGTGAAAAGATCTAATCACACCTCGAATGGTTAGTTGTTTACTGATAACACATAAGTATACATTGCCATACATTTATATATACATACATATATAAATACATATATAAATACATATATATAAATATATATATATAAATACATATATAAATACATACAAATATAAATATATACATACATACACAATTTCCCATGGGCATGTGGCCCAATTTGTTAAGACGTCAGTCATTTAGGTAGTATGACACGGGTCAGAACCCCATATTAAGTATTGCAGCAATATATAGAAGTGATCTTATATAATCGATGAAATACGTAATTAAATATAATTTCATATTTCAGTTCGTGGCAGGAATGTATCCACAAGGAAAGCGGGCAAGCAGGTCAAAGGTTAGTGAAATAATAATAGTATCAGTAACTTAGTATATACTAGTAGTGTAGTGATATCACACATAATACAAGGTCATTATGGAGGTGCCTACACATATGCGTACAGTTTACGACGAATACCGTGTTTGTCACATACCTACACTCAGAAACAAGGGTATATATTTATATATATATACATATTGACTTATTACATAACATATATATACAGATACCGGGTACCGAACAGCGTCTAGTTCAGATCGTAAAACCAGCACTAAGAGGAAGTCTAAGAAATCAGCCGGAATCATCGAATGTAGCAAGACCTTGATAAAGGGTTAGCTTGTGTGTATGTGTGTGTATATGCATGTGTTAGACTAACATGTTATGGCATGTGAGTTACAAGTGGGGTTAGGGAATGGTATGTTAGATGTATGTTAGATAATATAGTATACGAGGATGGCCTTTCTCCACCGTTACTATATTACTATATACATATTTACTATTACTGAAGTATGCCCATATACTAACAATATCTTAGAGATTAGTATACTATATATAGCAGTATATATATAACATAAATATATAGTATACTATATATACAAATAATAAGTGTTTTTGTCTATTGTCATGATGAACGTATTATGTTTTATGTACTTATTTTTATTTTAATAATATATTTAATATATTGAAATATATATATATATATATATATATATATATATATATATATACATTATATAATACTTCTATAGTATTAATATAACATACTAATGGTTGCACACTCGTAAGACCACTTTAGTTAATTTAATGTTTAAAAGCTTACTTCACTCATTCACAAACATAATTATATTATGGTATACCATGAAAGTACATATTTACAAATATATTCGACGACTGACGTATTCATATGTTAGCTATACTGCTATGACATGAATACTAATAATAGTTATATAATCATTACGTAATACTAATATGCACAGCTTACTTACATCATCGTATATACAATATGTGGTTAAGCAAATTTCACAATTTAGAATATCATGCATCCACTAGGATTAGAACATATAGGCGTATTTCGAATACAATGTTAATCGTGACTCAGATCAACTACGTAATATGTATATTATAATATATTATAAAAAACACTATTTAAATATATATTTTAATAAATTCATAGTCCTTTTGCATGTCTATTTAGTGGTATAAATGGAACACATTAAACAGTGTTGATATAGTATCACTATACCGCGTATATAGTGTATACGCTTGTATACAAATATTAAATATATAATTATAACTAATATAAATATATAATTATGTATACATATTTGTATAAATACTTATATGTATATATATATTGACATGCATTTCTATCCATATTTGAATTATATATATTTAAATATATTCATAATATATGATGCATTATATATATAAACTTGTATATGTAAATATAATTTATAAAGGAACCATATGTATCGCATGTAAACGCAGTATTATCTTAACAGATTATTCTAGAATGTATCATAGGGTTTGTTCTCTAATATAAGTATACACAAATTATGGGTAATATCAAATAAAATGTCGAGTAGTTAAGAAAATATTTATGTATTTATTGACGTATTTATTAATAATAATATATATATATATATATATATATATATATATATATCCGACTGTTTTTTAATTTATCAATTATTAAACAAAATATAATTTTATATTAGTAAATTATTAAAAATACGATTAATGTTAAATTAATATAACATTTACTGTTTACTTATGTAATATATCCTTACATGTGTAAGGAAGTTAATGTTGACCTAGAGTGTAGGTAAGCCACAGTTATACTATCGTATACGATATATACCCTGTAGGGTATTCGCTAGGGTATAGGGGTTACACTAACACCTATCTCAACCTCTATCAGATAAGGTATGCGATGCCTACGACAGAATCAGCACTAGTGTGTGCCGGGCATCCGAGTCAGCCCGGAGCGGCTATTCGGTGGCTTCTAGAACGTTCTACGATCGGTGCGGTCGGGTTCGAAGGTCGATGACGCCCTCCACGTGGCGGGCGTCGCGAGAAACTAGGTCGGCGAGCATCGCTCGGGAATTCGCCGGTTGTTGTACATCTAAGAAACTGTGCGACAAACACAAACGAAGGATCTGTCCCCCGTATCAGGAACCCTCGGCATGGTTTTAATCATTATAAATTAATATGTATGCGATATTACATATATATATATACATACTTTATTTGTGATTTAATATTTATATGTATTTTTACATATTTTTAAAATAAATGTTTGTTTTTTGAATTATAAATAAATTATGTCCCCATTATTAGATGTAATCATATTTTACATTATTATTGTTATTTAAACGTGAAATCTTTTGGGCTTCGGTTTAATTTTCATAAACAATTAAATATATAATATGTAACTTTATCCTTTTTAATGTACACATATATGTATTAGATAATGAATTGCTATTAGAATCTCATCAACCCTCGTGAGATCCTCAAAATTGTGTATTTATTTGAATATAGTTTACCATAAACACAAACATATAACATTTGCATATTGTATAACAGAATAACAATACGTTACGATCATAATCAGTAATACTGTTATGTAATACTTGTTTAAGATAACTACCCGTCTACATCATTATATATATACAATATTATGAATAACGGAAATATTTTATAATTTTACTTATCATTTATTATTAATTAATATCTAGATCACTATTTTTACATATAATTAAGGTTGTTATGATCGATATTCATACATACGCAAACACGCATAAGCCCGATGACCTTGCGATAACCCCCTAACCTCTACGCAGTTACAAGAAGAACGCCCTCTGTATGCTGGTCGTCATATTGGTCACGTGGTTAGTCACCTTCTCCTATGTGAACCGACACTACGTGAAACTCTACGGACCCGTTAGTACCACCACCCCCACCCCATATAGTCACCCCCACATCATATAGTCACCCCACCCCATATAGTCACCCCCTATTCACGAGTATACTGTGTATTACAGATCTATATCCAACGTGTATATATAACCTATGTTATGCATACATTACATATATACTTAGCCGATATGTAACTTTGTGATTTGAATAATTCCTAAAACTACGATACAAATTGCTCACAATATATAATATATATAAGTATATAAAATAGATATTTTAAATGTGTGTTGTTGATTCGTTATATTGCAATACATTATTACCATGGTAATGTACGAGTGTATGCACTATGAACATCATTACTTCACTATTATTATCACCTTCATCACAATTACCCCCAATCAGTAACGATTACCCTTGATACACCAGATCGAGTTGTTAAACAGCATAAACCCTTTCAACGCCGGAGGGTCCATGTACAACTCCAAGTACCCCGATGCCACCACCAACGGTATCTACAACCCGAACCTACTACCTAAAATCCTGACCAATCAGCAGTCGGCATCGTCCGCGTCGTCGTCGCCGCCACCTAGCGAAGGAATGGACGCCCTAGACGGTAAACAACAACAACAACACGAAGAGCAGACGACCGGAGAATATAACTCGGCGACCGGTGGCGACGTTCCGCGGTGCGGATGGTGCGACTATTTTAAAAGTTATATCGTGAACGTCGACTCGCGAGCGTGTCGCACCGACTACGCGGAGGACAGGCGCACCGAGTACGCCAGCGGTCATTCGCACCGCAGCGGTCAAACCTACATGTCCGGTCAGAACGTTAACGACGACCTACTGGAGACCGCCATACAGGCTCAACTACGACAGAAATACCTGCTGGCGCGCGACCTTCACAGTAAAGTGGGCGTGTTGAAGGAAGAGGTCACCGAGATCAAATCCATGCAGAGCTCAATTAATACGCAGCTCGAGAAAACTATAATCGTTGGTAGCTATATATATATATATATATATATATATATATATATATATATATATATATATATATATATAATTGTATACATATATAAATATAAACAATATATATATTAAAAATTGACAACCATAGACTATCATAGTATACTATGATATATGTATTTCACATGTATTTTTAAATCATTATTATTAATAATCGCTATACCTATTATATACTATATTTTAATAGCTATATTTAATTCCTTTAACGCTTATTCTCGTTCTATGCATCGTGTATTAATTAATGTAAAGTTATGTAGTGAAACATCTATCTATATTAACTTGATGTTAAATAATGCTGTATATACTTAATATCTCGCAGGAATTAAAAGAATGGAAAATTACCGGAAATAACAAATTCAACAAACTCGAGAATTCCGCTTTATCCGTCAAGGAAACAGATGCCGCGGTCCCATACTACCATACACAGGTTAACTTTACTATAACACCCACCCACCCTATAGCAACTAGTGTACAGTTTTATAATATATAATTTAATTATAATTATAATATATAATTTCTTGTACTGCCATATAAATAGTTATTTTAATAATTATTATTATTATATTTTTATATTCAATAGAATATTAAATAATTAACTATAATTTAATATATTACTAAACATATTATTGATCAATAATATATACACCCACAAACACACACACATAAAAATTTATATATAATGATATTCACAGAAAGTAGAGAAGATGATAAAGAGATCGATAGCATTATTCGCCGCAGATAAACTCGGAATGGTTGATTACGCTCTAGAATCTTCTGGTAATCATAATCATAACTTAATCAATAATTAATGTGTATATAATTATATATGTATATATATATATATATATATTAAATCTTGACATTCAAATATCTATTTAATAAAAATTTCTGCCGTTTATCGTGTAAGTACTGCATTGTTGTCAATACCATTGTTCAATTAAATTTAATGATTTCGTGATTTATAATTAAATACGTAACTGAAAATATATGCTTTTAAATTATATGTATATATATATATATATATATATATATATAGATGTTATTCATCTTAATTCAATTGTTACTTTATTTCCATCCTTGTAAATCGCGTTTACACATAATCAAACACCCTACTTGCATATCTTATATATCTATAGGCTTCGAAGGGACATTATAGCCATATATGGTTATAAGTGAAAACTTCATCTAAGTTCCTGGATGGGATGAAAGGACTCAACCAAAATAAAAATAACAATAACAAATAACAATATACTATTATATATATGTTTATATTTAATAATATTTATGATATCAGATATAGTGTCACCGATTAAGTATGCATACATACATTAGTACATTATACTGATATATAGAGAATCGTTAATAATCGGTAATAATAGTTACTATTCGGCAATAATCTGTAATAATAGATAGAATTAAAATGTAAATGTTATATAGTTTGAGAAAATCAGTATCTTATTAGGATATATATATATATATATATATATATATTTTACAACATATGAGGAATATATATTAGGTATTACTCAGATATATATTACTGTCACATCTATAATAACATTTCATATTTGATTGACAGGTGCCGCCATTGTGCAAGACGGCTACTCCAAGCCTTACACTAAGAAGAGCATATTGCACTCTTTCTTCGGTATCCCATACTGGTATTCCGGTAATCCCGTGGAGTCTGTTATCAGAGTTAGTAGTCACGCCCCTGTGGGCGTAACTATGGGCGTAATACACTCACTATACGCCTATAATAACGATCGCCATGCGCTAATTATATATTGTATTACTTATTGAGATAATATATTATATTAAATATAGTTAATTATTATACCCATATTTTATACTTAATTTTAATAGTTTTTATATTAATTTAATACGCATTTGTCAGTATACTTATATTGAATAGTAGTATGTTTTGAACGAAGCAACATTTATACAATTATTCGATTAACATTGTATACAATGTCTATAGACATAACGATAGAAATAATGTTATGGATTCTATATGCAATATATTATGAACAAACAAATAAAGTAAATGTATACTTTAGTCTAGATAAGTACGCATTATGAATATATACTTGTAATGTGCTCATTTTATTATTCACTGGATACATTAAGCTTACTAAATTACAACTATATTATGAATTTAATAAATATATAAATTGTATATATATACGTATATATATAGGTATATATACACGTATAAACTAATATAACACTATATAAACCCGCTTACCTCGTTTATTTAGCCGGAAACAAACCCTGGCGACTGTTGGGCCCTGGAGGGTAACCGTGGTTACGTAACTGTTCAGCTGAGCGTACCCGTAATGGTGACCTCTGTGAGTCTGGAGCACATTCCTCAGTCCATCTCGTTGCCGGGCAGCCATAACTCCGCCCCCAAAGATTTCATCGTTCTCGTTAGTGCCTAGTTACGTGTGAGATCGCGTAATAATTCATATATATATATTTATATATATATATATATATATATATATATATATATATATGTGTGTATTATAATGTAATTATATATTATGTATTCATTAATGTTATTAATCTATATGTCCTTTATTGTATTGTTCTTATTGTTATTTATGTACACCTATAGATATATCGTATACGATAGGTGACCTACATCTAATAGTAAATAGTATATATATATACTATATGTATTATATTAAAATATAATGATTTATTATAGGGTTTGAGTGATATAAACGACAGGAATCCAGTAGAATTGGGGGTATTCACATACATTGAAGGATCGAGCCCCATCCAAAACTTTAAAATAAAGGTTAATCATTAACGCATATATACGTATATATATATATATATATATATATATATATATATACTTGCAGTATTATGTCTACATTAGTATTAGGAACAATCGTAATGGTACAGAGTAAATATTATATACTAGAAAGATACTTGGCATTTATAGGTTATACCTAATAATAAATACAATAATACTTAGTGTATAATATATATATATATTTTTTTTATATTCTGTGAATATGATTTAATGATTGTAACTAAATTAAGAGTTAGCGTATTAAAACAATAATTGAATCGTGTTTATATATAAAAAAACAAACACACACATAAATATAAATGATGTAAATTATACGCCCTTAAATAATTAATACCGAGACCACTAACACGCCACGCCCTTATCACGCCCTTAACACGCCCACTAATGTACGAACGCATGCGCACAGAAACCGAGGTCGAGCAACTACCCCGCGGTACGTCTCCAGGTATTGAATAACCACGGCAACAGCGATTACACCTGTATCTACAGGTTCAGAGTTCACAGTAACTCGAGAAGATCTCCTTAGTACCGCCCCCGTGATCACCCATGGTAACGCCCACCGGCGTCCCTGGTAACGCGAAGTAACGCCCCGACTGCGGGTGCAACACGCAATCAACACGAAATACACACACGAACAACAATAGCTCGAGAATAAAAAATGATACTCAACAATGATTTCACTTATTATTAATATATGTACTATATATTTATTTACAAATGTCAATATAGTATATAGCATGGTATACATTAAAAACTATATTAAATATATAATGCATTTATATTTTATATATATATATATATATATATATATATATAGATATATATATATATATATATATATATATATATATCGATATATTACCAATATATTGATGATCAAGAAGAGTGGTCAGTGCTGATGTGCTTTATAATGGCCCCCTTTTCCAATTACCGACACCCTAATATACGCATGGTGGGTATAATTGTATTATAATATCGAATACAAAACAATATAGAGTAGGTTATAGCTTATAAAACACACTCAAGTTATTAATAATTAAATATAAGTTTTAATTTTAATATAACCTATAATTTAAATTAAACCTTAACTAAGCTTTTATATTTTGAAGAGATCGTAATAATCTAAATTAGCGTTTCGTATTGTTATTAAAGCTATTATTATAATAATGGCTTCAATAACATTACAATGACAAGGTAACAAGAGAAACATAACACTTATTATATCACGTAAACTGAGGATTTATTTTAATTGTTTAACTATAAATAACTCTGGGTCAGTATTAGGGGGCAATTAGAGGGTTGTTAGTTGTACCATTCACACGTGTTACCCTACTTAAGTTGTCTCTGGTCATACTTAATCAAATGTAATGTTAAGTATCTGCAATATGGTTCATAAGATTACATTTTATTTGAAGCTATAAAGTATTTACAATAATTAAAACGTAAATTCAAAATGTAGGTACATCCAACATATGTTATCCAGCTATATTCTATCTAATCAAAATGTAGTCTATACTATAGACTCTATATAGACTTTATTTTTAAATAAATTATATATATATTACATCCTATAGGATGTAATATATATAATTTATTGAAAAATAATGTACATATGTATTTTTTATTATATAACAATATATATTAATATTTATTATAGAATTATTAATATTTGATTTGTAGATATATGTTATAGTTACCGATACAAGAGAAGATTCGATATTTATGATTTATTACGATTTTGTATAGTATATAATAGTATATATTATATAGGTATTACGCATAAGCAGTGGTGGGCAGGATTGCGATCATTGATATATATATATATATATATATATATATCTTCATAGAATAAACACGATCATTCTCTTCATCATTCCAATAATTCCGTATAATGTAATGATTAGTACTATAGCAAGGTATTCATCTATATTCACAATAAAGTTAAAATATCTATAATTTCCCTTTAAAATACAATATTTAATATACAATATACATAATACTTATACTCCTTTACTATAGTATTACCAAAGCCAAAGGGCTTTGTTATTACTACTAATAATATAGTAGGTTTATAGTAGTATTAATACTAATTAGTGGTATTGTTTGTTCGTATATTAGTATTTTTAATTCGTGTATGAGTAAAGGGATTATATATATATATATATATATATATATATATATATATATATCATAAATCATTAAATATATGTATATATATATAATCTTTATATATAATATATATATATAATCTTTTATATATAATATATATATATACTATTTATATATGTTTTGTCTACACATTATATATTTATTTGATCATATTATTTTAATTCATGTTAAATAATTGTAAATCATATTGTAGATCGTTTAAGAAATGTCACCTATTTTACATAACATTGTATTACATAAAGTTTAAATACATACATTACAATACCAATATATTAAATCATCTATAATTAAATCAAGTCAGATTTAATGTATTATTAATTTAACATGAATATCATAATATTTACTATAATCTAAATAATAACTAATTAATAAATTATGATTTAATATCTTAATTTATGATTATTATAATATCAAATTATATTATTTAATTTATAATTTTATATATTGTAATTCAATGAAACAAATCAATATTATAGTAATATTGTGACGTCATAGTTACACTCTAAACATATTCAAATAAGTTCACTATAGTGTAAAGTATACTTTCCTTAGTAGAATATGTTGTATATAAGCAAATATATATATTTGCTTATTTCAATTTGAATTAATATCGATTATATCATATTAAATACATTTTTATCTGTTCTATATATAGTATTACTACATACATTATATATGATATGATATATATATATATTTAATATTTATATGTACTTAATACAATCGAGAATTATTTATTGCTAAAATATGTCGAGTATTTATAGTAAGATAAATGAGATGATATGTGAGAACACACACATGTTGTGTGCATGCATAACAATTATTCTTATTGTTATAAAAAAAACCGATGTACACAAACACATGAGTGTACTAAGTAGTAGTAGTAGTAGTGGTAGTAGTAGTAGTAGTAGTAGTAGTAGTAGTAGTAGTAGTAGTAGTAGTAGTAGTAGTAGTAGTAGTAGTAGTAGTAGTAGTAGTAGTAGTAGTAGTAGTAGTAGTAGTAGTAGTAGTAGTAGTAGTAGTAGTAGTAGTAGTAGTAGTAGTAGTAGTAGTGGTAGTAGTAGTAGTAGTAGTAGTAGTAGTAGTAGTAGTAGTAGTAGTAGTAGTAGTAGTAGTAGTAGTAGTAGTAGTAGTAGTAGTAGTAGTAGTAGTAGTAGTAGTAGTAGTAGTAGTAGTAGTAGTGGTAGTAGTAGTAGTAGTAGTAGTAGTAGTAGTAGTAGTAGTAGTAGTAGTAGTAGTAGTAGTAGTAGTAGTAGTAGTAGTAGTAGTAGTAGTTGTAGTAGTAGTAGTAGTAGTAGTAGTAGTAGTAGTAGTAGTAGTAGTAGTAGTAGTAGTAGTAGTAGTAGTAGTAGTAGTAGTAGTAGTAGTAGTAGTAGTAGTAGTAGTAGTAGTAGTAGTAGTAGTAGTAGTAGTAGTAGTAGTAGTAGTAGTAGTAGTAGTAGTAGTAGTAGTAGTAGTATTCATTAAAAACAAATATTAATTATAATCAAGCTTCTAATAATAATTCTAATATAGTAGTTATTGATAATATATCTCAACTAAATAATAATATGAATAATCTTCAATCAATTTTTCAATTATTTAAATTAGATATTAGTATAATTACTAATGCTAAATTTCATTTTCGTTCTGCCATTATTACTCTTAATTCTACCGTTTCTAGAGATCTAATATTATCTTCTACTAATCTATTGCGAAATTCTGATTTCAAAAATGTATTCGTTCACCATTTGTTAACATCTGAAGTTAAACAATTCAAACATATTTCTTACCATGCTTTAAAAAGCAAATTAATTCAAGGTTATAAATGTGTTTTAAACCGAAGAAATAATAAATATGAATTAAGGAATATTTTAAATAGTGATGGTTCTGATGTAATTGACTGGAGTGGTAATCCTTATATACCATGTGATAATACATTTAATGAATGGAAAATATCATTTAATAGTTATATAAGTGATATCAAAAATAAATCTTCTAATCCACAATCAGCTTGACTAAATGTGTCTACTAAGTTCTACCACCCTACAATTTCATTAATAAATGCTCGTTCCGTTAAGGCAAATTTGATTTTTATTCTTGATTTTATTAATGAATTTAATCATGACATCATAGCATTAACGGAAACATGGTTTAATGAAAACGAATGTGCAGTCATTTCTTCATTAAAATCAACAGATTATAATTTTATTCAAGCTAATCATGTGTGTGGTCGTACGGGTGGTGGAGTAGGTATACTGTGTAAAAAAGTATTGAACTTGTCAATTCAAGATTATTTGACTTACCTAATAGTGAATGTTTAATTTCAAACTTTAAATTAAATTTTTGCAATAATTTTAAATTAATTGTAATTTATAGACCTCCAAGTAATGCTTATTCTTCTTTCATTGATTGTTTTTTTGAACTTGTTTCCCACATCTCTCTTACTAATACCGTTATTTTAGGAGATTTCAATTTTCATATTGGATCTGATAATACTTATGCTCTCTCTTTTAATAATATTTTACAATCTTTATCTTTAACTCAACATGTATCTGAAAGGACACATATATCTAATAATATTCTTGATTTAATTATCAGTTCCAGTTTTCATCTAAATTATTTAACAATTCTTCCAATTAAATTTCTTATTTCTGATCATTATGCTGTTTCATTCATTCTGAACGTTAATATTAACTGCAATTCAAATCGAACGATTAGCTACAGAAATATTCGCAATATTGATTATGAATCTTTTAGTACTGATATCAAGTATCATACTAGCTCCAATCTCAACAATATATCTATATCTTTTGTAGATCAAATTCTTACTTTTCTACTGAATAAATATGCTCCTTCTAAAAATAAAGTAGTTAGTGATCGTACTAATGAATGGTTCTCGAATGATAATTTATATATCAAACGCCAAATGAGAAAAGCTGAAAAAAGTTCAATAAAAACTCAACATCTTTTAACATGATAAATTTAAAAAAGTTAAAATTATCTTTTAAAAGGAGTATAACTTCTACTAAAAAAGAATTTTATAAAAATAAAATTTTAAAGTGTGGTAATAACATGGGCAAGCTTTATGCTTTCACTAATTCTCTTCTAGGTAAATCTCATCACAAATCTTATCCTAATATTTCTGATGATATTTTATGTAATAATTTTAGTGATTTTTTCATTTCTAAAATTGATATTATTTACTCAGTCATTAAAATAAAATTATCATCCCCTTCTATAAATCAATACAAATTATTTGAATAATTCCTCTGAAAATTCTCAAAATACTCATTTAAATCAAACTCCTACTCTTACTCATTTTACGCTCCCTTCTAATGTTGACATCTATAATCTTTTAGTTACGGCTTCTTCTGCTTCTCCCTCTGATTATCTGCCTCTTACTGTGACGAAATCTTTAGCTAACACACTCACTCCACTTTTTTCTTCAATCATTAATCAATCCCTTATTACAGGTGTTATTCCTTCTATTTTAAAACA
>OZ025241.1:73477277-73524777 GCA_964019155.1 Osedax fenrisi
ATATATTATAGAAATGTTGATTATCTAAATTTTGAACATATAACTTGTTATCCTATCTAGAAGCATTTAAGCGTTAATTAAAACGACCACTACTCCGTTCCGTCCCCCGATAAGCATTACTATTAAATATGTAGTTATATAAAAATATTAATTTTATATTTTCATATATATATAATCAATTTGAAACCTATATATTAAAAACAAAATATCCTATAAATGAACAAAATAATTATATAATAAAAATATATTTTAATGATTAAATGTATTTAAAAAATAAAAAATGAAACATATATGTTTAAAATATTTATTTATAAATAAGTATCAATTATTAATTTCAGTTAAAAAATAAGTTTGTTGGTCAAAGAATGTCGTTTATTTAATGTAGTAAATATTAAACAAACATATTTGATTATCCTATTATCTACTTAATTAAATATACTAATTATTCTTTATTAATTATATGTGTGATTATATTATCATAATAATTCATTACAATTTATTTTTACAGTCTCATCTAGTTCTATATTATTATAAATATTGATATATCAGATATAATTATATCATTATAATATGTTAAATTGAGTAGTTAAATCTATTTTTACTCTTGTTAGAGTGATTCTAGTTAACAAAATGAAGTTCTTTTCATAGGTCATATTATAAATATGTGATTACTCTGTATACTCCTAAACATTTTGTAACTGATATTCTAGTAAATAATATCTGCATTTTTTAATGTAGTCTATAGACATATATGAAACTATGGAATTTGCTTACTTTTGGAATAAGTGAAATAGTAACATGATTTATGCATATTCTAAAATTGGACTAATATTATTACTACACGTGTAATTTGTTATTACTACAACTATAGTTGTTTAATTCTGATAATAGTATCTAACAACTTATAATACACTAATATATAACCCCATAATTCTATAGATATTCGATAGTTATTTAATTATTTTCTAATATATGCTTATATATATATATATATATATGATAGCTATATCTATATATAGATATAAATATTATTATATTAGTTTTTAAAGTGAACTATAGTTCATTTTAATATATTAAAAAAAATAGAATGCTATCACGTTCTACATACTCTAATGAGTGTTTACAAGTAGACCTATAGCACATGTGCTATTTATATTGTGGAATGTATACACACATAACTTTATATTTGCTATTTATATAGTGGAATGTATATCATATTCGCATATAATGATATTTACTACTCGACATACTTGTATACTGATATAGTGGAATACTGGTATAGTTGTATAGTGGAATACTGATATACTGGTATAATGTTATACGAGTATACAGGCATACTGGTAAACTGTTATAGTAGTTCACTGGTCTACTGGTATAGTGGTATACTGGTCTACTGGTGTATCGGGATACTTGCTATTTCATGAGTTGCATGTGAGTACATTATTATGTTATTGTTTATTGATCTTAAGTTATCCCGATTGCAAAAGGTAATATTAACCATCCTTAACCCAGAAAACCTTATAACATTGTAGTATATTTAAGTTGTATAGACATACGATAGACTAGTCTAGAAGCTTCTAACTAATCAATTACGATGGTAGTGAAAACTAAATGTAACAATGTGAATTATGCTTTCAATACCTACTTAATATTTAATATAAAGTTAAAAAATTATATTTTTATTATTTTCAATACACGTAAATAATGTTAAAAAAATACTATACTTCCGCCTAATTAATACGTTAATCGAAGTTAATAAGTTAATCACATTCGATTACCTATAGGAAACTTGACCTAGCTTGACTCTACCCTAGATATATACATGTTCACTATATATTACCACTATGCATAGTGTTACTGCGTAGCTATATATAGGATCAAGGTTTTAATCCAGTGTGGGTAACACGCGACATGTTAAACAATACAGTGCCATGAACTCATTAATGCATATATATGATGATGATGATGATGATATAATGTTTATCTGGCACTAAATTAGGGCCGTGTGGGAAGATAATAATAATAAGATACACAAAATGCGATAACTATTAGATAATAATACTATATGTATATATATATATATATATATATGTGTGTGTGTGTGTGTGTGTGTGTGTGTTGACTATAGTAATGAATATATCAACGTGTGAGGTATGTGTATGTACCTATACAAGTACATACGGTACGTGTGGACAGGTAATTCTCTGTCTACACATTAATACGTATATATGTGTATACTTGTATATGTAGCTATACGCGTGGACATGTACCTGCGTGTGTATATCTATATATAGATATCTACTTGTATACCTACATGTCAATATTTGTTATTTATTTAAACACCAATACCATACTAATAATAATATCATAATTTATCAATATATTTATATATATATACATATCTATATGTATCCTTGAAACTAAGGCCTAAACATAATTTGTTGTAACCACAATAAGTATTACCCGACTGGGGACCTTGTAAATATTAGTGCACTATGTACACATTTATACAGTAATTAGGTTAATAACTGATGATGTACTGAATCACGATTAGCGCGGATGTCTATTAATAGATATGAATCATCGAGTCGAGATAACTTTTGACGCACGTATATGAGGCGCTACGGGCACGTGAAATTATGTAATTGAATTAAATCGCTCGACTCGCACTTTATAATCATTAGTAGGCCTACTACTGAGACTACTAGATGTTTAATAAATCATCGACGTAATATTTTGTATTTATTCTGGAGTTTGAGATAACTATAAAAAAAACGAATTATATATAATGTATATTAATACATATTAAACTTATGTTTTATTAGAGTTAATTATAATTAATATATTAAAATACCTACTCAATTGTAGATTTTATATAAACTATTTATTAGTATTGTTATGTATTATAATTAGTAGATATTTCTATTGAAACTATCCGTACAATATATATAAACCTATATATATATATATATATATATATATATATATTAATATGCAACCATAAATACTATTTATAATTATAATTCTCAATTTCCATCGGTAAATTTTAGTTTTTGATAACAGATTAAATTATATTTTATTATGATATATAATTCAGAAATTTATTATATCTGACCAATTAACATTTAATATATAATAAGTATTTAAGATCATATAATGCCCCTAGAAATATATCTGATAATATTAATATATATTTATTTATTCAAATATTTCTAAGACAATCGTAAATATTAAGTAATATATTACCGTGTTATATAGGATACGGTTACTATAATAATAATATGTGTACATCGGCCTAATTAATAATAAACTCTTCGTGTCCTCTAACAGATATTCGTGACCAGAAGAGAAGCAAGGAGTGACCTAACGATCATCTCCATTTGATTGACGTATCGTACACCTCATCTAAAGTTTACCTTACGCCGTACCATCTCGATCGGCCTACTTTAACTGCGGGCGTCGTCTAGAACATTAGACCACGCCTCCTCCACCCCGAAACTCCTCCCACTCGCGAACACCACCTCACGATGTCCCTCCCGATATCCCTCGCCGACACCACGGTACACAGCCACCACGGCCACTCGGAATGTCACTACTCTTGGACCTCGGATCCGGCGACCACCACCACTATAGCCAACGTCATCGGCGACTACGTTTCTCCGGTCATTATAGCCACCGGTCTCGTAGGGAACGCCCTCTCCCTATGCGTCATGCTTCAGCCCCGCAATAGAGCCACTTCGTTCGGCATCTATCTCGCCGCCCTAGCGGTGTGCGATAGCGGTGGCCTAGTCACGTGGTTATGTAGGACATTCGTCATGGCCTACTGGCGGCGCGGCTTGGACGATTTCGGCTGCAAAATAGACATCGGCTTCAAGTACGCGTTCCGCATGGCTGGCTACCTGTTGATAGTGTGCCTGACGGCCGATAGGTTCGTGGCGGTCAGACACCCGCTCCGAGCGCTACAATGGTGTAGGGCCCGACGAGCCGCCTACCTATCCATCGCCATATTAGCCGTGTCTCTATTAATAGCCCTTCCGGTGTTCACTAAGTTCAAGCGTAACCACCACCGCCTCTACGCGTGCGTCATGTTCAGCGATAACTCCCCCCTGGCGGCCGCCTACATGATCGTAGTGTCTTTGGGCGGTAATCTAGGCCCGTTCGCCGTTATCCTCACCATGAATTCCATGATCATCTGGACTATACGACGTCGCCTGAAGTATAGGGGCGTGTGCGGTCGTCACCTGTCACTCGGTTACTACCGACGACCCATCAGTTCGGGCAGCTACGCCGAAAGCGAGCAGGCTAAACCCCTCTCCAACACGACCGCCGCGTCGACACCCTCCAAGGTCACCTTGTCGGTCACTCAGACCTCGGGGTCGGTTCGTAGCGCCCGCACGAAGTCGTTCAGCTGCGGAGACTGCGCCCAGACGATGTTACCGCTATCTAGACGTGACCGGAACCTCATCAACATCCTGATGCTGATAACCGCTACGTTCCTACTGCTCAATTCGCCGCAACTTATCCGCGTGGCCGTGTCCTACTTCTACCACATGGACCACATGTGTTCGGCCCGCTCCAGCCAGTACCTGCTGTTCCAGGTCACCAATAATCTGTGTAACGTTAACTACTCGGTGAACTTCTTCTTGTACTGCATGAGCGGTACCAGGTTCCGACGCGATCTGATGAAGATGTTGAAGTCGGCGTACATTGATGTCAAACGATTGTATCATAACACTTTCTGAGGGCGCTCGGCTGGCTCTCTTTCTCTATATCTATCACTTCCTCTACCTCTACCCCACCATCTCCCTATACCCCCACCCTTTCTCTATCGTAGAGTTAGAACCGTTGCGGTTATATCATATGTGTATATACAGTACCGGATTAGTATTGTTATTATTGTTATTATAACTTATCTTTAATAGTACTAATATTGTTATTATCATTTTCCTATTGTGTATTATGATAATCGATACTAGAGACTACGTATTCTGGTGTAAATAACGTATGTCCTAAGGAGTTCTATCCCCGTCCTTGGCCGTATCCCTTGGTTACGTAACCTATTATTAATATATATATATATATATATATATATATATATATAGGAATTATATTATATTTAACATGTGATGTACCTAAATGATTATTATTACACGTTACACCATTTAATTTGCAGAGCTTGCATCATATATTTGATTTGGAGATCAATCGTGAATATAAATTTATTAAACAAATTTAATTTCAGATTTTGTATCTTGTCAATATTGTAAATATGTACATATATTAATGATTTATATAGTAATTAATGATAAAAATGTATTAAAAATGTATTAAATAAATAGAAATACCGATATTAAGAATTGTACATATTATATATATATATATATATTGTGACATAAATCATATCATAGGTGATTCTATATCTATTTTTATCTCAGTATTACTTATTACTGACAATCTATTTCTTAATTTTATAATCCGTAATATTACTTCACTTTTTATGTGAACACGATTTCTATTATTCTATTTATGAATTTTGGTTGTTTATTTCATTTGTTACAGCGGATTAATTATTCGTTGATTTCTATTTTTACCTCCAGTCATTTTATGATACTATAAGATAATATCTCTGATAAGATATTATCATATATTATAATAATTAATGCCTTACAATGTGATATCTATACATTATATTATATAATTGTATACGATTTATATGATTATTTATTTATTTTATATGAAATTATTATATGAAATAATTCATAAAACAATTTATTTTTTACGATCATGTATAAATTTACTATGAAAATAATTGTTTAATTTATTATAATAATTTAATATTGTAAATAAATAATTTATGAATTAAATGGCTATATTTTTAAATATTATTAATTATATATATATATATATATACATATTAAGTTTAGAATAATAATAGTTAGTAATACTTTCTGATCCTTGGTTCAGCATTACAAATAAAATATTAATTTAAAAGTTTATATACCAGTTTATTTAAAATATATGTAATATCAATATTATAATAATTACACGTTTAAATAATAACACATGTATCAAGTACACTTATACCTATACGCAATCAATACATTATTACACACTATAGCGTATACTTTATTAATGATGAAAAACCAAGGTCGCCTGTACAATATAAACTTTACAATATATAAGTACAATCTATTTAAATTTGTCGATATTTTCAATATATATTCTTATCTTTTTCTTAATTTTTGATGGTTTAAAAAAACTGATATCTGAAATGAGTGAAGTTATCATACGTTAAATAGCATTATTGTATGAAGGTAACTATAGTTACCAATATAATCTCCCCTACTGTACATAGACCCAATTGCATTTAACGTCCAGTAATGGGATTACATTTCAATTATATTGTAAAATTAATAATTTATTCGACGTGTTGTAAAATATATTTATAGTAACTTCAGGAGATAAATCATAATGAATATTTGAATATAATATACTTGAAAGATAGTTAACATATACTATAGTGAACAATGTCAAGTTATATAAATAAACCATAACAGCTAGTGCATGTAATAATGTATAAACTATTTTAAAAAACAATCATAATAATGTATTGCAATTTTTGTAAATAATTGTTTCAAATTAATATGATTTAATATTATTATAAAGTTTAAATGATTCATATTCATATAGTACAATAATGATAACAATAATAATGTAAAACAATTAAAAATGTTGACCCAATTTTCATTCTAAAATTAAACTCGTCTTTTAATTAGGTAATTAACAAGAATGTTTGTAATTATACATGTAGGTAAGTTTGTAATAATAATAATAAATAATAATAGTAATAAATGAATATAATAATAATAATTATAATAATAATAATAATAATAATAATGATAATAATAATAATGATAATAATAATAATAATAATAATAATAATAATAATAATAAATTAATATATTATATACAATATTGTATATACTGATAAATTCATATTTTATTTTAATTCAATAATTATAAAATAGAAATTTTACGGATTTATCTAAAATTTGTCTAAACATAAATATTATTTTAATATGAATACTCAAATATTTAAAATACATGTTAACAAACAGCAAATTATGCATGGAACTGATATACTATTTTATATTTAACATTATTATTTATAAATTATAAATTATAACACATTATATAATCCTATATATATATATATATATATATATATTATTTATTATTAATAGGGATCTACCAAAAATTAGAAAAAACTATAGGGGAAAGTAACCTAATACGGACAATTTAACAATAAATGGTCTTAATATTTTATGACTCATTATTTTATTCAAAAATTACAATATATTAATATTATATGATTATAAATTTTATTATGATTTTAAAATTGTATTTAATCTTTTAATTCCATAGATAACGGGGTGTCCGTATTCGGTGCCCATGTCCGAATACGGAAATCCTGTGATATAATACGGACACCCTATATACTATTAGATAAACTATATATTATTGATGAATCAATCAGACAAATTAAAATTACATTATTTATAATTAATTTTATGAACAATTTATTCTAATTTAATTAGTTAATCATTTATTTTTTTAAATTATTTTTTAATCAATAATACAATTTAAGTATTTAAATAATAAACAATTTAGATTTAGCTTTATTGATGGTATTAATATTATAATGCACGCGATTTTTATGAAAACCAGAATGGTTCATATGATGTACACTGATTGGTTATAGGGTGTCAGTATTAATACCTCTATATGACCTATAGATATATGCTTATAACTAAATGAATATTTGATAACAAATATAGAAATTCTAAATTTAATTTTAGAATGCTTTAATTTTTAATAATATAGTGTTATATTTTATCGATACATTTATATATTCTTGAGAAGATTTTAAGTTGACATTTTTTTTCATAAATTTAAAAACGTAATACAAAAATCAGTTTATTGGATATATCAGCAATATTTTGAATAATTGAATAAAAATATAGGATTTATGGTTTCTGAGATACCGAGAGTGTCCGTACTTGGGTACTCTTCGTATTCGGTTACTTTCACATAACTACAACAATTAAAAAAAATGAATTCACCTTGGTTAACCAATAACTAAAAAGTACCATAAGTCTTTATTATATTTCATATTAGAACTTATTATTTCTAATCAATTAAGTTTGTATGTAAAATATAATAATTAATAACAAAATATCTATATGGTTTTATAAATGTAAAATTAATATAATTGCAATTAGGAAAATTATTAAGCTATTTGATAGTATATATGAATTTACTAATACAACATTATTAAATATATTGATTTTGCTATAATTGTATCATTTTAATTTCTGAACTTATATATTTTTATTGTTATTTTTATTTGGTGGAGTCCTTTCATCCCATCCAGGAACTTAGATGAAGTTTTCACTTATAACCATATATGGCTATATATATATACATATTTATCAAATATCTAAACAGAAAATATTTGTCCATAAGTTGTATTGTAAAATATTGATACCATAAAAATCGGTTAGGTTTTCTTTAGTTGTGATATTTATTATTAATCTTTCAAACATATTTTTTTAAATTAATATTATTTATTGAAATAGACGGAGCACTTCTTATCGCCAGAAGTAGCTTGTTCCACATCGAAGTGCAGAAATCCTGAATGACCTATTTATGATTTGTAGTCGACATCGACCATCTTCAAGATTTATAGAATAGCACCTCGAGTTTCCAGTTCTGTTCTCTTATAATAGAGTTGATAAATAGGAAGGTACTCCAGCAATAATTAATTTTTTAATTAAACATAAAAATCTGTAATTTGTTCTGGAAGATAACCATTTTAATTTGTGTGAATAATAACTAGTCTAAAATCTATTAGAATATATTTATTAAAATATCTGTATATAGATTTTCATATATTAATACAATTTTAATATATTAATAATTTGAATATTTATTAATTTCAAATATGAGATGTAAACCAAAATAAACAGGAAATTGCTATTATTATTTTATAGTGGAATTATTGAATTATTAATAACTATATTTATTTTAATACAATTTATTATTATGAAGGTTTCCACTCATGTGGTATACAATTTTTAATTATTAAATTGTATTATATAACTTAATTAGTTACCTGAATATAGTATATAGGTTAATGTATTAGTTAAATTAATTATATAGGTCTATCTGCCAATATACTTAAATGTATACTTATTCTAAAATTATTGTAATTTAGACATCATATTCTAATCTTAGAAAATTACTCTTAATTTTATTTTCCTTCTTATTAGTTTTTATGGTTAAACATATATAACAATCTACCTTGGGATTATAATTTATTATTATCATTTGGTCATTAATCTAAATATAAAATTCAATTAAATTTTATTTCAGTAAAATATATAAGTATTCTGAGATGATTTCTAATAACTATATAATAATTAGTTTTCTAATATATACCTATGGCATTAGTAAATATATGCAGGTATATAAGTTAAAAGTTTAATTTAATATAGGACATAACTGATCTAATTTAATAACAATTAAGATGGTTAAATATATTAAATATATCTTTATTTTTTAATATTAAATTAATTAAAAATATTTTTTAATTTAATTCAGTGTTTCAATTGTTGAACAATGTTAAGCCTATATATATATACAGTAGATAGGTACCATAGTACCTATAGGTACCATATTACCTACTTTAACGTGTACGACTCTATAATTGTGTCAGCGTTACTTAAATGTGTTACGACGGTCGTAGATCTAACGTAAGACTGCTGAGACTACTGAATACCGAACTATTTAATATAATATTAATTAACAGATGTGTTAGATGTATACATCCGTATACGGATTTAAATGTAGTTAAATTAATCATCCATTATGAATATGTTATATGATATAGAATTATATAAAATTAATCGATATTCAATCAATTTGAATATTGTTGTGTATCGGAATTATGTGTTATAGGAGGGGGAAATATTATCAGCATTTTTTGAATTGAAAATAATAATATATCTAAAAGAATAATGTGTACAAAAATTCAAATTTACTAATAATTGTAAATAAACTTAACTATTAAGTATTATTATAAGATAATCAAATATAACCAAGTAAGTAATAGTGGAAATATATAACTGTACACCTATATAATCAAGTGTAATATTAAGTTACCAGAAATTAAAATCTTTTCGATTACATATAATTCTTGTTTTTCTCTTGTATTGGTCAAGAAATAAATAAATAATTATTTATGTTATAATATAATATATATATTATATATTTTATATAATATATTATATTATAATATATCAAAACATAATAAATAAATTTGTTAACATAGAAATAAAGTACTATTTTTTTTTTAGTATTTTCCAGGTCCCTGAAAAGTTATTTTATGAGTTATATATGAGTTATTCAGTGGTCCATATGTGATCGTTATTTATATTGTAAACTATATATATATATATATATATATATTAATAATTACATGTCATGTAAATTATCAAATGAAGTTCTATAAATAGAAATTATAATAATTTAATGATTTATTTCTTATTGAAAAAATAAGTTATCTATGGTTATGATACCGTTTCCGTTACGTTATATTATTCAATGATGTAATAAATAGAGTTTACATAATAACCAGCAGTTATGTAATAACTCTTATCTAGACCATTATACATTCATAAGTCCTATTAATATGAATAAAAACCTACCCGATATAGATGAAAGAGATGAACGAGACGATATCTGTCTCCGAAATGTTTATAAATATATTCAAATATTCCGCTGTCTGTGTAAGCTATTCTAATCATCGACCTAATTCGATGTCTATGATTCTAATGCAAAAATATCTCTTCGTTTATCAATATAGACTACAGTTCAAATAACTCTTTCCAATATGAGTTAGTATATCATTAACCTCTACAGTGTAAGTTATCTATATATTTTAAAATTGTTGTAAAACTTATAAAACTATTTTTATATAAATGTCATTAGATTTTTTTTTACAAACAATGGAGTATTGTGTAATAATTATTATAAATGTAGGTACTAAAAGTACTAAATCTATTGTTATAAATATAATTGTTCATTTTTTCTTTATATATAAATATATATATATATATATATATATATATATATAATATCTATAGAATAGTTTGCGATCGCGTAAATCATTAAAATAAACAAAGTGCAGGAAGTTAATAAATAAAATAGATATTTTTTGTATTTTATTATATTATAATGAATTAGTATATATACGATAGTATTATAGTATATATTATAGTATACTATAATACTATTAGTAAATATAAGATATTCATTATATATTAAATATTTATAATAATAATAACTTAAGTTATGTGATGTAATTACAATTGATGTGAAATAACTTTAATTGATATTAATAAAATATATAAAAAATACCATATTGATGAAATCCATGTAGTCGACAAATACCTTAAACAAAATAACTATTATCATTGATACCTATTACCTCGACAAATCATCCTATATTATAGGACTTATAACCGCTAAGGTTGTAGAAGGTATTTCGAATAACCAATAACGCTTTCAATTTTACCCAAATTCGTATTTATTTGTATAGAACAACTGCAGTTATAGGTGGAATATGTGGCATAGTTATCTTTTTAAGTAACCTGTCATAATTATTGCATTAACAAACACTTTTCTCTCGTCCTATGAAGTTATATAATTAATTGCAAGACACTATTATCACTGGTATTAGTGTAATATTTCGCCCTCCATTAAGCATACTGCACTCAATATGCACTGGTAAAATATTCCTTTATTTCTATGCAATTGATAATAAAAAATACACTTAATCTCGCAGAATGTTATATACCTATACATTATTTTACTCCACTCGAAAAATCATTTTCAAACTATTTTCTAAGCTGTATATGTATTAGCAAATTAGTATCCCCAATACTGCCGATGTCGATACTGATTGATATCGCGATAGGTATTAACCTTTAATTGTTCAGTAACTTCTCGATCATATCTGATAACTTGTATCTATGTTCCAATTCGAACACGCATAGACTTCTCTTTCAGCATACACTTGTTAACTTCTCTTACATCATATATTTGTTAACTTCAGGAATATATCAACTGTTTCACCAGAATCACTATATGAATAATTTCTAGAACCTTCCAGATAATAAAAATATACGATATATGGTAAATTATTATTACTTGGAAGGCATCCAGAAAAAGTTTCATAATATATAGATTATATTATAAATTCCTTTCATACTTCCCTTACAAGTAATGCTATGATTAAGGGTATATGTAACTCGACTTGGATTGGTAATCATATCAATTTTCCTACCCTTGAGTAAAAAAGAAATGTATATACTTAAAATATTCGATAACATTAGTTGTTATCACTATTTAATTAATGAGTATTTATTTTTTCTAATACTCCTAGATATCCTAGTTATTTCTCACAAGTACTCGTGATTTATCATGCAGCAATTGATAATATTTTAAATTTATTTATTTATTTTCCTATTATATTTAATTAATATCGGTCATAGTTATCTTATAACTTGATACTATATATTCTATTAATACCAACATACACATGTTACCACATAATTCTTTGTTTTAAGATTACTTGCTTTTATTATCTAAAATATAATCTTTTCATATTTTATCTATACTATCTTCCACACCAACTTTTAATGTCACATTGTATTTGATGCCTTACATATTCAATGTAAATTGCCTAATATTTCAATAATGTCACTATGTCATCAACTACCTCTGATATAATCTTACAATTCGATTGGATCCTATATTTATATCTCCGAACTTACTTTATCTTAAAATATTAATATATTTATAACATTAAATATGAACAGTTATATATATATATATATATATATATATATATATATATATATAAATATATTAGATTAAAAAAAACTAACTATATTTTAAATTAATATTTTATTTAATTACTATAGTAATAGGATATATCCTTTTATATTTGTAAATTACTTTATAGTTGGTTATGCCGATACGTATGTTTTATATTAAATATTATTAATATTAAAGTCATACTTTTCAAATTATAATAACCAATATTAAATTATATATCCAAAGTCATTGATCTTAAATTAATAAAATAATTACGAGGTTCAAATTTGTATTTAAAATAATTATTAAATATTAGTCTATTAATATATATATATATATATATATATATATTTACTATTTTTCTTTGTATTAGCTCTTTTTAGCTTATTTGTATATCTGCTGTTATACGGTGATCATACGCAATGATATTAAAATAGTTGTAAGCTCTGCAGTTTTTTTTACACTATTCTTCCATTTATTATTATAAAGTCAATATGTGATTTAAAATCATTTGAGAATTATGCGTCAATAATTGACAATATCTGTTCTTGAATGAGTGTTTAACATAGCATATTGTTTTATTGAAGATATTCTTTGAGAATTTTACCATTTAGATTTGTAGTTTGATGATAGGCATATTTATATCTACTGTCTTTTCTGAGGTTTGCATTTAAGTCTCCTCCTATGATTATAACATTATGCTTTGGTATATGTATTATCAAATGTGTAAATTTGGTATAGAATATCTAATTTTCTTGTTCATCACTAACATTTGTTGAAATTTAACATGGAATCACTGATGTTTTAAGGATTTCCTTGAAAGTTCACTATCATAATTATAGGTGATATAAGTATTCGACACTAGCGATTGTGTTATAAGCTTGGCTGCTGGTGATAATTACAATTCCACCAGTTGCATCATTTATATTATACTTCCAGGCTGATAGAGTTAGTAGTTTCCATTTATCATAAGCATATTCATTGATGACTGTATCTTCATGTATGAATCTATGCTCTTGAATGCAAATAATATATTGTTCAGTTAATTCAGCTGAGGCTATGAATTCTGGTATTTTATATACTTTAGGAAGCGTTTGGGTATTCAATGGTCCGATTTTAAATCGTTTTGTTGAATTTAATAGTTGTAAATGTTTATCTACTATTTATTTTATTTTCTTTTCTCTTTCTCAGTAATTAACTTTTCGACTGAAACCTGAGGTGGCATTACAGGACACGCTCCTTGTTCCGCGCGTCGAGATATGCGGGATGGATGATTGTTATGTTGCATTGTCATTGTTTACTTTCGATATCTAAATAACATGTGCGATCGCCACTCCATACACATTTGCGTAACCCTGCGTGGCTAACAGGTACTTTTCCTTGCTAAAGGGCAACCAGGATTTTGTCCGGCATTGATAATTGATTATTTGCAGCTGACCATTATATCAACCGCAACCTGGGGATCCGGTGGATTGGAGTTATCATTACTACATCAGCATATCAATTTCGGATATAGATGAAGAAATGTGGGCCTAGGATCATACGTAAACTGAGATCTCCACAAATTTCCACAATATATTTACTAATAATTCATTTTAGTATATATATATTTACTATATATGTTATATACTATAAAAAAAGTTGTGGTTATATTCCAGCATATAAATAATGTAATATTATTACTGTTAATTACTTAAGGGCCGGGGTAACTTGCTGAGTTTACATATAAAAGATAGGGACAAATAATGTTACTAAAAAGACTACTAATTTTAAACAAATTCATATAATCACCTAATTTTGTTACCTATAGTTAGCTATATATTATAACTATAAAAGCTATCCTATATCTAAACATATAACCATCTACAAAATATCGGTTACCGCCAATATTTTTTTTTTGTATTTTTTTTGTCATCACCTCTTTTTATAATATTTATAATTAGTATATTTAAAAATTAAACTATTACATTCTAATAGGATAGCTTATTATCAGTAATATCATATATATATATATATATATATATATATGCTCAGAAATTTGTATAATGAATGTGCAAAAGATTAAGCTATTGGACCAAAGTAGTAGTATTTTGAAGAAGAACAAAAATCAAAAAAAAGTTCTGAGATATGCCTTCTAAAGTGTTTATCAATATTATTTTTCAGTTAGTATATTTTAAAATATACGACGCTATCACAAAATTAGTAAATATATGCTTTCATTTCACTGGCTACATAATACTCTAGTGAGTAAATGTTTTTATTTATTACCTGTATTATTGTATTTAAATTTTGAAATTTGGATAAATATTAATATTATAAATAATGAAAATAAAACATATCATAACTTAATATTTGAAAACAAATATTACTCACATTTTATCAAATATTTTGTACATGACTTATGTTTAAAAACTCGATTTGAAATACTTTGAAATACTTTTATTTTAAACTTGATATACCATTTTAAAGATAAATCTGTATATTTTACAATTTTATTATAAAATTGTTAACATAAAAACAATGCGAAGGTTTCCCCGACCCTATAGTAATTAAGAATAATAATAAAATGAGTTCATAAGTACATGTATGTTATTTTCCAGAATTAATCATATATATATATATATATATATATATATACATATATATATGACTTACTTGACTTAGTTGCGTAGGACTTGGCGTCCCCTTGCATCACACACGAACACTTGCTTTTTGTAGGCATCTCGGTCAGCTGCCCTTCTTTCCAAGGTCAGAAGTGGAATGCCACTGTTTTCTCTGATGCCACCCGCCCATCTCTTTAATGGACGTCCTCTTGGTCTTGGATTTTTGAAGTCCAACTTGTAACTGGAGTTGATCATATCTCGGCTTCTTGCTACATGGCCGAACCAACGAAGTTATCTTTTTATAATGACTTCTTCAATAGTTTCAGTTACGTTCAGTGACTTTCTAATATGTGTATTAGTGAGTCTGTCATACTTTGTAACTCGCAGGATGGCTCTTAAACATTTCATTTTAAAAACCAGCAAGGAATTGACCTCTTGTTTCCTCATTGTCCATGTCTCTGACCCGTATATAGCAATTGGGAGAATGAGGGCTTTGTAGAGTCTGATCTTGAGTTTTCTAGATACGTCACTAGAAGTCCAGATAGTTTCTCTCAATCTACCAAAAGCCTGAGATGCGATAGAAATTCTGTGTAAAACATCTTCTGGACAATTGGGGACAAGACTGCCCAAAAACTTGAACTGGTTAACTTTGGGGACAATATTATTACCGATTTTGATATCATTTTTTTCAGTAGTCAGAACTGCACATTTAAGAGGGTTTATCTTTAGGCCCCATTTATGACAAGCATTTTCTAGCTCTGAAGTTGCTATTTACAGTTTTTCAAAAACGGCCGATACTAAAGTTGTGTCATCAGCGTACCTGATGTCAATTGACATTTCATCATCCAGTCGTAGATTTCTATCTAAGCATGTGAGACCCTTCATTACATGTTCTATGAATATATTGAATAGGCTCGGCGACATGATGCAACCTTGTCTCACGCCCATATTAACAGGGAACCAGTCTGTTAGTTGCCCACCAGCAATTATTGCACAGTTTGTATCATTGTATAAGTTTTTATTATCGTAACATATTTCTGAGGGATGCCTATCTGGATCATCATTTTCCAAAGTGCCTCTCTCCAAATTGTATCAAATGCGGCCTTGAAGTCAATAAAGTGGATATGTAGCGGAACTTGGTGTTCTCTTGCCTTCTCTATTATCTTCCTTACGATGAATATTGCGTCTTTTGTTCCTCTACCTGGCTTGAAGCCGAATTGTGAGTCACTTATTGATTCTTCGATAATATTTGAGTATCTGCACATCAGGATTTTACAGAATACTTTCCCTGGTATTGATAATAGTGCAATTGCTCTGTAGTTTTCTGCGTTTGATTTATCGCCTTTCTTATGAATTGGGGTAATAATCATTTTCGACCAGTCTTCTGGAGATTTCTCCGTCTTAATTATTTTATTGAACAAGATTGTCAGTGTTTTAATCATCATTTTACCCCCGGCTTTGATTAGTTCGGATGTTATTTAATCAATCCCTGGAGCCTTTCTGTTAGATAGCCTTTTGATGGAGTTTTCCACTTCGTGTCCGGTTATTGGCGGGATATACTCTATTGCGTTTTCTGTCTCTGTCTCAAACTCTCTTAAAGCATCTTCATCATGTGGAAACTGTTTATTGAGGTGTTTCTCAAAGTGTGATTTCCATATGTTTAAAATGTCATGTTTTTTCATCATTAGCTGTCCTTGAGAGTTTTTCATTGAAAATACGGGTTTGTATCTCTTTCCTTCTAGTTCTTTGACTTTTTTAAATAATTTGTGGCTATTGTTCTTTTTTAGGTTTTCTTCCATTTCTGATATTTTGTCTGATAAATTATCATTCTTTTGTTTTTTGACAGCTATTTTTACTCTCTTGTTTAATGTTCGGTAATTATTAATATTTTCAACGTTATTTGGGTTATTTAGTACAAGCAATTTGGCTTTTATACGTCTAGCACATAGATCTTTTGCTTCGTTTGACAATCCAGGAACTTCATTAAATTGTTTATATCCAATTTCTAGTTCAGCAGTAGTATGTACAATGTTTTTAAATTTATTATAGAAATCATTTGGCATCGTAGTAGCATTATCATCATCCAATAGGGTAGCTAACCGTTCTTTAAGTTCTGCTGCAAATTTCTTTGATGTCTCTCCATTTTGTATTTTATCGTTGTCGTAACGTCTTGGAGGTCTTTTTTTTGTGTAATTATACTTTTTTGATTTTTTCACATCAATATTTGCAATTACTATTGAGTGGTCAGATCCAATCTCCGCAGAGTGGTACGATCTGCAGTTTTTTAGTGTTGGCTTTAATTTCTTTGACATTATTATGTAATCAATTTTTTTTTCAGTGCGATCCGGTGAAATCCATGTATATCTTCGCTTTTCTTTATGTTTGAAAATTGAATTTGCTATAAATAGGTCATTTATAGCACAAAATTGAAGAAGTTTAAGCCCACATTGTGTTGTTAGTTCCCACAGCATAATTTCCTACTACTCCTGGCCAGTCATCTTACATATTATTTCCTACTGATGCATTGAAATCTCCTAAAAGTACTATTTTATCAGTTGGTGGTAGGAGGTTCATCTCCTCTTGTAGTGTTCCGAAAAATTCTTCTACGATTAAATCATCGTAGCTGGAGTCTAGTGCATACACTATAAAGTATGTGACTCTTTCGGATTCCCACTCCATAGTCACCTTTAGTAACCTGCTTGATATAGCTTTATTGTTCTCTATCTTCTCTCCCAAATGCTTCTTCAGGATTAAAGCGACACCTTGTCTGCATATTCCATCTTGTCGGGGGGAGTGTATACACTCCATCATATCATATATGATGATATGTCCATTTTTTTCCCATATAATATAATCCTATATACTATAGTATATCATAAGATTGTGATATATTTCTTCATTAATCGAGGAACATTTCTATATTTAAAATCATTAATTATTTGAATGAGGTAAATTATTATTACTATTGATGTGATATAATTAAGGCAATGCATTCATATCTATTGGTCAATATATAACAATATATTGATTACAATTTACAATATATTATAATAATGTGTATCCATTAGTTAGGTCTACTTTAATATGTTCACTTTAATATTTCCTATATAAATATATTTACTATAAATATATTTACTATAATCAGATTAAATAATAGGATACATTATATTAGAAATTTAATATTTATATACAATTAATATTTATCTTTAAATTGTAGTTAACATAATATTAAACATATTAAAGTTCATTTATATATATATATATATATATATATTGATTGAAAGTTTATTTAAAAACTTAAATAAATCATAAATGAAATCTCATAAGTGTATACATAAAATAAAAATAATAAAAGTAGTTAATACAATAAATTACCATTAATAATACCATTAATAATAATAATAAAATAATATAGAATAAACTGTACGGAAATTAATAAATAAAATAATAATGACAAACAATATTAGTATTACAGGTTGCCACCTGAGATAAATTGTTGTATATATTTCATGAATTTTTTATGCGATTTTATGGGTCTAATATAGGGTGGAAGTGAATTCCATAATTTTGAACCAATATAACTCAGTGCCCGAGTATTCATTTTTGAGGGACGGAGAATAGGGGTAGATAGATGATGAGATATGTGGTTTCTAAGAGATGGAAGGGAAGATCTTTGTACTAGATTAGCATAAATATATGAGGATTAATTCGAAGAGTATATTGAGGAATTAACAATAGATAGTATGCGATAATCGTTTGTTAAATGGGAACCATGGATGTAAGTGTTGGTATGAGGAATTAGAGGAATAATCTCGATACGTAGGTTATATATTGTACTTATTGATGAACAAATAACTCGATTTAGAGGAGATTTCTAATGGTTCCTGTTAGTTCTACTTAAAATGGTAATAGATATTTTGATATTTAGATATTATGGATGGTAGTGGATATCAATAAATAGAGAAAAGTGAGGGTCAGAGTACTGGTTCCCGGGGAACACCATATTTCATAGGAGAAGGGGAAGACAAAAATTATATATGTGCACACTGCTATTACGGTCAGATAGGGGAAAGTAACCTAATACGGACACTTTAACAATAAATGGTCTTAACTTTTTATGACTCATTATTTTTATTCAAAAATTACAATATATTAATATTATATGATTATAGATATTATTATAATTTTAAAATTGTATTTAATCTTTTAATTCTATAGATAACGGGGGTGTCCGTATTCGGTACCCATGTCCGAATACGGACACCCTATGTTATAATACGGACACCCTATATACCACTAGATAAACTATATATTATTGATGAATCAATCAGACAAATTACAATTACGTTATTTATAATTAATTTTATAAAAAATATATTGTAATTTAATTAGTTAATAATTTTTTATTTTTATTATTTTTTAATTAATAATACAATTTAAGTATCTAAATAATAATTTTTTTTAGAATTAGCTTTATTGGTGGTATTAATATTATAACGCACGCGATTTTTATGAAAATCAGAATTTTCCATACGCTGCGCGTTGATTGGTTATAGGGTGTCCGTATTAAGACATCTAGAGTTTCCGTATTAGGAACTTACATGACCTCTAGATATATGCATATAACTTAATGAATATTTGATACAAAATATAAAAATTAAAAATACAATTTTTAGAATGCTTTATTTTTTAATAATATAGTGTTATATTTTATATCGATACATTTGTATAATCTTGAGAAGGTTTTAAGTTGACATTTTTTTTCATAAATTTTAATACGTAATAAAAAAATCAGTTTATTGGATATATTAGCAATATTTTGTATAATTCAAAAATAAAAAATACTTTTTTAGACTATTTTTATAATTATGAATATTTTATTCATTAAACATTTTTTTGTAGGATTTATGGTTTCTGAAATACCGAGAGTGTCCGTATTCGGGCACTGTCTGTATTCGGTTATTTTCCCCTAGATATGAAGTACATCATGAGATAGAAAGGTATATAACTCCAGGCAGGTGTAGACGGGGTATTTAAATGTGGTGAATAAGCGTATCGAAAGCACTTGATATGTCCAGCATTATTAGTTGAAGTCAATTTTTAGTATTAAGTGTAGAAGTATTGACATAAATTACGTTTAGTAGTGCTAATTTTGTGGCGAAAACCACTTTGTTTAGGAATATAGAGATTATTGGCGATTAAATAGGAAATTAGTTAACGAGAGACAACTATTTCCAAAATGTTACTCACTAAAGGTAGCTGAGAAATTGGGAGGTAATTTAGAAGTTATTCGGGATCGAGTGAAGGTTTTTTTAAAATCGGAATAATTATTGCTTGTTTAAAAATATATTTGAGAGTACCGGAATTTAGGGAATATGAGATGATGTTACAGATAGTTAGAAATAGATAATCGGAGTAAAGTTAAAAGATAGATAGTGGAACAGGATCGGAGGGAGATATCGAAGAGGATGCATTTAGTAGTTTAGATATGAGAGATATATGTGGTGGGCGAAAAAAACTTAAGAAAGCATATATAAGTGGTGTAACTATGATTGAAGGATAGTTGGCAGTAGGGTTATGGTTTTTGATATTTATTATGATGGAGTCAATCTTATTAGAAAATGTTTTGGAGAAAAGACATCCTAATTGTAATGAGGAAATGTTAGTTATATATGGTAGTAATGCTGATTTTGGGGTAGAAATAAACTTATTAGCCAGTCTGAAAAGTCGTAGGTTATCAAAAGCAATATCGTTTATAACCTGAGTATAATAGCTAGATTTGGCATATGTAATTGCTAACTTGTAGATCTTACGTTGCTCAATGAATGAAGCTCTAGAAGATGCAGATTGTAAGTATAGGTATATTCTATCAGATTTACGAAGTGATCGTTTCAAGGACATGAGGTGGGTAGTAAACCATGGGATATAAAGATGTAGAGTTACTGGGATGGTTTTTGAAGGGGCATGTTTATCGAGTAAATGGAAAGTATGGAATTTAATACAACTGGAGAATATCAGTATTCATCTAAGGCAGAATGTAAATTGGCTAAGAATATCATAGAATTAATATTCTTAATGGGTATGTATGTAATACGTGTTTTCTTATTAATATAGATGGTAAAGTTAGTTTTTAATAAGATTAGGAAGTGATCGGAAAGTAGATCAAGTCTAGAAATATTACTCACCATGAGTTCTGAATGGAGAGAACTAGAGAATAGAAGTTCAATAATATTACCATTTATATGAGTTGGGAAACTACTATCAACACGTCCGAAACCTTGGCTTCAATATTGATATCACCCTTTCCCTTGACTATCATATTATACACATGCACAGATCCATCCACTACAACCTACACTGACTCCGCTTAATCCGACGATCCATTCCCCTCCCCATCGCTATTACCATTGCCTCCTCCCACATCATCCCCCTATTCGACTATTGCAACTCCCTACTCTTTAACCTCCCGGACTACAAACTCATTAAACTTCAGCGACTCCAAAACGCTGTAGTTCACTGCGACCATTTACTTCCCCGACGTTCCACTGACTCCATTACTCCTCTCCTAAAACAACTACACTGGCTGACAGTCCCCTATCGTATAAAGAACAAACTCTCCCTATAGGGATATAACCATCCACAAAGCTATTCACCACAATTCCCCTGACTACCTTGCCTCCCTCCTACATCTACAAACACCCAGCACTATACTCCAGACCCGTTCCTCCAACACCTTTATCCTTACCACTCCCCATTTATACAAACTCCATTCTTTAAATATACGCTACTTTGCCCTCTCTGCCCCTTACCACTGGAACTCCCTACCCAAACACCTACGAATAAACTCATCAACTCCCTCCTTTAAACGCCACCTCAAGACTCATTACTTATCCCTTGCCTTCCCTCCCACTCAATAATTTCCCTCCCACGGACGGCCGATTGCTCACGCACTTGCAGTCCATAAACCAAAAAAAGTAAAAGTAAAGTAAAAGTACATGTTGTGATAGAGATAATGAATTTTTTAAATTAGTGAACATAATAATTGGATTTGAGGTAGCATTAAAATGATAGTTGAAATCACCAAGGATAATAGGGTGGCATTTGGGTGAACTTATGATATCAGTAGCAATATCGTTAAACTCACTTAGAAATGAAGATAATTCTATAAATGACAGTAATGGATATAGATTTTTTTTTTGGTGAACGATATAGTTAGGTAGTCAGAGTAGGAGAAGTTATGGGATATGGATATACATGGTAGAGGTATATAATCTTTTACGAGGAAGCCAACCCCACCACCATGACCTTATAATCGTGGCGATAAGAGTAATATATAACCACAATTGTGAAATAGGGCAAATATGTCGGAATAATCTTGAGAGATCCATGTTTCCGTTAATGCAACATTACTAAAATCAGACTTTTTAAGGAATGGTAATTAGAGGGAGATATTAGAATGAAGATATCGAATATTAATTAGGGCAATGTGTTCGGATAGTCATTCCTATTGAGTTAGTAAATGTGAGTTATGAGAAGAAGGTGTAGATATATGATTAGATTTTAGTGAATGAACTACTGGGAAACTTGTGATAGTGGAACTATTGAATAATAGATAGAGTTGATTTTACAGGAAAATAAGGGGAGTTGGAAATGTTAGAAGGATTATTAGTGGAGAGTCTGAATCAGTATTAATGGAAATATTACTAGATGAGGTAACGGAAGTTAATATATATATATATATATATATATATATATATATATATATATATATATATATATATATATATAATATAGTATATATAGAGTAAAATATTAGTTTTTGAGACACCGGTATCTTGATAATAAGATCATACGTCATACGTAGGGTTCTCGTAATTATATTATATATTATACATGCATTTTATCATGATATGTGATACATATATCATTAATAATACAGACTCTGGTATACTTATAAGTATCTGATATATTTAAGGTGATATTTAAAGTTAGTAAATAAATAGTTTAGAAGAATTTAGGGGAAGTCAGAGATTACAAGCGTTTGTGAATATGGGATAACCCCAGGATATATATATATATATATATATTGAATGTATACATATATGTATATCCGATTTTAAGTGATTTTGACATTCCCTTCGAAATTCCCACTATAGTCGAATCGACTAATACGTGAAATCTATATTTTCATGAATTACTTGCAAATAAAAGATGATTCACTAGACAATAATCATGATGATGACTATTACTTAGTTGTATAAAACTAAATATATTTCACCTATATATATATATACTAAATATATTTCATCTGATTAACAATAGAATAATTCCACCAATTAGTGCTATTAATAATACTATGAACTAATTGCTACTAACTAAATATGATACATGACGATTATAGACAATGATGATATGATTGTACGATGTGTATAGTATTAACAGGGGGTATAATTATAGCTACAACTTAAGTTGTAGCTCCCTGGTATTAGTTATAGTTTATTATAACTAAGTATGTAAAATGTTAATAGTATAGATTGAGTTGTTTTCTATTAAATACATATTTTAATATATTCCTATTCATAATTAAAGAATTATATACATTTAAAGTCATTAACAATATTAAAGTAGGTCAAATAAATAGAAGTATAGAGATTGTTAGGGGCTTCCTTCATAATTTCCATTTATAGAAAGAAGATTATTTGTGTATCTAAAAAACAATTCATATATTCATTTATCTATTATTTCACGTAAAAATCATATCTAACTTATCTATATATATATATAGTAAATATATAGTAAATAATATTAAATTATGTTTTATTACACCTAATATAAAATTAAACATGCATTATAGTAAAATACAAATATGTCACTAAATTGGATAGCCATTTTCTCAGTATTTTACTGTGATGAATAAACTAAAAAGTCATGAATTATTGTTTTCTTAAATATAAATTATTGAAATTTTCAGAATATTTAGATAACTAAAATATACATAGATAATTTTTTTTAAATTATGTAATTAATAATTAAAATATTATATCATGTTTCTCTCATTATATTATATTTTAAAAAAATCATACTTTCAAATTACTCTTATTTTTTAAATAATATATATTTTATAAATAAAAAATGTTGGCTTTATAATATGATGTACATTTTATGCATTATTAGAAGTTTTATAAACTCAAAGGAAATATCTATATGTATTGTAATTGTATAGCATATTTAGTAAAATATTATATATTTAATTTTTATAAATAAACAGACATCATATATAATTAACAAATATAGTTCGTAGAAGAAGAAGATATTTTATTTAGACATCGTTTAAACAATTAAGTTAACAATAATGTATAATGAAATAATAAGAAAGTTATAGTGTAAATAAATATGTTTTTAAATTCTTTTTGAACTTTTCTGAGTTTCTTTCAGCACGGAGTGTTGCAGGTAATGAGTTCCAGGCTATCGGTGCTTGTGACGAGAAGGCACGTGAACGGGCAGAGGTAGAATGTATTGTCGATCTAGGTCGTATACGATTAACATGACACGGCCTGAGACTTCTTGTCTGGTCGATTCTCTCTATCAATTGATATAAATATGACGGCGTTTCAAAGTGGAATGCATTATGAGTCATAAGACATATTTTATAGATGATTCTTTCTTTTATGGGTAGCCAGTATAATTCCTTCATTAATTGTGTGATGCTGATATGGTTATTTTCTTCTCGATGATGTAGCTTGTGAATTATACGTACAGCATATCGTTGAAGGGAGGTAAGTTCAGCCAATGTGATAGCTGATAGACCTATAAGCAGCGCATTTAATATAATCGAAAACTCCTTATACTAAACTAGACACTAACATTTTGCAAGTAAAGAAATTTAAAGATTTTCTGATTTTTTTAATTCTGTACAGTTGAAAGTTTACTGAACACATTTTTTCTGATGTAAAATATTTCATGTCGTGGTTAGAATTCAAAATTACACCCAAGTTCTTTATCGTTTGTGATGATGATAATAAACACTTGTCAAATGAAAAAGTGAACCATGTTGAAAAGTGTTTAGAAGTGTGATTGACGTACATTACTTCAGTTTTTAAAGGGTTCAGTTGTAATGAGTTTTCATGAAACCAGATAGATAGTTCACGTAGACAATTCTGCAAACGGATGTGGGCAGATGAGTCATTTTCATTATCAGCATCAGTAAAAATGTGGATGTCATCGGTGTATGAATGAAATTTAATCAATGGATAGTTGGCGAAGATTTTGAAAACAGGTGATAAGTATATCGAAAAAAGTAGTGGTCCTAGTACTGGTCCTTGTGGTACTCTGTGAGTCATCTTTTGATATTCGGAAGAATAATCGCCAATACTGACTCTACTCATTCTATCAGAAGTATACGATTTTAACCAATCTAAAGCTTTCCCAGAAAATCCACTCTCGATTAGCCTTTGTATAAGAATCTTGTGGTTGAGCGTATCGAAGGCAGCAGATAAATCTAAAAATAACAAGAGTGAACCGGTTCGTATACATAATGTATCACGTGTACATGTATCACGTGTGCATGTATCACGTGTACATGTACTCTCAGCGTATACTATACCGGTATTGTAGTAAACATGCAATGTTCGTAAATATTCGTTAACGGGCCTACTTATTTAAATCCTACAACATTGACCGTCGTTTGTGCCGCAATTGACCGTCGTTTGTCGCGAATGCATGTACGTGGTGTGTAATACGGATAATTAGCGCCGCGAGTTCGTTATAATTATAGGTATCGTCGCTAAGCGTCCCAACGATCAGCTGACACCGAACTTGATATCACGTGCCGTTTGTTATCAACACAGACCACGTGATATCCGTATAGATAATAGTCACGTGCCAATAGCTAGAGAAACATCTAGTTATGATCTAAAGAGAACCGATATGCGAATGTGATACTATTGAATACAGAGGCAGCGCTATACATTACTGTATACAACCTATAGGGAAGCATCGGTAGACTATATATTAATATAAATGAATACATAACTATACTATCTATGCATTGTATAAATATATATGTGTGTATACATGTGTGTAGAGAGTTATTAAGTATAATTGTATATTATAGTATGTATACTATAGTATACATACTATATATATATATATATATATATATATATATATATATATATATATATATATATTAAACTGATTTACTAGTTCACTAAAGAATATTACAATATAATATGTTGTGAAAAATAATGTATATATTGTATTGTATTTTATTTATAAATAAAATATATGGATATCAGTATTATACATGGATATTCGTGTATATATACACGAATATGCATGTAGTATACCCGATCAGGATTGTTAACAACAATAATAACAATAACAATAGCATTAATGATATATATACACACCTGCATTTAACTCACGATGTTATTGTTTTCCGATCATGCGCACCGCTAACTTCATTATCTCAATAGCCAATTATAGCGGAGTTAAACACACATACACGTATATATATATATTAGTGTGATGTATATATATATACGTGTACGACATACGTATAGTGATGATGTTTTCGTTTAAGCTTCGCCGATTTCTCTTAATACGTGTTCACGTAGCGTTAGCCCTGGATATGTATTTCTTGATAGACACCACATCTCGGTGAAATTGTTCCAATTACTCATATATATATATATATATATATATATATATATATATATATATATATTTATATATATATTACACTCAATTCCGAGTCCTACGTTAAACATAATATCGATATATTTAAACGTATGCATTATATGCACCTATATAGATATATATACATATATATATATATATATATATATATATATATATATGTATTTTATAAAATTGGTCTTAAAATATTATTTAGAAGTGATCTTATATAATTATGTATAAATAAATGATCGGCTCTCGTTAAAACCATGGATGCCTTAACATGATAGCGCCTTCGAAGGGACATTAGAGCCATATATGGTTATAAGTGAAAACTTCATCTATGTTCCTGGATGGGATGAAAGGACTCCACCAAATAAAAATAACAATAATAATAACAATATATATATATATAACAATATATATATATATATATATATATATATATATATTAGCCATATAGTACTATAGGTATACCTATATGTACATACATTTACATTTTTTTTTTACATTTTTCGGTTTTCGGACTGCAAACTGTGCTTATAAAGCAATCGGCCGTCCATATATATTTTAAGTTAATGTTTCATATTAAATAGGTAGGTTTTCAGTAGTTTCTTGAAGTTGGGAGTTGATGGTGTAGTACGGATGGATGTGGGGAGAGTGTTCCACGAGTATGGGACGGATATTGCCCATGCTCGAATGTTGGTTGAATGTAATTTGTGTTTAGGAGGAAGTTGAAGTAGAAACGTATTGGTGGAGCGTGTAGTGGTACTAGTTGGTAATTTAAGTTTGAGTAGGGATGCTAGGTAGTCAGGAGAGTCATGGTGGATTGCTTTATGAGCCAGTAGTAGAGTTTTATATAGGATTCTATGGCGTACAGGTAGCCAGTGGAGTTTAACTAAGAATGGAGATATATGAATGTGGGAGTATTTTGGTATGTTGAATATACACCTAGCTATAGAATTTTGAAGACTTTGTAGTTTAGTAATATACGATGAGGGGGTATTATAAAGGATAACATTGCAGTAGTCGAATAGAGGTAGGATGTAAGCAGAAGCTATAATAGTAGCAGTGGATATTGATATTGAATGACGAATAAGGCGTAGTGAATGTAGTTGATAGTTTAATAGTTTTGTTATGTGGGACAGTTGTCTGTAAAAATTAAAAGTATTGTCAAATATAACACCAAGATTTTTGACATGGGTTGAGTACATGATGAGCTGTCCATTAATGTTAATTGGAGGAGGAGTTGGTAACGTTTTAATTCGGAGTGGAAGGTGAAGGAATATAGCCTCTGTTTTAATTGGGTTAAAGACGAGGGAGTTTATTGTGAGCCAGTTATGAATGGTGGTAATAGTAGAGGAAAGGATGTCGGGTGCAAAATTAACGTTTTCTGTACATTTTACATAAAGTTGTATGTCGTCTGCATATGTATGGAAGCTAACTGGAGAATTCGAGATAAGGTGGAGAAGGGGAATATGTAAATGTTAAAGAGTATTGGTCCAAGGACTGACCCTTGGGGAACACCGTGTGTTACAAGACGGGAAGATGAACGGGTTGAGTGAACTAAAACTGAGGAAGTTCGGTTGGTTATGAATGAGGATAGCAATTTGTGTGCAGTACCAATGATACCTATAGATGTAAGACGGTGTATGAGAATCGTGTGGTCAATAGTGTCAAACGCAGAGGAGAGATCAAGTAGTGCGAGTATTGTGCCATTTTTGTTATCAAGGTTAGTGAGAATATCACTGGATATCTTCGCTAGTGCGGTTTCTGTTGATTTGGAAGGAAGATATGCACTTTGGAAGATATGAGGGATTTTTTTGTGATATTAAATAAGACGTTAGTTGTTTCGCGACGATTCGTTCCAAAATTTTGGAAAATATCGACAGGTTTGAGATTTGACGATAATTGTTGAGGCTCTGAGGGTCAAGGTTTGGTTTCTTAAGGAGGGGTGTAATGAGTGCATGTTTATAGGATGTTGGAAACGTACCGGATTCGAGGGATTCACAGAATATATTATTGAGAGGGATAATGAGGGATTCAGTGATTTCGTGTAAAAGGGAAAGAGGAATAGGGTCAAGAGGAGATGAACTTTTAGTTGCTTTAAGAAGTGTGCCTATGTCTGACATGGAAAGGACTGAAAATACATTAAGTGAGTGAGTTGGCATGGTGGGGGTTATTAAAGTGGTATATCGTGGGAGATTGCTGAGAGTACGTGTAAGCTTATGATGGAAATAGTCATCAAAAGTTGATGATAAGGTGTCTGGTGGAAAGTCGGGTAAAGTTTTCTTTTTATTTCGCCCAAGGAGTTTCGAACAAATGGTGAACGTTTTCTTTTGATCTGATGAGCATGATTCCAGAGAGACAGTAATATGAAGCGATTTTGCAATTAATAGATCACGTCTATGTTTGGACTTGATCAGTTGATAAAGCGCAAGAATAGATTCAGATTTTGATTTAATCAATTTCTTTTCAAGTGTACGCAATTTACGCTTTTGTTTTAGGAGTGCGAGGGTATACCAGGAAGTGTCAAGTCTAAGGAAGGATTTTTAATAATTATTGGAGCGTGGGAATCGAGGGTACTTGAAAGAGTGGTAAATAATTCATCAGGTGAGTTATGTGGGAGGGTTAGGAAGTCTCTGATGAAATCGTGAGTGTTGATGATTTTTGTTTTGCGGAAAGAACGAGTGATAGTGGGGTGGGGAGGTTTAAGGGATTGGAGGGTAAAAAATATAATGTGATGATCAGAAATACAAGGGCCAACAGAGTGAGAACAAATCAAGTTGGATGACTTATGGGAAATGAGGAGATCGAGTGTATTACCATATTTGTGTGTGGGGTAAGTAGTATGAAGTTTAAGATTGGAGGATGACAGTATATTGAGTAGAGATTTAGAATGATTAGTTGATAGGTTAGTAGCAATATTAAAATCACCTATAATGATATTAGATTCAGACATTAGATGGGTGAATGAATAAAACTCAGAGAGGAATAAAGGAATTGAGGAAGAGGGGGGTTGGTAAAAAAGTGATATATTAAAAGTCTTGGAGTATGGGGGACTAATGGAACAGGTAAACGCCTCAGAGTGATCATTATTATGGTCACGTAGAGGGGATACATGAAGGGAGGATTTAAAGATAATGCCAATACCTCCTCTATAATTATTGGTATTACGTCTAGGTAAATGAGAAAAAGAGTAAGGACCAGTATTCAGAGATGATATAAGGGGTATGTCATCAGTCATAATCCATGTTTCAGTGATGAATATAAGATCAAGGTCATGTTCTGCAGCAAGTTCTAGGATAAGTGGAATCTTGTTACGGATGGAGCAGGTGTTTAATAATGCAGATTTAATTAGGCAGTTATGGCGTTCTGGGGAAGATGGGGACAATGGAGTTAAAAGTGTAGATGGGGATTGCAGTGTGTGAATGGTCAGATTTGTGGAAGTGGTTTTGCAAAGCATATTTTTATTTGTGTGGACTTTTGGAATTGAGTGTCATTGTGAGGGGGGTGGGGAAGGGTTCACAATTGGTGGACACGGAATAGGAGTTGGTGATGGGGTAGTTTGTGTAGATTGAGTACTAGTAGTATTTAAATCTTCATTACACTGATCTACAGATAGTAAGTTACTATGTTGAGTATGAATAGTGGAGTCAGTATGTTTGGATGAATGTATCGGATTATTAGATGCTGCTTGTCGCATGTTAATGCATGTGCGATTGTTGAAGAGTTTGCTCCAATGCTTAATAACAGAAAGGGATTGGGTTAAGGGAGATGTTTTCCAATTAACTTTGTTGTTGTGGTAGTGACGTAATTCGTAGTTGTTTGTTTTACTGTTGAATACGTATTTGATTTTTGAGTTGTACATGAGATTGTTTTTTATGGCGAATAGGATTATCGGACTGGGGAAGGCCGACTTTGATATGGGTGATGTTGTATATGTTGTAGGTTTAGAGTATTTGTTTGGAATTATAATAGTGTGAGATTGGTTCAAATTATTTATAACATTTTGTTTAGGTTTAGAAATCGTTAGGGAGAGTAGGGGAGGAATGTGTTTATTCAGTGGACAATTAATTGATGTGATTGATCTAGAAGGTGACGGTTGAATGGGCTTAGTCTTATTTAATTTAATAAATTCTTTTATGATCTTAGTGTTGTTAATTTGTTGATCTTTTATATTAGAAATGCTGTCCATAATATGATTTAAAGTGTTGGTTTGGGACATTGGTTCATCTATGTTTATATCGTTATTAGGTTGTGGTGAGACTTTTGTTGCTATGTGAAGTGGTGGTGACAGCGTATTATTAAATGTGATACATTTGGGACATATATATATAAGAATGAAGGAGAACGCATGAGTTGGATAGCATAATTGGGAGGGTTGTTGCGATTATTCCATTTAAATGTTAAAGAATTATTATCTTTTAGGCAGTTATAGTGTACATGTATATGACACCTATAACATTTAACAAAGTCAGTTTCTGTATTATTTAAACTAGATTTACAGTGATTACATGATGCAGTGGTGTTGTCCATTATATAGTTTATGACTAGAAATGTAACTAATTTATTATTTCTAGGAATTTGTGTTTGTTTAATTCAGTGATTAATAATGAGCTATAAATAGAACATATTAATAGAGAAAAATATGTGCACAGTATAATAGAATGTAAACAATATTATTGTAAACAATTCAGTGATTTTAAAATTAATATATTTTTAAATAATGATCATATAAATGTTGTTTAATGAATAGAAGTAATGAAATAAATAAATAAATAATAAGTGTGGGATATAGAGTGAATGTTTATACACATGTAGTATGCTAGTATACTGTAAAACTATAGGGCTATAGTATGTGCTCGCGTACTGTATTTAATCGCAAACGTTGGTGATAATTACAATCTATGTTTGTTATTGCTTCACCTTTGAGTTTATATCATATTCAAATATATTATATTATAATTTAATTAATATATATATGTGTGTATGTATGCATTTGTGTATGTATGCATGTGTTTATTTGTGTAAGTTTGTGTACATTTATTTTATATTTATATATGACTAATATTATCATTTACATACGATAACTTATAATTAGTATTTTAATACCTATTTTATTGGTCCGGACGGGGCTTGAACATACTTCATAATATATGTTTTTCTGGTACGTTTGTCAACTGAAATACCCAGGAATCATTGTATTTTATATATATATATATATATATTTAATTAAATCTTATAAGAAATATCTAGAAATAGATTTAATGTGACTGGATATGGAAAAATAGTGAAATATATATATATATATATATATATATATATATATATTTTATTAATATTAAAGTATATATTTTGTATATAATATTAATAGTTTTATTATATGATAATAGTATTAATAACTATGTATCTTGTAACTAATTAATGCAATTATTAATATTCTATAACCTATTATAGGTGTTAAAGTACTCACGAATATAGGTGTCGTACTGGCAGTAATGATGATCGTACGCCTAAGTAGCAACACCTACACTAACTCGAGTTAGTGTAGCTATAGCTACGTAATTAGCGTTGATATTTGTATTTATAACACACTATGTGTATCATTATTAATATTGAAATGCAGTATTAATGACATCGAAAATAAAGTTAATAAAATATTTACGTTTCCGTGAGAAATAAGCGAAATAAAAAATACAAAATAAGTGAATAAAATATAATATATTATTAAATTATATATTATAAAAAGTCAGCTATGCACAGATGTGCACACTCTTTTTTAATATAGAGAAAACTGCGTATTTTTAAATATGTATTAATATTACTAAATTACTTTAATCATTAATTATATTCATGCGATGTTACCCTGTTAAATAAGTATATTATAAAGGAACAAATATTTAGAATCCTATCTGAAATAATTTTTAAATAAATTCTCTCATTAATTTATAATTATTTTTTCCTGAAAATTTTCTGAATTAATTCAAAGATATATTTATACAAAAATATATATATATATTTTTATAGATATATATATAATTAACTGTGTTCGATGATTTAATAGTAACATTTTTCTGTTTCTTCATTCAATATAAATATAATGTGATTTAGAATATATTCTAAATCACATTATATTTATATTGAATGATGAAACAGAAAAATGTTACTATTAAATCATCGAACACAGTTAATTATATATATATCTATAGATATCTCAGAAGTAAAGGGATTGATGGAAGGTGTCTAAAATATAGATATTCTGAGTTATCGAGAGTTGATAAATTTAAGCAAATCAATATCAAAATATATATATATATATATATATATATATATATATATATATATATGAATATAATATATACCTAATAACTTGATTACTATACAGTTGTATTTAAATATGTTTAACAATATGAGTAATTATTACGTAATAATGTAATAACGGTAATATTACTATTATTTTGGATATATTTAAAAATCTATATATATATATAAATTAATATATTTATAATTATTATTTATAAAATATAAATTATACTTTCCTAAAATTATAACTGCTTATTATTATATATATATATATATATAATTTCGACTGCGGACTATTATGATAATTATTTAAATAATTGTATCGAATATATCATTTGCAAATGTGATAAAAAAATATAGTGTAATATAACTGTATGTAGGGGAAAGTCTCCGATTACCGACACCCTCTTGTATCTCAGTAACTATAAGAGATATCAAAAAATTATATATACATGAACTGTTAGTAATTTAATGATAAATATAAATTAGTATTTTGTTTTTAAAAATATTCAATCTTACAATTGTTATTTGATAAAATGTTATATTCTGTTTTTATATTTTAAATATTTGAATAATAACTTTTTTTAAATTATTGTAAATACTTTATTAATTAAAAGAAACTGTAATACTTCGCCAAATATTGTAGATCAATACAATGTTTATAAAAATAATTTAATTTGAATAACTATTAACCAATATATCTTAATTATAGCAAACCATATGATTTTCCTATTACCGACCCCCTAAATTACCCTAATACCGACCCCATGTTATTTATAATATCCAATCAAAGTAGATCCGTATTTTTCTTTAAAATATGTATTAAGTTGTTTGTTTATCATTGATATAGATTTAGGATGCATTATTCCAGTTAATTATATACATACTGATTAATAAATAAATATTAAATTAATATACATTATTTTAATATAATTACAATAAAGTTTAAATTTAAATTTAATATTACTATTAAAACATAATTTCAATACAATATAAATTTCGTGCATTATAATTAATTATATTTATGTATATCTACTATTTTTATTAGATATTATAATACTACAATTATTTATACCTAGATTATTTTAGGGGGTCGGTAATAGGAGAAGGGGTCGGTATTAGGCACATGCATCCGATTACCGACCCCCTGTTTATTCTTGTATATATAATTATATCAACAATTTAAAATAGCCACATTATTCATTACCATAATATTACCCAAATTACAAAATTTCAAGTAACTATATTTAATATTGAATAAGTTATTACAAATAATCATTTAGGGATCGGTAATCGGAGACTTTCCCCTATATAACTTACTTAGAAGTACTCAATTGAAGAGAATCAATGTATTACACATAATTAGGTTTAATATCGATCCCCACCGCTAGGATGTTCTACTCTATATTTCACAAAAGTTATAAATTATAAACTATTATAAAATTATTATTTTATTCGAATTACATGTGAACTATATAATTAAAATTGATAAAATTGATGTATTATACAAATAATAATTATCATTATTTTATCATAATATATACCGATGTTTTTATCGAATCCATACAATAAATGCTTATTTGTAATACACTAGAATATACAAAGTATATCATATTTTTCCAAGATCTTGATTTCCATTATTAAAAAAAATATTTAATAATCATAATTTTTATATATTAAGTTGAATGTTAATGAATTCAATGCTCTGAGTATACACATATATTATTAAAAGTCGACTATAGTTATTTTAATTTAAATGGTTAATGTAACCATTTACATCAAAGCTGTTCATTTATTTTGTGATACAAAATGCCGAGCTGTTGATTTATTAACCCTTTAGATAATTATATTATAGCAATAGTTTAATTATATTTTTCCAGAATATTAGTAAACCTATTAATGAAACATATGAATTAAAAATATATATATACTTAAATAATTTAATATATACTAATTTTGAAGTTAGGATAATATCAGATATAAAATTATTATTCTGGAATATATTTAATAACACTTTATTAATTAATGTTTCTTATCTAAATTATGAAATATTATATAGTTATATTGTAAAATTCTAGTGTATTTAAAGTAAAATTAAGTTTATTATAACTACAAATATATAAATTATTTTATTTGTAGATATCAGAATATAAAATAGTATTAAAAATATATGAATATTATTAATAATTCAGGCTTTTTCATGAATTTATAAAGTTTTATATTAGTTACTAATATTAAAAAATCTCTTTTTATATAATTTTGTTTACGTTTTAATCATAAATATATTTAATTATACGTTATAACATATATATATATATATATATATATATATACACCTACGGACGTATTAAGCATGTGAGCACTTGAATGCACTCTTTCGTGTGCGCTCTCGCGCGCGCTCATGTATGCACACACGGTCACTCTCATACGCATACGCACACGCGGCTCACTATGCGCAGCGAACCGAACGTATCATTAATATATAGGTATATTAGTATCCTATTAAGTATGTGTTGTCGAAAGCGTACGCCTGACCTATTTGACACCGCGGGGCGGGGCTAGCGCGTTCGGGGCGTGGCTAAACACTTCCGGTCGTTATAAAATCGAAAGTTACGAAATCGCCGCTCACTGGACGTTTAAGAGGTCGAATGCCACGTGGTCTCGTCATCTCGTCGTTCCTCGCACTCTCTCATCTACTTTTAGACGCATATTATCTCATTACGCATTTCTAGTTCACCTTCACCTTTAACCCTACCTAAGCACATGGTCGGGTGCACGTTTTCTCCGTGTGTGTATCTTGATATTAATTCAATATATCTACTATATATATAGTATAGGTATAAGGTATTCGATCCTATATTTATCTATTTACATCCCTTAGATTTCAACCGAAACATCTTGCTATCCTTGCACATTTTGTCGAGATTATCGTATGCTATTTTTATTTAGATGTATCTAATGTATGATCTCGAAGACTCTCGAATATTCTCGATAATATTCTCTATCCCTACCTAGATAATATCTTCTAATATATTCTCTGACACTCTCTTCCCCTCTCTACCTCGTAACTCAATCTCTCTATCACAATATATCTGTATCCCCCTTACTTATATCTCCCTACTTCGATACTACATACCCTTTTCTCTCCTTGGCACCAGCTACACCCGCGGGTACCAGATAGATGTTCTCCCTAGCGGTGAGTGTGATAATGTTAACCACATACCGCGTGACCTCTACGCTGGACAATGACACGGATGTCACGTTGTCGGACCGGTCAAGCGAGACGCCTCCACCAGTACTGACCACTCCGGCTATCATCTGGCAAGAGTACAGCGCTGCTAAAGTCGGCGTCGAACTAGGTTAGAATCTAAGTCAACATCTAGGTTAACATATAGTTTAACATCTAGGTTAGCATTTAGGTTAACATATAGGTTAACATATAGGTTAACTTATAGGTTAACATCTACGTTAACATCTAGGTTAACATCTAGGTTAACATCTAGGTTAAGATCTAGGTTAACATTTAGGTTAACATCTAGGTTATAATTTAGGTTAACATATAGGTTAGCTTCTAGGTTAGAATTTAGGTTAACATCTAGGTTAATATCTAGGTTAACATATAGTTTAACATCTAGGTTAGCATTTAGGTTAACATATAGGTTAACATCTAGGTTAATATCTAGGTTAACATCTAGGTTAACAACTATGTTAGAATTTAGGTTAACATCTAGGTTAACATATAGGTTAACATCTAGGTTAAAATCTAGGTTAACATCTAGGTTAACAACTAGGTTAGAATTTAGGTTAACATCTAGGTTAACATATAGGTTAACAACTAAGTTAATATCTAGGTTAATATCTAGGTTAACTTATAGGTTAACATCCAGGTTAGCATATAAGTTAACATCTAGTTTAGCATATAGTTTATCATATAGTTTATCATATAGTTTATCATATATGTTAATACACACATATGTATGTATCACTCATAGATTTATAGTATAAATGTAAACTATAAATCTATGGTATCACTAGTAAATAACACGCCATCATTAATGCCTACTTATATTATACAATAATGTCATGGCATAGTATACATATACTTTGTGTATTTACATCACGTATACGTGTATATATACACTTTAAGAATAGCCTATAGGCAATTATTAAAGTATATACACGTAATTAATAATGTAGTTAATACTTATATATTATTGAATATAGTTCATTATAGAAACTTATTAACTAGTTGTACTTATAAGTAATATATAAACTTGTTAGTATATAATCATTAAGTTATTTTATTATAATAATTGTAATATTAATTGTAATAATAATATTTGTAAAATATCATGGGTAGTAAGTTTATTATAAGTTATATATGTTAAGATTAGCTAATGCATACTCATTTACAAAATTCTTCAGATAATTTCATTTATCCGATAAGATATACAATATGTTATTTCATATTTAAACAACATGTTTTATGATTATATTTTTTAGTAAATAACATATAATAATTATATTCTACGTTAACTATAGTTTAACTATATTCAACATATATGTTTAACTATTTAACAAACAAAGCATATATCATTATATTCCTTATTAATTTTGTAGATCAATAGATTTAGAGTACCTTAATAGATGTAGGATATTTAAAATCTATGTAACAAAACATCTAATTTGAATATTGGTGGTTGACAAATTAACATTTGTGGTAAGAGGTTGTAACCTATTACAATTAGTGATAAGAGGTTACAACCCATTATAATGATTATGATAATTATCATTAGTGGTAAGAGGTTGCAACCCATTACTATTAGTGGTAAGAGGTTGCAACCCATTACTATTAGTGGTGAGAGGTTGCAACCCATTACTATTAGTGGTAAGAGGTTGCAACCCATTACTATTAATGGTAAGAGGTTGTAACCCATTATCATTAGTGGTAAGAGGTTGCAACCTATTATCATTAGTGGTAAGAGGTTGCAACCCATTACTATTAGTGGTAAGAGGTTGCAACCCATTACTATTAGTGGTAAGAGGTTGTAACCTATTATCATTAGTGGTAAGAGGTTGCAACCCATTACTATTAGTGGTAAGAGGTTGCAACCCATTAGCATTAGTGGTAAGAGGTTGCAACCCATTATCATTAGTGGTAAGAGGTTGCAACCCATTATCATTAGTGGTAAGAGGTTGCAACCCATTACTATTAGTGGTAAGAGGTTGCAACCCATTATCATTAGTGGTAAGAGGTTGCAACCCATTATCATTTTTGGTAAGAGGTTGCAACCCATTACTATTAGTGGTAAGAGGTTGCAACCCATTATCATTAGTGGTAAGAGATGGCAACCCATTATCATTAGTGGTAAGAGGTTGCAACCCATTACTATTAGTGGTAAGAGGTTGCAACCCATTATCATTAGTGGTAAGAGGTTGCAACCTATTATAATTAGTGGTAAGAGGTTGCAACCCATTAGCATTAGTGGTAAGAGGTTGCAACCCATTACTATTAGTGGTAAGAGGTTGCAACCCATTACTATTAGTGGTAATAGGTTGAAACCCATTACTATTAGTGGTAAGAGGTTGCAACCCATTACTATTAATGGTAAGAGGTTGCAACCCATTATCATTAGTGGTAAAAGGTTGTAACCTATTACAATTAGTGCCATACATAGTATTATGTTAGTTATTATCATTAGTATGATTAGTAGTATATATATATATATATATATAATATATATAATGTATACATTCCGTAATATAAATACTTCCCATAAGTTAACTTAATAATTATTAAGATAATTTGTATAGTACCTCTAATTAAAAAATTAATATTTGTTTTAATTAATTATTATAATCCCAAGCAATCTCAACCTTAACTTGTATCCACAGAAGTGCATGTATTAATCACACATAATGTATGTAGGGGAAAGTAACCGAATACGGACACTCTCTGTATCACAGAAACCATAAATAATACAAAAAAATGTTTAATGAAGAATCAAAATATTGCTGATATATCCCATAAATTGATTTTTTATTACATTTTTAAATTTATGAAAACAAATTTCGACTTAAAACCTTTTCAAGAATATAAAAATGTATCGAAAACGGACACCATGTAATCACTCAGCGCACAGCATATGAACTATTCTGGTTTTTATAAAAATCGCATGCTTTATAATATTAATACCACCAATAAAGATAAATCTGAAATTTGTATTATTTATATACTTGAATTGTATTATTAAATAAAAAATAATAAAAATAAATAAATTATTAACTTAAATTAGAATAAATTGTTCATAACATTAATTATAATTATAATTATAAATAATGTAATTGCCACTTGTCTGATTGATTCATCAATAATATATAGTTTATCTAGTGGTATATAGGGTGTCGGTATTCGGACATAGGTACCGAATACTGACACCCCAGTTATCTATGGAATTAAAAGATTACATATAATTATACAATCACAATAATATCTATAACCATATAATATTAATATATTGTAATTTTTGAATAAAAATAATGAGTCATAAAATGTTGAGACCATTTATTGTTAAAGTTTCCGTATTGGGTTACTTTCCCCTAAGAATAAACAAATTAAATGATGTTTTTAAAAAATCATCTAGGTCAAATCATAGTTTCGATACTGCACTAAATGTAATTGATATTAAATTAACTACAAGGAAATATCGTATATCTCGATATATCGTGTGCGCCGAGCTAGAGCTACGAACGTCGTTCAAATTTAATAGTTCCAAAATAATTTTTAATTTTTAACTTTAACATTTAACAATTATAATAATTAATGAGAAGTTTTTGTGTGAACGGGCAGCGATTAGGACAAATAAACTCCGCGTATACACGTAATGTATTGAACGAAGCACTTGAACTGATAACATATATGTTATATTTTATATTATTAATATAAGTTATTTATATCTTCTGACTATCCTTCGGCATATTGATTCAATATTCAGGAAAAAATAAATGTTCATTCATTCATATATATATATATATATATATATATATATATATAAAGTGCAAAGTTATAGACCATATAACCCTGTTAAATTTACTCTCGTTATAGATGCGTCACTCAGCCAAACTCTCGTAATATGATACGCCACCTATATAAGGATATATTGGTTATATTGTTATATAGTTATAGGTAATAAAAATACACTACATTATATATAGCTCATGTATATCTAAAAAGTAAATTACATATATAAAATATAATTTACATTTGATCAGAATTTTTTGTATAACATTTTTATACAAGATTTTGCGAAGCTAAGATATAACACTACCTATAGCTATATTAATCACGATGCGTAGATATATCTACGCAACGTGATTAATATTCAGGCATCTCGCTGCTAGCAGTTGTATCGAAATCACTGAAATAAATCAATGTTTGCAACGCTTTTCATAAAATAAGTTAGCTTTACTCCCCACATATGTATAGATTTTAAACATACATCCTATTAATTTGTTATCCTATATTAGTTATGAACACTTAGTTTTCATCATGCAAATAATAATATAAAACATATTATTTTACATTTTAAAAGTGTATAATTTGATGCAAATTTACATTATAATCAACATATTTTTCCGAAATGACCATATGTAGGTGGCGCTGTTCAAGTTATGTGTACAACATCGAATTACACGATTTTGGTATATTTTTCATTACAAATTAATATTTATATAGTTTAATAAGAGACTAATTATATATAATATAGGCTATAGCCAATTGTTCTATATAGGAATAACTTACCAGGGGAAATTATATTTACAGAGTATAATTATGTGTATACATATATCGGATTAATATGTCTACATTCCAAAAGTCGATTATGCATGCACATAAACAATAATATATATATAATATATATTATTTTATATATTATTTTATATTATTTTATATCTTTTGAAATGTTGTTGAAAGGTTGTTTTTGAAATTTTGTGGACATTTAAAAAATATATTTTTCGACATATTTAACAAATATTTTTGACATTTTTAAAAATATATTTTGTAATATTTTGAAATATTTTTTATATTTAAAAAATATTTATTGACAATTTAAAAAAATATATTATATAATATTTTTTATATTCTTTGTATTTTTATTAATTTTTTTTTTTAATATTTTTCCACTAATTTTTGTTTGTATTTTAGATCAAATTTATTTTATTATATATACAATGTAGAATCAGTAATAGCTATATTTAATAACTATAGTTATTATAATAGATAGGAAAACAATCAAAACCTAGCAACGCCGAATCGGTTACGGTTACTAATATGTTGAAATATTTGTTATATTTAAACAAATATTTTTAGATAATTTAAAAAAATATATTTTGTAATATTTTTGGATAAAGTAATTAGCTCGGATACATTAACTAGGAAAATATTTAAAAATATGCAATGCAGGATCAGTAATAGCTATAATTAATAAATAATAGATAGGAAAATAATAAAAAACCAAACAAAGCCTGGTCGGGTAAGGCTAGTATATATAGTATACACATTGTAGAATTTTTATATTAATCTTTGTGTATAAATAAATAAATAAATACTATTACATACATTATATAGCTAGTTTTATAGTTTATTCAACAAAACCTATTACATATACAAATATACAATATATATATACAACATGTCATTATCAATTCCTACCACGCGTGGTATCCTCAGCGAACAATGTCTATAGCGAATCGTATTATTACGTTGTCATCAGTCTGACGATACTACGATACTCTTCTAATAATGACCGTGTAGGATCACACGAATTCAATGCGCCAAGTAGGTCTTCATATCACGTAGTGACAGCTATACCCACGCTAATCTACGCGTACCCCACGCGTAAAACCAGCTCTATAACATATACATATACATATATATATATATACAACAGGTGAAAATATTAATTAATTTCAAATTATGCATTATAGTTACACAGTATAATGCACAAATATTACATAGAAATGTATCTAGGTCATTATTTATTTACTCAGTGATGTACTCAGTATATTTTTATTATATTTTATTTATATATATATATATATATATATATATATATTTTTTTATATATATATATAAATATATATATATAATATGTATGTATGTATGTATACATATAATACAAATATATATATATATGTATGGGAGATCTATGTATAAGTATATCATTCATGTGTATGTATATATATATATGTATATATATATATATATATATATATATCCTTCAATATCCGCTCCTACAACTTCTTCTACATTTGATACCGTTCTCCCTCCTTCAATTATTGATATCTATAATTATATAATTACGTATTCTTCATCGTCTTTTCTGATAATCTTCCTTTTTCTGTCCTTTTCCAAGTAATTAGATAATGATATTACTCCCTTTTCTCTACAATTATATTTAATTTACTAACTTTGAAATTCAGAATTCTTAAAATCATTTTTGATATGTCCAATCATAAAAAAAAAGTTTAGATTCTAATGATTTTCGTAATTTAGACCTATATCCATGCTTCTTATTATAGGTAAATATTTTGAAAAAAATATATCTAAACATCTCTTTAATTATATTAATTATGATAACATTTTTGATGTATACAAAAGTTCATATAATTGAAGCCATAATACTGAAACTGTTTTACTCTCTTTATCATTAATGACATATTATTCTATATATATTATTTTTTTTTCTCTTTAGATAAACATAGCCGATTTAATTATTACAACATGACCTTTTATCTCATGATATATTTATCAATAAAATATCACTAATAGACATTACTGGAGATTCTTTAAAAATATTAATTCTACTTATCAAATATAGAAAATATTCGGTTAAGATTCATAATTGTATTTCAGGTGAGAATATTTCATTTTACTGGGTTTCACATGCATCCACATTAAGTCCTCTACTTTTAACATTTGTATTTCTCCGTTGAAATATATAATAGAACAAACACCAACTGTGGCATATCATATATATATATATATATGCTGCTGACATTAAAAGTTATGCAGAATCTTTTCATCCTGAACCGTTAATACAATGTGCACATTATATTCGTAAGTAGGGGCGTCACAGGGTCACAAAAAGTGGGGGGGATATTTTCAAATAAAATGTATGACATTATTTATTTAAACATGGATCTTCTCCATTCGTATTGCATAATAAATTGACACATTACACTATCATCATCAACTTCATTCAATAGTTCTTTGTGAACATGACATAACAGTAGATTATTTAGTCGTTCGTTAGACATTGAATTTCTCAGCCAAGTTTATAATCTTCTTAGACCGCTGAACGAACGTTCACATGTTACTGAACTAACTTGTTTACATATAAGAATACGAATACGTTTAATAATATTAGGAAACAATCATTTTAAATTATCATATGATCGTTATAATCGTTATAACGATTAAAATAATCGATACATTCGCTTATATTAGTAAAGTTATTTCTTTGGAATATTGATTTTTCCTGAAACAGCTCAACATTATCAAGTTCTGGATATTTTTAATCTAAAATAATATCAGTAATAAATATCAATTTAATGTATTATATATAATTGTATTATAATATAATATAATATATAGGTATAATATACTATATATAATATTATACCTATATATATTATATTATATTATAATACAATTATATATAATACATTAAATTGATATTTATTACTGATATTATTTTAACTATAGTATAGTTATATATAGGGGAAAGTAACCTAATACGGACACTTTAACAATAAATGGTCTTAACTTTTTATGACTCATTATTTTTATTCAAAAATTAAAACCTATTAATATTATATGATTATAGATATTATTGTTATTTTAAAATTTTATTTAATCTTTTAATTCCATAGATAACGGGGGTGTCCGTATTCGGTACCCATGTCCGAATACGGACACCCTGTGTTATAATACGGACACCCTATATACCTCTTGATAAACTATATATTATTGATGAATCAATCAGACAAATTACAATTACGTTATTTAAAATTAATTTTATAAAAAATATATTGTAATTTAATTAGTTAATAATTTATTTATTTTTATTATATTTTAATTAATAATACAATTTAAGTATCTAAATAATAATTTGTTTAGAATTGGCTTTATTGGTGGTATTAATATTATAACGCACGCAATTTTTTTGAAAATAGAATTGTTCATACGCTGCGCGCTGATTGGTTATAGGGTGTCCGTATTAAGACATTTAGAGTGTCCGTATTAGGTACTTATATGACCTCTAGATATATGCATATAACTTTATGAATATTTGATAACAAATGTAGAAATTAAAAATACAATTTTTAGAATGCTTTATATGTTGATAATATAGTGTTATATTTTATATCGATATATTTGTTTAATCTTGAGAAGGTTTTAAGTTGACATTTTTTTTCATAAATTTAAAAACGTAATAAAAAAATCTGTTTATTGGATATATTAGCAATATTTTGTATAATACAAAAATAAAAAATACTTTTTTAGACTATTTTTATAATTATGAATATTTTAATCATTAAATATTTTTTTGTAGGATTTATGGTTTCTGAGATACCGAGAGTGTCCGTATTCGGGCACTGTCCGTATTCGGTTACTTTCCCCTATACTTTTTTATTATTGTATATTTACATATATTTACATATACATAAATTTATATATTTATAATATTAATATCATAGATATATAAATTAACCTAACCTTGGATAGGTTTATATACTGTCTGGAATATATGCATTTCCTGTAGTTTAATATCTAAATATAAAATTATAAATATATTATTAATAAATACATTAAGTATACACCTATAGACCTATACACCTATACACCTATAGACCTTTCAGGCATTTTCATTTTTCTCTTCATTGCAAGTGGTTCGATGTCCAGGCATAGAATTTTTACTTTTATGCTTTTATGCTTTTAAGTTTATCACCCAAATCATCTTTATGACTTTTCAATTCCGCTAAACAAATTTCTGTAATCTTATAAGTATTTTCAAGAGTCGTATTTACATTCATATAACATTTAATAACTCTTTCTATTATGCTGAATATATCAAATTCTTCTAAAGATTTGATTGTATCGTTATAGTTATTTAGAACTTTGAAAATAGCATATTTTCTTATAGTCTATCTTGTTGGAAAAGTGGTCTTATTTTTTCATTTGAATTTTGAGAATGTATGTGTCTGAATTTAATTGTACCGCTGAAAAGAAGTCAAATTTCATTTATTAATGTTAATTCATCTTTAATAGCCACTGATGTTCCAACAGCCTGAGCTATCAGATTTCCACGACGGGCCCCACAATATGTATAATATGTTAAAGGTTGTTGTTTTTGTAATAATATTTTAACACCTTTATATTTTCCGGACATATTAGATGCCCCTGCATATGACTGTTCACGTAAGTTTTCTATTGGTAGATTATTTTCATTCAAATAATTTAATATTAATTATGACAGATATGCTCCTGTTGTTTTTTCAACATTATAAATACCTGTAGACAATATTTATTATTTAATAGGGTAGATTAATATAAATATACATATATATATAAATAAATTATATTAAGATATATAGTTATATTAATTAATTTAATTCAACTTACCGATAAATTAATACTTCATTTGCATTAAATGTTTCATCTACGTATCTAATACAAATAACTTCTTGTTATTGACCAGAAATATCTTGCGTACCATCTCACATAACGCTATAGGGTCCATGAATATTTTTTAATATATTTTTTTTAATATTATTAGCATATATTGCTATAATTTCATTCTGTATTGTGGTGGAAATTAGAGATTTTCGATTTTCTGTATTAAACCATGCTTTGAGCTCAGGAATATCATTGCATATTAATACTATTAACTCTCTAAAATTACCATCTATGGTATTCTTACCTCGTAAATCAATATTTTGAGATACTAAAATGTAATGGATGTTAAAATATGTTTTAAATATATATTGTTTTTCTTAAATTTTGCATCTTATTGATTATATAACAATGGAGTTATAGCTTTAATATGGCATACTATCATAGCATGTCTATGTAATGCAGACTTTGAGTGATCTGAAAAATGAGATATTGATTTTTTTCCAATTTAGATAATCTTTACTTATATATGCCAAATCAGTTCATTTAAATTTATTCCGTTGATTTTCGTTTAAATTAGAACACAGATAACAAGTCATTTTCTTAATTGAAATATCCCAATTAAGCCATGGAAATAATTTGAACCATTTGGTCTGCAAATTAAATTTCCTTGTACCATGTATTGTTATTGGAATATTTTTGACATCTGGATGATTAGCATTGCTTATGCCAATAATTGTTTCAGGTACTATACAAAATAATTTCGACTTTTCTATTGCAGATACACCTGAATTAATGTCAATAACTTCATGAATTGGATTATCCTCATCCGATGATATTTCGGCTTGTTCCTGATTTGCTTGTTCACTCACTCTATCTATTTTATTACAGTATGGAATTTCATTGAAATGTATTCAATTAAACTATAGTTTACATAAATTTACACATATTATAATTGAATAAACAATAGTTTTCCAATTATTAAATTTACTATACAAAAAACAATGATTTTATTACTCTATTTATATAATAAAGTCATAAAATAATTATTTTTATATAGTTAATTTAATAATTAAATAATGGATTATAGACTGTATACAGTATATATATATATATATATATATATAAGATTAATAAACAATATGAAGAAAGTCTCTATAGTAATATATTATTATATTATTTTTTTTGGTGGCCTAAAAGTGGGGGGCTTTTGATATGATATCCCCCCCAGTTTTAAAAGTGGGGGGGACATGTCCCCCCCATCCCCCCCTTATGTGACGCCCCTACGAATTGT
>OZ025241.1:73529777-73582427 GCA_964019155.1 Osedax fenrisi
GAATGCACTATTTATATATTTAACATATATGTTATACCCTGCAGTCTAATATATATATATTAAAAAACGGTCAAAATAGACTAATCATTGAACTTTTAAAGATTTTACCGAATGAAAATGAATTCAATACGCTTTGTTAACCCTAATTAAAACTTGCAGTCTATAGACTGCAGGGTATACCCATACATGTTTAATGAAATTTAGGAATATAGATAGCTTAGCGTTCATATAGCGTGTTTACAAGTTTTAATATTATTTGATTGGACATTATTTAGCATTATTGATTACAAAAGTTTACTAATATTCTAATGATAGCTGTATAATCATGTAATAACGCGTTTCGCTAAATAATATAACCACCCATCCATTAAAACATCGTGGTAACATCGTACCTCCCCCGACGCCCGCAGGAACCTACGCCTCACCGGTGATCCTAATAGTAGGCGTGGTCGGAAACGTGCTGTCAATCATGGTGATGATGCAGAAGGGCAACCGTAACAGCTCGTTCGCCGTCTACCTCTCCGCTCTGGCTCTCTCCGACACCGGGTCCCTACTAACCTGGGCGTACCGGTGGTACATGATGATGATAGTGGGCAGAGGAATGGGCGACCTTGAATGTAAACTAGACGTCGGCTGCAAGTACGCGTTCCGCATGGCCGGCTACATCCTAATCCTGTCGCTGACGGCCGATCGTTACGTCGTGGTTCGGTTCCCGCTCCGCGCAGCCGATTGGTCGAGCCCTTATCGAGCCAGCTACGTCAGCGGCGCCATATTCGTCGCGTCGTTCGCGTACGCCACGCCCTACTTCGTGTGGGGTCGCCAGAACAAGGGCTACGCGTGCGTGTTCATCGGGTCGGGTAACGTGTACGCCACCTACTACATGTGGTCAGTGGTGTTGTTCGGACTTGTGCTTCCGTTCACGTTGATCTCGTTCATGAACTCGGTGATAGTGTTGACCGTACGCAAGAGGCTTCAGTACAGAGGTAAGTGTAGCCAACATTCGACGGTCAGGGAGGATCAGGCTACTACCTCCGGATACGTGGAAGAGGATACCGTCGTCATGGAAGAGGCTCAGGTTGGGTTACGTTATCACTGGGTACCTGTATTGCGCTGTAGCTAATCTTGATGTTATGGTGTTTAAGCTTGTAGCGGGAATGTTGGTCACATGGACGGTCATTAATGACATTAATTATCGCCATTACTGTCGATTGGAAACATTTCTTAGAAATATGCATGTTAATAGCATGATAGTACTTACATATGTTCAAATTCCCTTGCTATAAGATAATACCATTCGATTTATAAATGATTGAATGGAATATTATATTAAAGAAAATAATCATTGGGCACAATTATATGAATAATATATAATATTCATAAATTTTAATTTATTACATTCTATATATATATATATATATATATATATATATATATATATATAATGTATACGCATGTGTATATATATACATATTTCAATAAATAAATAATTTCTAAATATACATATTTGTATTGATAACATTGCCAACTTATAATGTATACTCTATAGAGTACTAATTATATATTACAAATGTTACGTTGTGATATATGTGATCTTGTTATGTTTTATGGTATATTTTTTATTTCACTGTACTTATATTTTCATTCGTAAATTGTAGTATAAGCGGTAATTTTAGATTTAATAAACAGCTAGGTTAAATAAACTATACATTAATCATTCGAGTGGAAATCAATAAATTAAATATAATTATTATTTCGCACTCCGCGCAGCGTCGACAATGTCGACAATGTATTCACGATACACAACCACACTATATATTAACACCCGGCCTACCTTCACCGCCATCAGATCGACATCAGCGTCACCGATAAGCCGGCGAGTTCGGCGGCCGGCTGCAAAGACTGCGCCGTGGCCACGAAACCTTTGACCCGCAAAGACCGTAACCTCGTAAACATCCTGTTGCTGGTCACCGTGTTCTTCCTGCTGTTCAACTCGCCGCAACTTATCCGCGTGGCTCGCAGCTACGTGTGGGACACTAAGGCCACTCTGCGCATGCGCGCTAACGAATACCTCGCCTTCCAGATCACCAACAACCTGAGCAACATCAACTACGCCATCAACTTCTTCTTGTACTGCCTGTCGGGCACGAAGTTCCGTAACGATCTCGCCAAACTGTTCAAACGTTAACGCCATAGAACTAGAGAGAAAGAGTTCCTCTCTAGCTCTGTGGTTAAGGCGGAACGGAAACCAATCGCCGCTAATATTCGCTAGGAAAACCGCGATCGCGAATATCTAACGCGTTAGCTGTATGAAAACCGCGATTATTTATCGCACGGACATTCGCGTGCGGCCTCGCGCCTACAGCGTATACCCATAGGTATAAAAGGTAAGTCTAGTAATACGGGTATACTATAGTATATTATACTCTTTACTATAGTAAAGAGTATACTCTGTGCGATGTACACTGTGTACAGTTATAACGAAAGTTTGTTGTTGCGTGTAATCGATATGACCTCTAAACGAACTCATGTACCTTTGTTAACCTTTGAATTTGATCTCGGTTCAAAATGGATGTTTGTACCTGAACTATATGTCACTTATTGCGATACTACTATGATATATTAAACACACATATATATATAGTCATATCTTAAGTTAATATCGTATTTGAAATGTTCCACGGTTTTCGATGTTTATTCACGTTTGACATGTTTTATGGTGATTTCAAATAATGATATTTTGTATATATATATATGTATACATAAACACGTAAGTGTGTATATGTCTTTATTAACGAAAACTTTAGGTATTAGTTTATTACGTTCGTAAAAAACACCGCACAAATAAAATGTACATAATATTGAATATGATTTATTAATAATCTATGATAATCTATGTTATTTATATATTATATATAGTATTTAATTAAATGCATATGCATGCATGTAGGTATATATATAAAAAGTTCGTGTATAGAAAATCATTCTAAGGCTCTAGATACTCAGTCCATATTACGATGTAGGGCTATATCCATACTATAATAAAATGTATGGATATAAGGGACAGTCTCAGATTACCGACCCCTAAATGAATATTTGTAATAACTTATTCAATATTAAATATATTTATTTGAAAATTTGTAAGTAGGGTACATGTTTTTGTAAGTATGACAATGCATAATATGGCTATTTTTAATTTTTGATATCATTATATTTACAAGAATAAACAGGGGGGTCGGTAATCGGATACATATGCCTAATGCCGACTCCCTTCTCCTATTACCGACCCCCTAAAATAATCGTGGTAGGTAAATAATTGTAGTATTATAATATCCAATAAAAATAGTAGATATACATAAATATAATTAATTATAACATGTACGCAATTTATTTTTTATTGAATTTATGTTTTAATAGTAATATTAAATTTAAATTTAAACTTTATAGTAATTATATTAAAATAGTGTATATTATTATTTAATATTTATTTATTAATCAGTATGTATATAATCAACTGGAATCATGAATCCTAAATCTATATAAATTATACATAAATAACTTACAACATATTTTAAATTAAAATACGGATCTATTTTAATTGGATATTATAAATCACATGGGTTCGGTAATAGGAAAATCATATGGGTTGCTATAATTAAGATATATTAGTTAATAGTTATTTAAATTAAATTATTTGTATAATAGTTATAAACATTTTATTGATTTACAATATTATTCACAAAATTAATTTTTATTTTAATTAATAAAGTATTTACAATGATTTAAAAAAAGTTATTATTCAAATATTTAAAAAGTAAAAACAGAATATTACATTTTATTAAATAATAATTATGTATTAAATATTTTTTAAAACAAAATACTTATTCATATTTATCATTAAATTACGAACAGTTCATGTATATATAATTTTTTGATATCTCTCATAGTTACTGAGATACGAGAGGGGGTCGGTATTAGGAGGGGTCGGTAATCGGAGACTTTCCCCTAAATAGATCAAAATAATATTTATAAATTATATTATTAAATTGGGCATAAAAATGATAGGATATCGTTAAACCAGGAATAACTCAACATAAGAGAGGCTTAAAATATACATTAAAACCATTTGATTATAAGGAAAACACGTCATAGGAGATAAGAATATATTAATAAAACTATCGCTTAATACCTCTTCGTAATGCTAAGTAACCTATAATATTAAACTTCTGGAATGTACATATAGTATTATAAATTTATAACTTAGGCCTACCCCACATAATTATGTGGGGTAGGCCTAATTATTTTTATAAATATTAAATACATTATTTCCGAGTTATAAATTTATAATACTATATGTACATATTAATATACTCTCTAGAATACCTACCTACTCTTCCTTATTTTATTGTCAATGAATAACCGTGATATAATCCAGGGGGATAATATATTACTATGCGCCATTTTTATTAATATCGTAACAATCGGGTAACAGGGTAACAATGGGTAACAATGGGTACTCTGTAACCTTGGATACTCTATGTATAAATAGTACATGATTTAGTGATCACATTAATTATATGATATACAATAATTATATCTCGTATATATAATATATATTTATATATATATAGCAATTGTATTTTAGCTTACAATGAATGTGTCGGCTATTCCATATAGCATAAGAGGAATATATTGAAGAGTATATGTGAAGGTAGATATCCTTGACGTACTCCAATGATGGTTTTGAACGAGTTGCCTAGGTTGTTACTCACCAGGACTGAACTGGATTCGTTATTATATAAAGCTTTAATCACTATTATTAAATCGTGATGGATACCACACTTTTAAAGTGTTGATCAAATTCTTCAGGTTCGTCTGATAATCAAGATGATTTTCTATTAAGGTTCTGACATTTGTAATCAGTTCGACCATACATCTACCTTTACGAAACAATGCTTATTCCTCAGATATAATTTATTCAGCTTGGGGTTACGCAATTTAAGTATTATTTTTAGTAATATCTTATTGAATAATATAGTAAGCTAAGGGTTAATAGTTTGAAAATATGTTCATGTCCCTTATCTAGGGCATGGGCATTACCAATGATTGAGCCAGATAATATTGGCCCAAGAGTGAGTCATATATAAGTGAGGATCTTAGTTGTGGAACTTCCCATATGTTTAATTAGTTCACTCAGTATATTGTCATTTCCTGGCGTTATTCCTTCTTTTAACGTTTTTATAGTAGCGTTAACATCTGATTTGAGTATTGTCAGATCAGAGTCTGAGTCTTTGTTGGGAATATATATATATATATATATATATATATAGAAAATACATAAATTATACTTTTCATAGTTATGTAATTTCTTAGTCGCTTACAATAAATAATGAAATATAAAAAGTGTTAAAATCACTAAATTCAGATGAAGCAGGAATCATTATTTCATGAAAAAAATTAAACACAATCAATTATAATTATATTATATGTACACTTCCGAGATAGTATCTAATGATATCGTTTATAATAACACTGTTTTTTCTATTAACATCCAAATTTGTACATATTTTTATCAAAATAGACTCAATGTGTATAATTTAAAATGTTAACAATGTAATATTGACATTCAAATGTATATATATGTTTAAATAACTACTATAGTCAATAATATATATTTATATAATATAACTTTAATTCTGTATTTAATCAATTCTGATTAATCAAGTTAAATTCTAATTCTAGATTAACGTTCATATTTCATATATAATAGCCACATTATAAAAGTTTGACAACAACATTATTGTTTATAAAATAACAGATAGAATTTAAGGTTTAATGTTTTAAGGTTTAATATTTAAGAATTATCTTTTATTATTATGAAATAATTAATTTCAATTTATTTATACACTACAACGATTGAATATTTTATCGACATTTAACGAGAATTAAGATAACGTTACAGTGTTTGGTCAAACATACGGCTAGTGAAGTAGCATTTATTTCTAATATTTACAATCTAATATCATGCAATGGGTTTATTGATGTTTTGCTTATAATCTGTTATCATATTTATAATTATAATTAGAAAAATATATATATATATATATATATATATAATATCGACTACAGAATATATTAATGATGGATATTAACTGATATTATTCGTAGTAGAATAGTTTCTAGATAAGTTTAAATGTATGATAATAACCAGGTACTTGGTAAGGGAAATATTGTAAAATAAAAAGATATTAGTGGAATGGATAATCAAGTGTGTAATGTTATTAAGATACATTCAGTATTGACTGCATGCTTTAGGTAAGAATCATTTATATGTGAATGATCCATGAGTTATTTTAAATGATCTATTCTGAATAATAAAATTATAACTGTCAATTAAATCTTTAAGTAAAAGAAATATTTCGTAATAAGTGAATAGAATAAATTTAGACAACACGATTTATGATTTTATCATTAATGATTCAATTATTATCTATAGTTTGTTATATTATTATCAATTACTTATTATATAGAATTATTTGAATCCAATAAAAAGAATATATAAAAATAAATTGTTTATTCATTTTAATTGGTTGCATTTTCTTTAATCTCAGTGATATTAACTTTGATATCCTTAATTCCCTCGGCTGCAATACTCTCAGACTTCAGGGAAGTATCCGAGGCCACTTCAATATCCTCCGCAACTGTCGCAGTATCCTTGATAACGTCGCCATCTTTTGAATCTTCTAGGCTATCTTTTACTTGTTCCGGTTCAGGTCGGTTAATAACGATATCCGCAATGTTCTTATTCGTCGTGTTGCTGGCGCTACTCTCTCTCTTAGACGTTTTATGTTGCTCCTCGGGTTTCACGCTAAATGTGTTGATATATTATTAATCTCAATTCAATATATATATATATAGTGAGAAAATCAGCTAACATCGAATGACACATGTATAGATAATGCTGACGTAATGACATTTTACTATTTAAATTCTGTAAATTATGCGTGTATATATATAATCTATTTAAGACAAATTAGATATAACGAAAATTGTATAGATTTTATTTTGAATTGTAATCGACAATCCAAGTTAATTTTATATTTTAGTATCTAACATTAATACACGACGATATATAGTTATGTATTGATATTTAGTATTACGTTGATTAGCAGTAAATACCCCATTAAGTGTACATATATATATATATATATATATATATATATATAATTTATATTATATATAATTTATATTATATATATATATTTGTGGAGTTTATTAATTAATATGACGCTTGGGTGCACGTATGAAAATAACTAAAATAGTTGCGCCAGTGATTAAGCTTAATATATTTTCGGTTCTATATTATTATTCGTTCCTCGTTTTCTTTTTATTTTTATTTTAATTTTTAATATACAAACACCCCCGTAATCACCATGTGTTTTTGTAGTCAATATATCATGATAACAATAATAATATACTACTGTGACTTTATTACTTATTATAGCTATCATATAGGGTAAGTAATATTTATTTAGTATGCGTGTTACTTATTTTAATTATTTTTCATTTCATCATAAATTAATTTTAATCTATATAAATACACTTATATTATATAAATACCTATATTTGCAATTATTATAATATTATTTTTAAATATTCATGGATATATTCAAATATGAACAAAATTACTATTCTTTTCAAGATTTAATTTTAATTATGAAATAATTTATATATATATATATATACTATAAAGATACCACTCTATTGTATAATTGAAGTTTTATCAGTAATCTAAGTGATATTTGAATTACTAGAAGAAATGAATATGTATACTTCTACTTAGAATTTCGATACGTCGATACGTATAACTATTGATAACATTAACATTTATCCCTATTAGATAAATCTACCACTCACGATGAAGATAATAATTATATTAATTATATTTATATAACATATACCAGCGATACCCTGAATATGATATCAGTATATTCATGCTTATACGGGTATTATATATTCATGTTTATAGAAATTCTATTAATAATTTATTCGATCAATTAAATAATATAAAATCACATATTGATTCATTAGATTAACATCAACTACTATAATCTACAAAATGTTAATGAATACAATATATTATAGTTGTCATTGTGTACGTTTATTAAATATTATTCGTAATAGCTAATGATTACCCGTAAATAAAATGTAAACAATCTCATTAATATACTGCATGGCTTATATTCATTTACGATATATTATATTTACTATATATTACTATATAATTTATTCTATAGGTGCATCTAATAGGAAGATAAATTACTAAATATAATGTATAATACTATAAAACACTGTAGTATAGGAGTTATAGTATATGAGTCATAGTATAGGAGTTATATACGATCGTTTTAAATTGAATTCGTAAACATAGACTTCTATACGATATAGAGGGATGCTATTTTATATAAACAACTATCTGCGATGTAATGGTATTATTTGAGCGGTTCCGGTAATATCGATGTGATCAGATTTTACAGTATAAATATATATATATATATTACAATAAACATATATAACACTACAACATTGATGCACACACGCACACACACCCCACACATACACACACCCACACACACACCCGTAGTACTAACCCAGACCCATCCGGTTGCAGAGACTCAGCCTCGCTCACGCGGGCAGCATCCTTGTGCAACATGTAGTTCATCCAATGACTGATGCTCTCCTCTCCAGTCTGTGTGGTGCGTCATTATAGTTAAGTTACGGGTAACTATGTATATTGTGTATTAAGCCGGTTCGGCTGGGTACATTGTTATGAATATTGCCTTATTTCTTTTTGTACGAACTAGATAACATAATAAATTGAATACAAAACAAAAAATTTTAAATTAATTATTGGAGATGCGTTACCTCATTAAAGTTTAACGTGAAGAGATAGGAATTTTAATGTGTATTAAAGATTAATCTATTTAATAAGTGATTTATATTTCGATATATTAATTGCATATAATGAAATATATAATAATTGAAATTCATAATAAACAAATTCATTATGAATTATAGAAAAGAATACACTAAATAAAAATTAAAAAGGTCCATATTTATATTTAAATATGAGTTAAGTTAATTATACTAGTCTCGGTTAATCACAAATTATTAGCTAATGGTGTACCTACCTATATTTCATATTTGTATTCAATTTCTATAATTGTATAATTGTATAATTCTATAAATTGTATAATTCTATAAATTGTATAATTGTATAAATTGTATAATTCTATAAATTGTATAATTCTATAAATTGTATAATTCTATAAATTGTATAATTCCATAAATTGTATAATTCTATAAATTGTATAATTCTATAAATTGTATAATTATATAATTCTATAAATTGTATAATTCTATAAATTGTATAATTCCATAAATTGTATAATTCTATAAATTGTATAATTCTATAAATTGTATAATTGTATAATTCAATACATTGTATAATTCTATAAATTGTATAATTCTATAAATTGTATAATTCTATAAATTGTATAATTCTATAAATTGTATAATTCTATAAATTGTATAATTCTATAAATTGTATAATTCTATAAATTGTATAATTCCATAAATTGTATAATCCTATAAATTGTATAATTCTATAAATTGTATAATCCTATAAATTGTATAATCCTATAAATTGTATAATTCTAGAAATTGTATAATTCTATAAATTGTATAATTCTATAAATTGTATAATTCTATAAATTGTATAATTCAATAAATTGTATAATTCTATAAATTATATAATTCTATAAATTGTATAAAATTATTACAAATTATTACAATTTTGTATAATTCAATACATTGTATAATTATATAAATTGTATAATTCTATAAATTGTATAATTCTATAAATTGTATAATTCTATAAATTGTATAATTCTATAAATTGTATAATTCTATAAATTCTATAATTCTAGAAATTGTATAATTCTATAAATTGTATAATTCTATAAATTGTATAATTCTATAAATTGTATAATTCTATAAATTGTATAATCTATAAATTGTATAATTCTATAAATTGTATAATTCTATAAATTGTATAATTCTATAAATTGTATAATTCTATAAATTGTATAATTCTATAAATTGTATAATCCTATAAATTGTATAATTCTATAAATTGTATAATCCTATAAATTGTATAATCCTATAAATTGTATAATTCTATAAATTGTATAATTCTATAAATTGTATAATTCTATAAATTGTATAATTCTATAAATTGTATAATTCTATAAATTGTATAATTCCATAAATTGTATAATCCTATAAATTGTATAATTCTATAAATTGTATAATCCTATAAATTGTATAATCCTATAAATTGTATAATTCTATAAATTGTATAATTCTATAAATTGTATAATTCTATAAATTGTATAATTCTATAAATTGTATAATTCTATAAATTGTATAATTCTATAAATTGTATAATTCTATAAATTGTATAATTCTATAAATTGTATAATTCTATAAATTCTATAATTCTAGAAATTGTATAATTCTATAAATTGTATAATTCTATAAATTGTATAATTCTATAAATTGTATAATTCTATAAATTGTATAATCTATAAATTGTATAATTCTATAAATTGTATAATTCTATAAATTGTATAATTCTATAAATTGTATAATTCTATAAATTGTATAATTCTATAAATTGTATAATCCTATAAATTGTATAATTCTATAAATTGTATAATCCTATAAATTGTATAATCCTATAAATTGTATAATTCTATAAATTGTATAATTCTATAAATTGTATAATTCTATAAATTGTATAATTCTATAAATTGTATAATTCTATAAATTGTATAATTCCATAAATTGTATAATCCTATAAATTGTATAATTCTATAAATTGTATAATCCTATAAATTGTATAATCCTATAAATTGTATAATTCTATAAATTGTATAATTCTATAAATTGTATAATTCTATAAATTGTATAATTCTATAAATTGTATAATTCTATAAATTGTATAATTCTATAAATTGTATAATTCTATAAATTGTATAATTCTATAAATTGTATAATTCTATAAATTGTATAATTCTATAAATTGTATAATTCTATAAATTGTATAATTCCATAAATTGTATAATTCTATAAATTATATAATTCTATAAATTGTATAATTCTATAAATTGTATAATTCTATAAATTGTATAATTCTATAAATTGTATAATTCTATAAATTGTATAATTCCATAAATTGTATAATCCTATAAATTGTATAATTCTATAAATTGTATAATCCTATAAATTGTATAATCCTATAAATTGTATAATTCTATAAATTGTATAATTCTATAAATTGTATAATTCCATAAATTGTATAATTCTATAAATTGTATAATTCTATAAATTGTATAATTCTATAAATTGTATAATTCTATAAATTGTATAATTCTATAAATTGTATAATTCTATAAATTGTATAATTCTATAAATTGTATAATTCCATAAATTGTATAATTCTATAAATTATATAATTCTATAAATTGTATAATTCTATAAATTGTATAATTCTATAAATTGTATAATTCTATAAATTGTATAATTCTATAAATTGTATAATTCCATAAATTGTATAATCCTATAAATTGTATAATTCTATAAATTGTATAATCCTATAAATTGTATAATCCTATAAATTGTATAATTCTATAAATTGTATAATTCTATAAATTGTATAATTCCATAAATTGTATAATCCTATAAATTGTATAATTCTATAAATTGTATAATCCTATAAATTGTATAATCCTATAAATTGTATAATTCTATAAATTGTATAATTCTATAAATTGTATAATTCTATAAATTGTATAATTCTATAAATTGTATAATCCTATAAATTGTATAATTCTATAAATTGTATAATCCTATAAATTGTATAATCCTATAAATTGTATAATTCTATAAATTGTATAATTCTATAAATTGTATAATTCTATAAATTGTATAATTCTATAAATTGTATAATTCTATAAATTGTATAATTCCATAAATTGTATAATCCTATAAATTGTATAATTCTATAAATTGTATAATCCTATAAATTGTATAATCCTATAAATTGTATAATTCTATAAATTGTATAATTCTATAAATTGTATAATTCTATAAATTGTATAATTCTATAAATTGTATAATTCTATAAATTGTATAATTCTATAAATTGTATAATTCTATAAATTGTATAATTCTATAAATTGTATAATTCTATAAATTGTATAATTCTATAAATTGTATAATTCTATAAATTGTATAATTCCATAAATTGTATAATTCTATAAATTATATAATTCTATAAATTGTATAATTCTATAAATTGTATAATTCTATAAATTGTATAATTCTATAAATTGTATAATTCTATAAATTGTATAATTCCATAAATTGTATAATCCTATAAATTGTATAATTCTATAAATTGTATAATCCTATAAATTGTATAATCCTATAAATTGTATAATTCTATAAATTGTATAATTCTATAAATTGTATAATTCCATAAATTGTATAATTCTATAAATTGTATAATTCTATAAATTGTATAATTCTATAAATTGTATAATTCTATAAATTGTATAATTCTATAAATTGTATAATTCTATAAATTGTATAATTCTATAAATTGTATAATTCCATAAATTGTATAATTCTATAAATTATATAATTCTATAAATTGTATAATTCTATAAATTGTATAATTCTATAAATTGTATAATTCTATAAATTGTATAATTCTATAAATTGTATAATTCCATAAATTGTATAATCCTATAAATTGTATAATTCTATAAATTGTATAATCCTATAAATTGTATAATCCTATAAATTGTATAATTCTATAAATTGTATAATTCTATAAATTGTATAATTCCATAAATTGTATAATCCTATAAATTGTATAATTCTATAAATTGTATAATCCTATAAATTGTATAATCCTATAAATTGTATAATTCTATAAATTGTATAATTCTATAAATTGTATAATTCTATAAATTGTATAATTCTATAAATTGTATAATTCTATAAATTGTATAATTCTATAAATTGTATAATTCCATAAATTGTATAATTCTATAAATTATATAATTCTATAAATTGTATAATTCTATAAATTGTATAATTCTATAAATTGTATAATTCTATAAATTGTATAATTCTATAAATTGTATAATTCCATAAATTGTATAATCCTATAAATTGTATAATTCTATAAATTGTATAATCCTATAAATTGTATAATCCTATAAATTGTATAATTCTATAAATTGTATAATTCTATAAATTATATAATTCTATAAATTGTATAATTCTATAAATTGTATAATTCTATAAATTGTATAATTCTATAAATTGTATAATTCCATAAATTGTATAATCCTATAAATTGTATAATTCTATAAATTGTATAATCCTATAAATTGTATAATTCTATAAATTGTATAATTCTATAAATTGTATAATTCTATAAATTGTATAATTCTATAAATTGTATAATTCTATAAATTGTATAATTCTATAAATTGTATAATTCTATAAATTGTATAATTCTATAAATTGTATAATTCCATAAATTGTATAATTCTATAAATTATATAATTCTATAAATTGTATAATTCTATAAATTGTATAATTCTATAAATTGTATAATTCTATAAATTGTATAATTCCATAAATTGTATAATCCTATAAATTGTATAATTCTATAAATTGTATAATCCTATAAATTGTATAATCCTATAAATTGTATAATTCTATAAATTGTATAATTCTATAAATTGTATAATTCTATAAATAAAGTGATATTATCGTACATGGTACTACATACACTATAGTCTCGCGTCTCAAGTCTTAAAGGGTATGTAATACATGTACGCGGCCTTACCATAGTTTTGTATTTAGTTTCCACGTCTCTCCAAGCGAGGGGCATGTTCTCCGCTTCGGACTCTAAGTGGATGATATCCTCGGCTTCGACGTCTTCCCTGTCGAAGCTCTCCATCATCGATAGGTGGAACTCCGAGTCCATCTCGTCGAATTCGCTACGAGTATTTTGTTATGCAATCGCGGTATGTTATGAAATGAGAGTAAATTATGAAATAGTTGCGTAGAGTATGTAAATATGGTGTTTTGTTATGCAATCATGGTTGATTATGCGATCACGATATGTTATGTAAGTGTGGTATATTATATAACCGCGGTGTTTTGTTAAAGATATAGGAAGGTTGGATGAGGATATTCACGTTAAGAAACATTCGAAGCTGAAACCGTACTTCCGCTCGTAAAACTACGAATTGAAAATATTCGCACAAATCTAACGTATTCGATCTATACAAACGGTATTGTTTGTAAATTTGTGAGAATATTCGCCGGAAGTACGTCCTCAGTTTAATGATGATGTTGGTAATAATGATGATTTGGTAATAATGATGATGTTGGTAATAATTATGATGTTGGTCTGATGAAAGGTCAGTGTTAGTAATGAGAATATATTAAACGAAAAATGTAAAAATTTATATAAACACGCAAATGTTAGAGATATAATATATATTATACAGATATACTATATGATATATATTATTGATGTAATATATTAAATCATATATGAAATATATTCTATTAAACGTATAATACAAAGAATAAGATAAATGTTAAAGTTATGTAGATATTTACTAATTTAGAAAGCTATTTAAAACTACTACAATTAATTTCAATATTCAATAAATATTAATAACAAAAAATAAATTTATGTTATATTAATTACGTATGAATACCCTTATATAAAGTACAGATATGACTAAGATAAAACCTCTTCTCTTCTATGATTAATGAACATCTCTTTTCATTGATATATTTCTTCCAAGGTGCATTTTCCTACATATTATATATATATATATATATATATATATATATATATATATATATATATATATATATATATATATATATGTTTATATATATATATATATATATATGTTTATATTATAATAATTATATTATTAAGATTATATATAATAATAGAGATATTAAATTAATATCTATGTGATACGGATATGAAAATTGTACAAAATAATAAATATAATTTAGTAAAATATTATATACGTAACTATATTTCGTATATCTAAATACATATTTGAAATACTATTAATAAAATCATGTTTGCTTCAAAACAAAATTAGTTATTTCACATTATTGTAAAGATTGAATATAATGTCGATGTACTCGAATCATTTGCTTTAGATGTCTGATTCCAGAGGTAATACACGGATCAGGAACAATATGATATAGTTGCAAACAGAAATTAAATCCATTATTAATTTATTAAATTTATATTATGTAAGTTTCTGTTTAGTTTAAAATAAATGTTGTATCTAGATCTTGTATGAAACAGTGTCCGCAATAAAAAAATACACTCGCAAATCTAGCATTTTATCTAAGATTTAATATTTTAGAAATTCAAATTAAATTTATTCCTCAAACAATATATATTCAAAATACTAACATACTTATTTTTAGGCGGCAAGCATTTTATTCTCTTCGGTGGAATCTACGAGGAAAGCGAATTAGGCATAATCAAGATAGTAGTAGTGGTATTACAGGCATAATCAAGATAGTAGTGGTGGTATTACGGGCAAACTAACCAGGTCGAATATGTTCACGTTGGCGTCCAGCATCGGGAGTTCTTCGATATCCGTCAAGTCCATTATCCTAGTGTAATAGTTACGTAGCGTGTACATTATCATCGGGGATTAATCACAAATGTATGCTCTCTACTATATATATATGTGAATTGTATGTTATTTGATACAATTATATCGTCTATAAGTGAATAAAAATATCTACGCATATATAGTAAACAGTGTTTACTAAACACTCATATATTGTGTTTCACATTGAAGCAAATTGAATGTTTTCACTATTAACAATTTATAAACAATAATGATTATGTGATGACGATGATTATTATCTTTGAATGGAAAATGTTTAACTGTAACCTACACTAGTTATTAAAGAAAACGGTTTATAGATAATATAACATATGTTATTGTATCGATATATTGATATCAATATATAGAATGATTTCAAATTTATATGAAAAAATAAATAATCTGATAAATGTAATTAATAGAATAGAATACTGTTCGCTTTACTGTTTACCGTATAGAGGTAATTCGTCAGTTTATAAGTTCAGCTGAGAGCTTATGTCATAATAATAAATGTTTTACATTTTAGCATTTAAGAAATAATCTGAAATAATCTGAAACAATCTTATAACTTGGTAGAATAGAAGAAATATAATATTGTACGAGATTAGAAAGTATATTATTACAATTAAATATATAATTTAATAAATATGTCATTACATCACTATTGTAATTGTTATAGGTTGAAAAACGAATTAATATGTTACTATTGTAGTTTAACTATGAATTAATAATAGATATTCTAATAATAGTATTAATGTCAAATGTACTATATGGAGAAAATTAAATATTAAATGTTTCATAAAGAGAATTAAAATGAAAAAAAAAGAATAGTTTAATTATGGATTTAGCATTTATTCATATTTTATAACAATTCAATGGGCAAACTAATTGTATTACTAGTAATACATGTACTTTTGCTTTAAGTGATACAGTATTATGTGATGATAATAGTTGTGCATCTTCGTATTTAGTATATATATATATATTTATATATATATATATATATATCTTTTTTTTTCACTTCCTGGTTCATAATGTTGATACATTTATAATTATAAAATTGTTTAGATCTTCAAATATCAATATAAAGCTAAGTCATCATATACTATAATATTAACATAATAATTATAAATATATATTACATATTTAACATTTATAAATTAATATTACAATAACTTGATTCATCCTTAAATTAGCATTATATTACATATTTTTCAAATCACTGAACCGTGACACTATATTATTCATTACATTCTATATTATTTTACCTAAGCAATATATTTATATATATATATATATATATATATTTATTTATATATTTTTTTTTTAGTAGTATATATATATTATAGTAATTACACTTTAAAGTTATATATATTTTGGTATTTGGTATTCATTTTTGGTATTTGGTAATTAATTGGATAATATATAAAATAAATAAATTTAATTTCTAAGGTGCATATTAATTTATTTATAGTAAGTATAATATTTGGTATTTTGGTATTCATTGTTGGTATTTGGTAATTTATTGCATAATATATACTTAATTTAACTCTCATAACTATTTGAATATATGATTATTATTTTATTTTCTAAATAAATTATTACTACAAATTATACATCTATATATATATATATATATGTATATATATATTACATTTTATATTTAATTATCAAACATTAGTGTACTATTTATTACATACTAAATTTACTTATGTAAATAATTTTATATTCACCATAAAATCAAAATATATAAAATATACACATATGCATTTATATTATTGATTTTTCATTCAAATAAACAATACTTGTATTTCTCTATTCATAGAAATCAATATAATAAATTCGAAACAATTCTTTAGTAATTTATTGTTGATAATATACTGAATATGATATTCACAATTATATAATTATATACATAAATAAATTGTATACATGGAAATATATTAATACATAATATTAACATTATATTATTTTATATATATGTTTATATATTTATAGATTATTTTATTAATTTGTATATAAGTAATTTTACTAGGTATATGGGTATATATATATATAATGTCACCTATTTCTAATGATAAGTTGTTAAAGCTTATTACTGACTTGACAAATAAGGTTAACAGTTTAACTGATATTGTAAAATATCAAACTAATCTTATTCAAGAACTCAAAGCAGATAATACACAAATTACAAACTTAATAAATACGGAATTTAAAAATAATAAAGATACTTTAGGTGAACTACCAATAAAACAGCTAACTAGATCCTTAAATAAACTTGATAATGAGAATAATAATAATATCTTAATACTTACAAACTTGAATAAATGTGATAATTTAGATTATCAAAACAAAGATAATTTAATTAACTTTATTAACTCTAAGCTTGATTATGAATTGAATAAAGAATCTATTGTGAACATTAATAAATTTAATAATAATTCACATAAAAATAAAGATACTTCCGATAATACACAGACTGATGACAAATATTTTATTAAATTTACTAATCACGACATAGTAATAGAAATATTAAAAAATAAATTAAAATTAAAAGGTTCAAAGTATTACATTAATATTAAACATTCCATAGAAACAGATAATATTTTATATAGTACCAGAAAATTAGTAAAATCTAAAAAAATATTTAAAACTTGGGTTTATAAAAACAAAGTATATATTAATATAGATGATAATAATGACAATATTTATATATCTGATACATCTCAATTAAATAATCTAGTGTAAGAACCAGTAATTTACATAAAGCAATAAATCAAGTAGGTATATATATCATCTTATTATATCTTATTATTTATTCAAATGGATTTTGATAAATGTATTGATATTGACACTACTACAAACTGCAGATATTTTAATAAAATCGATTTCAATAGAAATACTATTTCTATAGATAATTCAAATGTGTTTTCTATTATCCATATAAATGCATGTAGTTTTGTTCATAATCATGAACAAATTGAAAATTATCTTTATGAATTGACATTTAAATTTAATATTATCATTATTAGTGAATCATGGATGAAAGAATCTGATATTGAAAATTTTGAATTACCTAATTATAATTCATTTCATACTATACGCACAAATAAAAGGGGTGGAGGAGTTTCCATTTTTATTAAAAATTCACTTAAATCTGAAGTTGTAAACTACCTAAGCAAATCAATAGACAATTTTTTAGATATTTTAACTTTACAAATTTTGACTAATGATAATAAAAAAATATTAATAAGTGGTATATATAATTCACCTACTTCCAGTATTACTAATTTTACAAACTTTATAATAAATAATTTTTCTAGACTATTGACTAATGATATTTTTTTATGCGGAGATTTTAACATTGATATTTCACGGACTAATGATAATAATATTTTATATTTTATAGACAGTATGAATTCTTTAGGCCTATTTCAACTTATTGACAAACCAACTAGGATTGGTGATTATTCCAATACAATTATTGATAACATATTCACAAATTGTAAATCGTCACCAGAAATCGTTGGTTTATTTATTACTGATATAAGTGATCATCTACCTATTTTTTCAATTTATAATAATTATTTTACATATAATTTAATACTTACTAAACAAAAGTATATAACATTTAGATCATTAAATTGTTCTAATATTAATTATTTAAAAAAATCATTATTTGATTACGATTGGAAACATATATATGATGACAATGACCCGAATAGTGCGTTTGAATCTTTTTGTAAAATATACACTGATTTATATTTTAAACATTGTCCTTTAATAAAGAAAAAAACTTCAGATTTTTATAATAAGCCCTGGATATCTGACAATTTAAAAAAATGTATTGCTAAAAAAAATAAATTTTATAAATGTTTACTTAAAAATAATAATGCTTTTAATAAACAAAGATATATATCTTATAAAAATATATTAATATCTTTAATCAGACTATCTAAAAAATTATATTTAGAAAAAAAAATTGACAATGAAAAGAATATTAAAAAAAAATGGAGGTCTATAAATGAAATTCTGAATCCTAATTCAAAAAATAAAATTAAGTGTCCTTTCAGTAATATTACCAAAGAAGATGATCTAAAAACCGCGACGATGTTTAATAATCATTTTTGCACTCTAGGTAAATCATTATTAGATAAAATTCCTAAAACTAATAAATACACATTTCCTTCAGAATTAGTAAATAACTTTTATTTTTACCCTATTTCAATTACTGAAATTGTTAAAGTTGTGGAAAATTGCACTATGAAAACTTCCAAAGACTTATATGAAATTGACATAAACTTAATAAAAAATACAATAGATGAAATTAAATATATATTACAACACCTTTTTAATATTTCAATTTCGCAGGGTATTTTCCCAAACATACTTAAAAAAAGTCAAGTTATTGTTTTGTTCAAAAAAGGAGATAAAAGGTTACCAGGTAACTATAGACCAATTTCTCTATTATCTCAATTTTTCAAAATATTTGAAAAAATAATTAAAAATCGAATGAATGAATTCATGAATAAATTTTCTAAGATTAATGAATCTCAATTTGGATTTAGGCAAAATAGTAGTACAAATGATGCTTTAAATTACCTTATGGAAAACATAACTAATAAATTAAAAAGTAAATTATTATCAGCTATTTTGTCAATTGATCTATGTAAAGCCTTTGATACAATAGATCATGAATTACTAATACTTAAAATGGAAAATGATGGTTTTAGAGGTGTTGCAAAAGATTTTTTTACTAGTTGTCTTGAAAATAGAATGCAATGTGTCATTTACAATGATATTAAGTCTGATTTTATTAATATTAATATTGGTGTTCCTCAAGGTTCTGTTTTGGGTCCTTTACTTTTTAATATATTTTTAAATGATTTACATATTGTTTTTATTTCTTCTATTCCTATATTATTTGCTGACGATACTAATTTAATTTTTAAAGATAAAGATGTTAATCCTCTTAAATTAACTATGAATAATGAACTTAAGAAATTAAATATATGGTTATCTGAAAATAAACTAACTATTAACATAGATAAATCATCTTACATTTTAATTCATGATAAGTTTAATGATAACAAATATATAAATAATTTTGTTTTACATATAAATGGAAATATAATCAATAGGGTACGGTATTATAAATTTTTAGGAATCACTATAGATGAGAAATTAAACTGGAAAAAACATATAAATAATATAGCTAATAAGCTTTCTAAAGTTGTATCTATTATACATAAATTAAAATATTCTCTTACTATAAAATCATTAAAACTCATTTATAATACATTTTTTCTACCTCATCTAAATTATTGTAATACTGTATGGTCTACTACATATATATATAATCTAAATAGATTAATTATTATACAAAATACAGCCATCAGAGCTATTTTCAATATTTCAAATAGATGTAATACAGATAAATATTATAAAATATTGAATATCTTGAAATTTACTGATATTGTAAAATTAAATACTCTAAAATTTATGTTTAGGATTTTTAATAATTTTACACCAATCATTATCAAAAATATGTTCTCTATTAATCAATGTATATATAAAGTCAGAGAAAAATTTTTAAATTTGTTATTCCTTCTTTCCGTCTTAATATAAAAAAATGTTGCATAACTCACAATGGTCCATTTTTATGGAATCTTCTTGAAAACAGATTTAAATTATTATATAATATAAATACGTTTACTCAAAGTTTAAAATATAATTATATTTCGATGTATTAAATGCTTTAACTGATTTTATTCTTTATTTTATATTATATCTTACATATCTTACATATCTTACATATCTTTTATACATATTTTCCAACTATTTATTTTTTTTAAACTATTTTTTGTTAATTTTATATACTTAATTTTATTTATTATATTTTATTTAATTTAATTTATATTCAAACATGATGAAGTAATTACTCGGGAATGGAATTTTTTAATTTTTTATTAATTTTTTAATTTTTGTTTTTAATGTACATATTTGATATATATGAGCTTTTATTATATAATATAAATATCCAAATTGTAATTTTTTTTAGTAGATTTTTTCTGTAATTTATTATATTTTTACATTTAATTATTTTTGTTAATATGTATTCATCAGTATCTTCATTTAAATTATATAGTGATAATAGAGACTTCTTTCATTTTCTATATTTATATTTGTATATGTATATTTTTGTTTATGTAGGTATGTTTGTATGGGTGAACCTATATGTATGTATATGTATTTGTGTGTGTGCATTTGTATATGCGTGTATTAATGTACGTATGTGTGTATATGTGTATATATATGTATATGTATATTCATATATATTTTATGGAAATAATATATTGATATGACAATATCGTTGTTTTATTGAATAACTCATTATTTATTTATATAATTTTATCAAATAAGATTGCATCCTTTTAGTTTTTTTTTTTAGTTTTGTAAAAATTTATCAAATTGCCTATTATTTTTTATCATATATATTTGTATAATTATTTTCCATTCTCGAATAATTAACAGGGTAGAACTAGATAAGCCTTGCTTTTTTTCTACCCAGTAGTTCGCTACATCTTCTGAGTTATATATATATATATATATATATATATAGGAATAATGTGAATACAAATTATCTATATAAAGATGGACTATATTATAAATTTTAAAAATGATGCTATACTGAGGTAAACCATATTCAAATTACAACATGGCAATGCCGTATAAGCAATTAATAATTAAAACTTATATTTTCAAGATAACTTTTATTTAAAAAAAATCAAAAACATTAGGAGAAATACAAATTTCGTTTGAAGCCAAATGATAAGGTTATTAATAATGGTATCAAAGCCATATGAATCATATGATATGTAATGAGAGAATTGTTAATAAAATTCAATATTATTATATGTAATTTATATTTGAAATTGGATATATATTGTTTTCAAAAATTACAAAAATTAGTAAATAAATGTTTTCAATCTATATATATATATATATATATATATATATATATATATATATATTCTATCTATAGTATATCGGCTACATATACTCTAGAAATCTGACATGCTATGTTTGAAATATATATATATATTTCTCCCAAATATTAAAAAAATATAATAATATATTATAAAATGTACTCTGAATGTCACTTTTAATACTAGTTAATGTGAGAACATTTTTGTTTGTTGAGATATAAGTAGATTAATAGACGTTCAGTAATTTTAATAATTTTAATAAATAAAAACTTTCTTAAATTTAGATAATCAATAATATAACAGTTAGGTACAACTATACAATTATACTATTATACAATTATACTAAATTATATAGTAATAAATTAATCGATATGTTTAAATATTTTACAATTTCTATAATATTTATTTAACATTTATAAAAACTAGTTTTTATTGTATTTTTAAAACAGATTATTTATTACAAATTTCTTACAATATTTATTATATATAATAATATCTGAATTCGTAAACAAATTACATCAACAAAATAAGTATAATAATAAAATTATATATTTTGAATAGAAAAGTATTAGTTTTCTCTACAAGTAAATTATTAATGATATGATATTGTTGAGTAAAAAATGTATTGTTAATTATAACACGATAAATTTGCCGTAGTTATGTTATAATGATTCTGTATAATATTGATGAGGAAGGATGAAATGTGTACAAACATTAGAATTTGACAAAGTTGACACTACTATCGATGTTACTTATGACGAAGTATTTTATTGTAACACCAATTTAATTATGAAATTCTTATAGCGTGACAATAATAGATATAATAAAGATAATTAATACAGAAAGTGTATAACGCTGCGAAAATTAATATAGGTTAAGTTGATAAAAAAAACTTTTCACAGGAAGGCTTCTAATCTCTGGAACAGGCTACCGAGAAATTTAATGACAACAGATATGACAACAGATATTCAAAAAAAAGGATAAAGACATTTATCATTGACAACCCCATTATTTAAACCGCCACTTCTATCATATCCAAATTCTTTGTTTTACCTCGTATTTTTGTTTTCTCATTTTTCGTTTTTTTTTCTCGTTCTCATACTCTCAAGAATATAATATTATTTGAGTATCTAAATAAATACCTATCATCATCATCATCATCATCATATGTGAACGAGGAGGTACTTCTAAGATTCTACTGATGAAACCGATACCGATGATGATGTGACAATAATAGATATAATAAAGCTAATTAATACAGACAATGGGTAAAGCGGCGAAAATTAATATAGGTTAAGAACGGATATGTGAACAAGGTAATTAAAATAAAGGTAATTAAAATAAGGTAATTGTTAGATTCTACCGATGAAAGCGATGCAGGTACAAACCTCCTAGCGGATGCCATGTTACTGTTAGCCAGCGTGTACATGCGATGCAGTTGTCGGGCGTACAATAGTCGCGACTTGTTCTTCAACTCGCTGTACTTGTTCTTCAGCCTGAAACGCGGGTGATTCATGTGTACGTGGTATGTCGCATGAAACTTCTTAAACGCGTTATATATGGCGTAGAAGAGACGAGAGCGAGAAGAGTTAATAGTTGAAAATATATATTTCCAGAATATTAAATTAAATAGCATAGCTTTGACGGGAAGTAAATATAATTTTAATATTATATTATATAAAATAATATTTATTTTAATTTAATAATTAATTTATGTTATATTAGCATATGAACTACACATTTATAAACGTATTAATTCATTTATATTATAGATTAATAGATGATAAGTAATACGAACATTATATCGGTAAGATATTAATTAAAACTAAGTATGTATATTTAATATATAGTAGAATAAACTGATTCATTAATTTGTGAATAACTAAAGTGATGTGGTTACAACGAGATGAAAACCTCACAGCTGGGTCTTCCATCTTATCTTCCAGATGTAGGAACAAGCAATTCATCTCCGGCATGTCCATCTGAAATATTTAGTACACTTTTATTTACGGCAACATATATATTTGGTATTCAATTTAAATAATATAAATTAAATTCAATTCAATGAAGTCTACAATTAATCATTTCTCTGTGAATAGTACTGTACAGATATCCGTTAGAGGTTGTATTATCATCATTATATGCAATAATTACATTACATTATGGGCATATTATGCTTAATAGATAATAAACACTGAATTTATTAGAATTAACGCAATATAATTGATGGTGTATAAATATACACAGATTAATTAAAATAAGTTTAATATTATTTATTGTAAATCAGATATATAAATATAAAATTTCATAATATATAAATGTATAAGTAAATCAACTATTAATTAGTAAGAATATAGAGTTACATTATAATTTAAAAAAGTGGAGATGAAAATATTATATTATATTATTAAGATCGCAAATTTAATAATTATCGGGGACTTTTGATATTCATATATGAATAATAATATAATGTGTATAGTTTAAACATTACATATAAATTAATGGTATATATTACATCATTGTCGGCCTATTACATAACCTTCATTTGTTAACAATAACATTATTACCCTACTTTTATAGTAAGTTTTATAGAAATAAAAAATACGTATATATATATTTAAAAAAAAGTTTTACAACAAATATTACCATTATAAGAAATTACCTTCGACCTTATACTGACCTTGGGGTGTATCTTTTCTATTTCTATTGTTTTCTCTTTCGTTAGTTGAAAAATTGTCTTCTTTATTTGTAATTTTTTGTGAGATTTCTTTTCTATTATAGGTTCAAGTTTCAGCTGCGGGATTTGTGATCAATGATTAACAATAGTTGATACTATTAGATAATAGTAGATAATATTATATAGTTTAGTAATTGATAAAATAATTTCATAAATATGTAATAATTAAATAAATAGAAAGAATACATATATATATATATATGTATGATTTATTATAAATTGTTATAGTTAACGATATTCGAGAAATATTTAATATGATATAAATATAAATAAGAGTATTCATATTAAGTAAATGCTTATTAATTAATATGTGTTTAGTAGCTAAAACTTTACATTAAATATAACATCGGAATAGCACGTATTCTATATACATTATATTTATATATATATATATACATGAGGATTTCTTTTAAGATGTTCATCCTTCCTGATGTTCTTGATTTGGGGTTTATCCCAGTAATCCAGCAGTGCGTCCAGGGGCTTCAGAGAAGTAGGCCGAAGTTCTGCCGTCACTTGAGCTGTTTAACGAGATCATACCGTTATATAGATGTAATCATTGAATGTTTATTTATACACAAAATCATAGTTGTATTGATTAAAGGATACACATATTACAGGCGTTTAGCAATATATATATATATATATATATATATATATATATATATATATATATATATATATATGTATATGAATTTAATGAATAAAGAGTGATTGTAAAGAAATTTATAAAGATTATTAGGATTGTATTAAAAAATTAATTCACTATTTAGTCTAATAAATAATAAATCTAAAGTTATTTGTTCACAACATATCATGTGTGAATAATAATATATAGCCTCACAACAATGGTATTAAGTACCGGGTAGCTGGCATGTAGAATAGCCCATAACATGTATATTATCTGATATCCGGAACCATACTACTACGACCCATAACGATACGAAGTGTAGAAAAAGCCACAAACGCCTTTCTAGCTTCGAATGACGGGTCAAAACCTATAACCAAATTCATCTATACTGTGAGTTTATTGTATTGTAGGTTTTGTTAAGGTGCGTGTAGTGTGAGTGTGTAAGTGTAGGGTGTGAGATTTGTGTAGCAGGACACTTGATCTGATGGAAAGTCAGTTGATACATCGGGGTGGGTACAACGACGGTACCCAGCAAACACAAATAGCCTCATAATAGCAACATAATAGCAACATAATATACTTTTAAAATTAATAGCAGCATAATAATAGCATAATAGACTTTAAATAGCAATATAACAGCAGCATAATAGCATGACAAATTATAGCAGCATAATAGACATTTAATGGCAGCATAATAGCAGCATAATAGCACACTGTAAACATTTGAGGCTATTAAATATGCTGTTATATTTCTATTATGAGGCTATTATTGTTATCTGGGTAATCTGGCCATCTGTCCAACTTTCTATCCAATAAACCATGTCACCGAGTGCATGTGAGTGTGTGTGTGTGTGTGTTGATTAGTGCAAACCGAGGGGGTTGGAAAGAGACGACACCATGGTAACGGGTACCATTTTCCTCTTCTTGCGGAATGTCGGCAGTTCCTCGTATTCTTGAGGTTCTAAAACGGTGCCGGGGGTACAACGCTATAACGGTACCACCCTTTAGTAGGGGCGGCGGCGGTCCCTCTAGTGGAATGTGCTCCAGATGAAAGGAGGGGGCGTGGCTTCGGATGGAGAATGAGGCGAAGAAGGTCGATCGATTAACAGCGCGAATGGAAGGGATAGGAAGGGGTTACAAATATTAAAACAGGTGAAAGACACGAACGCACACACATTAGTACACAAACATATATTTACATACGTACGATGGCGATGTATATATGGTTTACAATAAGAACAAAACACATATTTACGAATAACAACAATGGTAGGTGGGTTTATGTGTACGTTATTGACAATGAACGAATGACATAACCTAAATTATTGACACCACTATTATATATAATACGCGTTGCATAGTTAAGGGTATCCCCTTAAATAGAATGCCCACGTATACACATATGTATGTGTGTTACGGTAGTGATGATGGGTGTATGATGCATGTAACCACCATGTTAAATGTTGAGCTACGGCTGTGATGGAGGTCTTAAATGTATTGATGAATACCAATGAATATCTAGTTTCGTTATGACTGTGCAAATATTAGTGGGTTAAAGTAGTAAGTATATTAGTGGGCCAAAGTACTAAGTATACTAAGGTTAAAGTAAACATTACGCGTTAACTTTAATTCACTTCTATGGTTGTTGATACACATAAATCAGAGATAGAGGTCATATCATGTGATTATTTCAGATATGTGAACACCGATGAATGCCTATCTCACCACTACACTACTGATACAAAATTGTGTCAGTGTAGTAGTAGTAGTAGTAGTAGTAGTAGTAGTAAAACATAGCTTTTTCATTAATTACTATAGTAGTACTACATAGTATAGTAGTACTACATAGTATAGTAGTAGTAGTAGTAGTAGTAGTATAGCATACCCTCTAGAGTGTAGTATTAGTAAAACATAGATTTTTCATTAATTAGTATTGTAGTAGTAGTAGTAGTAGTAGTAGTAGTAGTAGTAGTAGTAGTAGTAGTAGTAAAGTAGTATAGCATACCCTCTTCCTTAACTTGTACAATAGACTAGAGTGTGGTATTAGTATAGTACATCGTACTTCTACAACGCTATAGTACTTACGCTATAGCACGTATAGCTTACCTTCTTCCTTGACGAGGAAGTACTTGCGATAGATATCTGGTTTCTTGACGGCGCACCAGAACTTGTTTACCTCCTCGTGCGTCTTCAGCTTGCCTTCCTTGATTAGCCTCTTCTCTAGTTGTACAATCTACGATCAAAGAGGAGGGCGGGTTATAGCTATTATAATAGTAGTAATAATAGTAGTAATAATAATAATAATAATAATAATAATAATAATAATAATAATAATAATAATAATAATAATAATAATAATAATAATAATAATAATAATAATAATAATAATAATAATAATAATAATAATAATAATAATAATAATAATAATAATAATAATAATAATAATAATAATAATAATAATAATAATAATAATAATAATAATAATAATAATAATATTAATAATAATAATAATAATAATAATAATAATAATAATAATAATAATAATAATAATAATAATAATAATAATAATAATAATAATAATAATAATAATAATAATAATAATAATAATAATAATAATAATAATAATAATAATAATAATAATAATAATAATAATAAAAAAAAACACACAATGTGTATCGGAGTAGTAATATGTATATATATTTACTAATAAAATAATAATTTCAATATAATTTGATATAAGAATTAGAAAAACATAGTAAAGAATGAAAAATGTGTATTTATATTGAAATAAAATAATTATATAATTTTAATTTGAACAAAGACCAATGTTAATCTATGCATGATAGGAATAGTATATGTAGCGGAATATGTAATACGTAATAAATATAATTAAGTTTAGATAATTCGGCTAATTTCGTGATAAATAACTTTATATTCTATTATATCCATTAATTAGTAATAATGTAAAAGATAAAAGGTAATAAGTAATACATAGATATTATGTGATTTAAGCAGAGTATCCTATGCAACATGTATATATGATTACCAGATAATGTTCAGACTTAGTGATGTTCTTCATGTAAGATGCATCGAGTATTACCTCGGGCTTCTGTTTCAACTGATTTCTTACCTAAAATCACAACATATTAATTAAGTTAATTATTAGTTTCATCATCATCATCTTCATTATAATTATAATAATATCACCGCATAAATATATATATATATATATATATATATATATATATATATATGTCACATATAATATGTATATATATATATATATATATATATATATATATATATATATATATATGTATACATAAAATAACAATTTATTGCAAATAGTATTTCATCTTATCAAGTATATATAATTTAAATATAATAAAATATATATATATATATATATATATATATATAATACATAGCATATTATATTATATAAAATGTGTTGATGCGTGATGTATTAATAAGTATTGCATAATAACATATAAGGGCTTCAATGTTTTTGGTTTTTGAGCGGCCATTTTCTTTTTTTGTCTGACAATCTATTTTGATCAGTGAACAATATTTTAGTAAATAATTAATTATATAAAAATGATAAATAATATTATATTATTATGATTAGCGTTTATTAATTATTTATTTATTTTTATTTAAGTACATATATAATTGAAATATAAAGTTTAAATACGCACCTTATACGTGCACGCAACAATAGAATAATGCGTAGAGAACGATAAATAAAACAAAACTATATAATAAATCAATGTATATCAAGCGTAAATGATGCATCGAGAATTTTTTTAGTGAATAGTATTAATATTATATGAAGTAAAGGTGGCGGCTTTGAGGTGAGATATAATTTGACCTATTAATAGATCAATTGATATCGATACCTCTGCAGAATACAAACAACAAAACTAAACGATATTCAAATATGAATAAATTTCAAGGAGTTATATATTATACACATTATTATTACAAGCTTTAATTTTATAATGTTATCGTTTTATTTAATTTTAATATGGGCAGGGTTTTTTAAATTTAAAATAAACGCATAAATTGTTATTATCTTTATAATTAAAATCTTATAATATAAATATAAAACCTACCGAATATAATTATATGTTCTGATGCCCATAATAATATAAAACAACTAAAATAAGAGATAAAGAGCAAACTATATATATATGTACTATGTGAAACACACGCCTCAGTTATTACGTAATACCAGGGATACACGTTATTGCGTAATGATACATGTGATATGGCATTATTAAGGTAAAATACCTCAAAAGAATTCTGACTATTTTATTTGTCCGTTTATTGTTTTTTTTGTATAATGATTACAATAATAAAATGTATCTTATCTTATCTTATCTTATATAAGGAAATATGTATATATATATATATATATATATATATATATATATATATTATTTTCATATCCCTTTGCACTAAATCAATGAATCACTGTCAAAAAATCCAAATATATCCTATTTAATTATAGTGAAGCCTATTAGAAAATAAGAATTGTAAGGTAATTTAAACATTAATCTTAAAAGAAAAAACTATTAAATTAAATTATTCCAATACATATTTCTAATCTATTATATATATATAATATAATATTAAAGATATAACATTAATATATAATATTAAAGATACTAATCAAATGATAATAGTTGCTGGGCATTAGATTATACTGTTTGGAATAATACAATAAATAAGTAATTCAAGTATTATATGCACAAGGTATTATGTAGCAATAGCAATAGCAATACAATAAGTAAATGTGTTTAGAATATATATGTTATTCAAAACATATAAATAGCATATAATATCACATATATTAAATATATGAAATTAGTATATTTTTAATTACGATGTATATGTTTGAAATACCATTTATAGACAACATTACTAAAATATAATATGAATAGCTATGATAATGATATGTAAATTAAATAATCCGTAATTAAAGTATATAATAGTTATATTGTATATTATCAGTGTTTATCAAATCATTATTTGATTCTATATACGAATATATTTAATATATTAAATAAACGTATTTTGATAGGTTAAATAAATAATGCATTAATAATTATTTATAAATGGTATTATGCATCTAATAATTAATGTATTTAATTATATTTAATAAAATTATAATATAATAATATAATTATTTCAAAGTAGACATTATTCAAAGTAGACTAGTATTATATTAATCCTCAGTAATATCATATGGTAAACAGGTAAGTAAGTAAGTGACTAAAGCTTTATTATAATACATCAATGGAACATAGTAATACCATTAATTAGTCAATTATCAAACGTGTAATTGTAATATATATTGTAATATATATATGTACATAAATAGGGATTATAACATAGGATTATGTAGGTTGGTACTAGGGCATTGTTATACTGGGTATACAATAGTCAATACGCTAACACTAGAACAAAAGATAGTACAATATAATAGATATTAGATTTAATGCATGATCAAATATTAATACGATAATAAAAAGGCGATAGATCATATATATATACATATATATATATATATGTATATTTAATGGTGTTCGTAATTTACGAGCAAATGAGTGACGTAAATACAAAGGTGGCGGTGGCGGTGGCGGGCCTATGATCATCGACCTATTATCAAACTTTAACCTTTTATTTACGAGCAAATGAGTGACGTAAATACAAAGGTGGCGGTGGCGGTGGCGGGCCTATGATCATCGACCTATTATCAAACTTTAACCTTTTGTTCTAGTTTCTTTTGATAGTCGAGCTTGCACAGGTTTCTAAGGCGGTATACGTCCTCGTAGATTTGCAAGTAGTACTGGAACGAGGAGTGAAGCAACGTGAATAAGATGTGGAGGACAATCATGTAACATACGCACACACGCACGCATGTAATACTGATTGCTTATAAGTGTCGCACGTAATGTGTAGAACACTTAAATCAATGCTATAATCATCTATATATATATATATATATATATATATATATATATATATATATATATATATATATATATATATATATATATATATATATATATATATATATACAGTGCACCATATATATATATATATACGTCCATCGTTGATATAACGCTAATTATAAGGGAAGCTTATTTCTAGCCTATCCGTTACATGTTATATTTTCTGTATGTGTGTGTGTGTGTGTGATTTTAATAAATAATTATGATTATTGTTATTGTTATTATACATGTGATAAGCGAACTTACTTTCTTCCTGGCTTCTATTTTCTCTTGCTCTTTGATTTCATCGCAGTCGTCAAACTTGTAGCTCTGTGTTAGTGGTGTAATGTGTAATCGTGTATTGTTTAATCGTGTGAGAAATATGTTTACCTGAACGAATGTTCGTTCTCGATTTTAATTTTTAAATAAATAAATAAAAACATACTCCACATAAATTATAATGTATTTACACGTAGCTTAGTATAAATATACGAATATTATATGAGATGTTGTATGTGATTAACTATGATATGTGTATGGCACTTTACGATAGAGGTACTGCAGTCGAAACCTATTACTAAATATCAACTTAATATTATTTAGTTATATTTATATTGATAATTAACATTAAATTTAATGTACTATCTGTACTAAAAAATAGTTAAATATATAAAATATAACATATCAACATTCCTAATAATTTTTGTATTTACATATATTTTAAAGATATTATCAAAGATTATTTATTTACATATATAATCTAAATCTATAGATATATATAGAAGTCATTTTAAAAATCATACTATTTAATATTGAACTGAACAATATGACTAATATCCAATCAAAATCATATTGCCATTTTGTTAATTTATCGAGAAAAGTGCCATTCACATATATATCTTTTACATGCATCGCGTGCGTCAATTGCGTCATTACACTTTCTTTACATCGATCGTATACACTGAGGTAATAATCACATAGAGCAAGATAGTTTGAATCGAAGTGCACCTTTAACATGCGATAACCATACGATAACCATACGATAACCATACTTTTTAATAGTATTTAGTGTAAGTTAATGTCACCACTTATTATCAAGTGAATGTGAATGTCTTTCATGACGTAAAGATGCCAAGAGATTAGATTCTGAGATTGTGAGATGAAGGGGTAGCTAGACTAAGAGATAAGACGTAGAGATATTGAGATTAGTATACGAGCTTAAATGTATAGATAAATATATAGATAATATATATTATAATAATATAATAATAAAAGATAATGGTATTATGATATTAAGGGATGTATAGATAATAGGACATCGAGATTAAGATATGATGATATATATATATATATATAGATAAATAGCTAAAGATATAATTATATATAAAAATATGAATATATTAAGATACATAGATAAATAGACAAGATACAAGATACACTAAGAAGAAGAACAAACACTTTTCCTCCTGACAGCGGTCTCCTCAGGACTGGTGGCGCCTTCATTACTGGGGGTGGAGTTCACGGCGTAAGAGCTCAACACGCTGGAGATGCTCGAGGTGTTCCAACGGTTATACTTGGGGTGAGAGAGGCATCCGCTGGAGGCTGCAGACTAGGGGACAGGAGAGGGGTTATTAGGGGGTAGGGATTATATGTAGGGGGCAGGGGATAGGGGTTATTATGGGTGAGGGGTTATATGTAGGGGACAGGGGAGGGTTATTATAGGGGAGGGGTTATATGTAGGGGACAGGGGATAGAGGTTACTAGGGGGGAGGGGTTATATGTAGGGGACAGGGGAGGTTAATATGGGGGAGGATTATATATAGGGGAGGGGTGATGGTTTAATATGGGGCTAGGGGGTGTGTGTATAGTGGTGTATGGGTATATATATGTATTGGTCGGTGTGCGTGTTTGTGAGTATACGTATGTGTGTGTATGCATGTGTGCATGTGTAGGTGTATACATATGTTCTAGTGTATATATTAACTTGTGTACATATGTATTTTCATGTTTTACATATATTCAATTGAATTTAATATGTTATATAAAGAGTAATATAGTACCCTGACTGGTGTATAATAAACACTTCATACACAAATAACAGAATAATACGAACAACGAATAACACAAAATAATAACATATATAACACGGAATAACAAATAATAATAACAAGTAAAGACAACAAATAATAATTAGAGTTTAAATAATAACAACTTTGCATAACAAAACGATGTCTTTACGCGTGCACCCGGAAACTATACCCATCGAGCCGGGGCTGCGATGGAGGCAATGCATACTACCTCGATACATCGTATCTCTTAGGTGACTCTGAAGTAGCGCTGCATCGGATGTTCGAAAGAGATGTTGGAGTATCCGATGTCGCGGGAGTAGATCATTTAAATAGTCGGCTGTAAGTGTGCAGGTAAAGTTGTTAACTTCAACACACGATAACAGATACACTCTAGGCGTTTACTAAACGTTATAGTCGTTAATATTATATAGGTGCATAGCTGTTGTAAAGATAACGTAGAGATTAAACGTAGCTTACAAAGAAGGTACTGTATCATCGAGAGAATAATCATATCTACTTTCTTAACTAAGAAGGAGCTAATGCCACATAAAAATTAACATCAATAGAAAATACTAGAGAAATTAAAAAATATTTAATAATATGTCAAAAGCAATAGTCTCTACTATGGTGGTTTTTATATATGTATATGTTATGTGTTTATATTTTATAAATATTTTTGTGTTAACTTGTTTATATATATATAATAGTTATAATTTTATGAGTAATGTATATAATCGCATAATTCTTCTTTTTTAAATAAAGTCAATTAAGAGTGAATAGATAACACAGACGTGGCAGGTGACTGACATGTAGATTGAACTTAAGTCGTATTGAAGATCGAATAATACAGTTTAGCTTAGTGTATAATATACTCTGTACAAGTGTATGTGTATATGTGTATATGGATGTGTGTATACGAGCATAGCACAAGTTGTGTATCTAAAAGTGTTAATAACATTTTTAAAGTATATACTAATAACATATGTTTGTATTCACGAATAAAGATATATATCCCATAAATATAATATGCATGTATTTATGTGTGGACTTATATTATACATGTATCTTTATAAGTTAATATACTAATATATTTATGTCGATATAAAAATTATAATTAGCGTATTTGTTAACATTTTAAGTATTCAATATAAATTTATAAAGTATACCTTAAGTTTTAGTAAATGAAGAATGTTAGTAATATAACATATTCAATTATTAATTTTTAATATGATAAATATACATCAGTATTTATAAGGCAATATTTATATGTATAAATAGATGTATTTCACAAGTATTAAATTGCATACAATTATAAAATAGTATAATATAATTCTCAGGAATTTTAGTCAGTTCATTATTTAATTAATTCATATCAGAAATATTTACAATTTCACTACTAATATTACAATGTAATATTATTAAACAAAATATTATTTCGTAAGAAAATATTTCTATATTTAGACTTATTATTAATTTAAACTCCACTATACAAGTTAATATTTAAGATTAGATTATTATTAAAAAGATGTAATAAACTTATATATATATATATATATATATATATATATATTAATAATATAAGTTATTACTTAATTCATAGACAACCAGTGAATTCGTGCGTTGTGAATTTGATTGTTTTGATGATTTCGTATGCAGTATAATTACTATTATTTATAACAAATTATGTACATTAATATATATTATCATTTCACGCAATCCACACAAGATCACAGCTATTCACTCATAATAATTATTATATATTAATATTAGTTATAAATGTACACGACAGAAATTAAGATGATTTCTGATATAATGACTATATTATGTACGTATAATATCAATATTAATTATTATGAATCTTATATTACGTAATTATACTTATTATCAATGATGATGTATAAATTATATACAGTATAATACTCTCAAACATCACAACCCTATATTATTATAAATATATATAATAGATTTATTAAATTCTTCTGTTATATCTGTAGAAATAAATGTAATACTGCGTGAATAAAATGATATAAAACGGTATATGCCTAAACATTTTTATAAACAAATCTCATAAAATATTAAATACAAGCTAAAGTATGATAGTTAGAATGGAGACTCAATAGTATACGCAATATTTACAAATATTACAAATATATACATATATATATATATATATATATTTAATATAGATTTATAATTTGTATTACCAGCACATATGCAACATATTATTATTGTATGTTTTATAAGTGGTGTGACCTGATCGTATATTCGGTATAATACTGAGAATTTTTTTATTTATTCTAGAATATCATATTCAATAAGCCTGTATAGATAATATTTTCGTATAAGGGAAGCGGTGTCGTATAATAGATTATATATGTCAACTGATGACTAGTTATTGTCTGCTAAGAAAAACATACATCCTCCACGTAATCCCCATCAACGTGACACAACTATAATAACACAAATAGAATGTCGTGTATTGTATCCATACCCTTTACAAATTCATATTAACACATACTTTATGGTAACAATTAATAAGTATATTATCTTATTATAATAATAATGCATAAAATATAAATAATATGTATTAAATATGTATTTTGTAGTGTTATTATAATAATTATATATAATATAGTAACTATATTATATAATATACAATATGGAATAGAATTGGGTAATATTTAATTCGACTCATGTTTGTTTTGATTACGATTACCGCTGTAAAATTTAAAATATTTTATATATAATTACTTAATAATTTAAATTATTACAGTTAATATATATATAATATATATATATAAGATAATTTTATATATTTTATTTATTCATATTAGTTTAGTGTATACTAGTGTTTCAACTGAATTACCTCATAAATCGTAATCAAAACAAATGTGTTTCATCAGATCATGGAATTTAACTATTTCAGTCATATTTAAAAATGTTACAAATAAGCCTTATTATATGGCGTTCAGTGCACACCGTGCACATATTACAAACTCATATTATCTAACCTGGTCTCTACTACAAACTTCAGACGAAGACATACTTATTTGATTAAATAATTACTTATCTAGATTAATAATCTATAACTATATATTTATATGGCTGATTTCAATAAAAATAACAAATTATTTAATTGTTCAATATATTTTTAATTTCATACCAAATTAAACAATTAACAATGGTGTAAGACACATTTATTTGTATATTCTTTATTAAAATTACGATTTTATTATAATGTATTTAATACAATTATTATCTATAACTAAATATTACTTTTATAGTAAATGTTAAATAAAATATACTTTAGTAAATTGGAATTAATTTGAATTTCTTTATTTATCAACAAATATCAACCAGGCAACCATTGTTATCAAAGATTATAGAAATATAAAATATGGTTGTATAATAATATTAAAATAAAAACACAGAAATATAATATAATCAACACAATATACATATAAGTTTATTGATGTATATTTATATGCATTAATATGCATTGATATGTATATTTGTGTTTATATGTTGAAATTTGTATTTAAATTATTATATATATCTTTTGATATAGTTTTTCATACAAACTTAGGTACCATGGTGCACGAATAATAGTTAAGGGTTTTATTCGTGTTTGCATTATACATAGCGTATTATAATTATGAGCAACGTGTGTCACAACTGCAGTACTGATTGTGTTTCTGATTACATTAAATGTATCAAGTGTAATTCATTTATACACTTCAAATGCGTGCATGCTGCTGGTATTATTAAAAATCTATGGAGTAATAGTAATAAGCCTCCAGCTTATGCATTATCTATTTTCAATTCTGAAAATATCGTGTAGGTAGGTACCTATACATAAATATATGTATGCAATTCATATAAGCCTAACTTCACTACTAATATACCTACTCCTATATCACAATTGACATCAATATAAGTGATACCACTGCCAAATTAGATGAAATTAAATAACATATATAATAAAGAAATTTTTAAAAGAAGACGAGCAAAGATTTTGCGAGGCAGATCCTTCGGAAAATCTTTGTGGCGAGTTTATTATCATGCATTGAGATCGAAACTAATAATAGATTATTAAATTATAAGACTAAAAACTATGAATTGCGTCTATTCATTAACATAGATGGCATTGATAATATTGAGTGGATTTGTAATTCATTTGTACCTTCTACTATTCACTTTGAGGAATAGAATACCTCATTTGAAAAGTTCATTTTATCAAAGAACTTATATAGTCCTAATGACACCGAATCCTAAAATGGATCTTATTCATCAGACTGACTAGATGAGTTTAATCATAATATACATTCTCGTCATCCTAAAAATAATGTATCTTGTTCTATATTCAATCCACGGTCAGTTCGTAATAAAGCTAAAATTATGGGTAGGATACATTACCTATACATTAATTTATTATTGATTCTAAAATTTTATAGTTGCTACTGTCCTACTTTTATAGTTACTGAGACATGGCTGACAATTAATGACTCTTCCATTCCTTCATAATTGACTCGAACTAATTTCGATATTATTCAAGCGAACAGAATATGTCCATCCCGCAGGCTCTACGGCGTAGGCCCTACGCCGTAGAGGATTAACTATTATTTATTCTTCTGAATTTAAGCTATTGTCGTCGTCTATTACAAGTAGGTAAACTAGTAAACTAGTATACAAGTATATATACTTGTTACATACTCAGTTGTCGTTTCTTGTTACCTAATTTAGTTATTATTCAATTTGTTCTTATTGATCATCCACCATCATCATTATTTACCAACTTTTTATCTAAATCTCTTTTTGAATCAATCTAGACAGATAATTCGATAATTCTTGGTGATTTAATATTCAAATTAATACACGTTCGTTATGATCTGAATCTTTTAAGAAGCTTATCTTTGAATATTATTACAATCAACTAGTTTTTTTCCCACCACATACTATTGGTAATACTATTTACTTGATAATTATTCCCCTGATTCAGCTATTATTTCAAAACCCACTCAAGTTAATCTCATTTCTGACCATTATGTTATTTCTTATGATATACTTTTCTCTCTAGTTTTATATTTAGTGACCATGTAAAACACTACAGAAATAATTCAAAAATTAATCTACAATTGTTTGTCAATTCTGTATATTCTTATATATCTTCATAATACACCTTTAGCGAATTACATATCTTATGATAATTGTAATGGCGCATTACGATATTCTCTTGATGCATATTCACCTTTAATAATTAGTACCAAGAAATATAGTGCTCATTCTCCTTGGTTTAACAATTTCCTTGTTCTTCTAAGGAGAATACTTCGCTACCATCAGTTGAAATTCAAACGAAACAAATGTTTTACTCATCTTGAATCTTTCACAAATATATATATATATATATTATATCTTATAAGATCTTTGTACAGAACAAAAAAGTTATCAGCAGCATAATTATCCTTCTATGTTTTACTATTAATAATTCACTATATTATTAAGTACATATATCAAACACTATCCGTACTGCTAATTATTTCATGTATATACAGCAAGTCTTTTTCTAACATTTACTAAATCATTATTACATTAATTAGTATTTAATAAACTTAAAGGGGTTTCACACCAACTCTAACGCAATTATTAACTCTAACAATTAGAGTTTAACTTTAATATTTAAAATAAAATAAATGCTATCTGCATAACACTATCTGTAAAAGGGGTTTCACACCAACGCAATTATTAACTCTAAAAAAGTATGTGTAAAACCTCTTTCAAAAAATATAGTTAAAACTTTAACCTCTAATAATTCGAGATAATAATTTCGTTCGAGTTGGTGTGAAACCCCTTTTAGATATTGTAATTCGCTTTTTATTAACATTCCTCAAAAATTCGCTTCAATACAATGTAGATCTGTTCATATATTATTTAAGCTTATAACTATATCTATACATTCCATAATGGCGATTCTCATGTGGTTTAAGTATCTAGATATATGCAAGTTTCGTCGTCTTTGCATAATCACAAGGCGATCAATATGGGAGTTTCCAGAATACCTATCAAAGAAAGTTAGAATGCGAGCAACTACTCGTCCGAGTCGCAAATGTGAGCTGATGAAACTCTCTGTGCCGTTTATCTCATCTTTGTATACAGATGCTGATTTCACTGTTGCTGCTCCGAAGTACTGGAACAGTTTGTCCGATGACTTACGGACCATATCATATTTTATAACTTTCAAATGGCGATATTATATATACTATATTCACAAATGTTATCATTATAATGTCTTCTTTTAAAATGTATTATTATTCATGTATTTATTTGTTTTATTATATAAACATGACGCATATAAAAGTCTATCTTTTTCATTGAGTCAATAAACCTTTATATTATTATAAGTAATGACTTTATTAAAATATAACTTATCAAGAATTACAAACTAATTAACAATATAAAAAATAAAATAATAATATGAGTCATAAGTACAATGTTATGTTATGTTGTGTTCAGGAGGACATTTAGGCAGCACCAGTTCTCATAGGGGGCGACACCAGTATAACTCCATCTCCACGTACAAATAACATCGGTATATTACGCCTCGTCGACTGTGAAATTAATCGTGGTTGTATTAGGGGAGGAAAAGTAATAATATGTTGATGTGAAAATATAAAATTGTATAACTTTTGTATATAACCATTGTATAATTATTCTTATAACTTAAACTTAACAGTTTACCTCAGATTTTATCAAATCTAATACCTATTGAACTTTTGTATGACCAATAATATTTATTCAATGGTTTATATTACTATTTACTCTATTAGATTACTATTTACTCTAGCTAATTGCATTGTATAACTAATAATAGTATTATATTATTTATATGAACGTGTTTAATATTTATGTTATAATTGAAACTTATCGTATATTAATAATTATACTTATTAATAACTATGATACATTATAGTAGATATATTTTATATAATCCTTTTAATACATAAGGAATTTAATTATCTGTATTATAGTAAAATTATATCACTTTCAATTTCAAGATATATATTTCATAAAAATGTACATAACTTCAAAACCATAAATATTTTTATTTTAGGAAGAGGGTAGAATATTAACATCACTGATTTAAATTATAATGTATTAATTATATAGGTTAATATTATAAAATCAGAACTTTTTAAAACTCTATTAAATATTTTATTTTATAAGATTATATAAAAATTGTGAATATATAATAACAAGGACAGGTTAACGGGTATTTTGTGAAATTGTTATTTTAAGCTTGAGTAATTTTATCATATTGCATAATGGTCCAGGACACAGAGCTAGAGAGAAAGCTAGCTCTATGGTCCAGGAGTACAAATTTGAATTTTATACAAATATCAATACAAACATTTTTAAATTTTAAACTTTTTAAATCAATGATATAATAATCAATAAATCTATAGTTATGGAGAGGAAAACTATGTATACCAGAATATATTTATTATAATTATACTAATGTACAAATTTATGTATTACAATTGCATATATAAATATATCATATATAAAATACATATATATACCATCGATATAAAGAAAGTGGATAAGCAATTGACGCACACAATGCATGTAAAAGATAGACACGTGAATGACACTTTTATCGATAAATTAACAAAATGGTATCAGTGATTTTGATTGGATATTAGTCATATTATATATGTCAAATATTGAAACAGTAGTCTTTTCGTCGAAATAGATTAAAGTGACTTCTATCTATATCAATGGATTTAAATTATAAATATCAATAAAATCAATAAAATAGTATTAGAACTTCAATTTAAATACACAAAATTACGAGGAATGTTGATATTATGTATTTTAAATATATAATTTTATTTTTAGTATCGATAGTAAATTAAAATTGGTAGTGATTATCAATATATATATGATAAATACATATTATTATAAATAAAAAGTAGTGGGCCAGATAGTGGGTTTCGACTGCAGCGCTCGTAGCGGAAAGTGCCATACACTACATTCAATTGCTTATCCACTTTCTTTATATCGATGATATATACACACAAATTGTAGATCTATATGTGCTACATTTGTATATTAATTCTATCTCAACATTATATAGTGTTGTAAATAATTTATACTATGGATCAGTAGTAAATCATATAACATTTATATTATAAATATCAAAATATGTTGTATTTTTGATGAAACTTATATATCAATGACCAGGGATGGGATCAAATACGTATTTTGGGGATTAATACGCTGATTTGGCATATTTTATTGTCGTATTTGGTTTATCTAATACACATTTAAAAAATGTTAAATTAATAATTAAATAGAATGTAGAATTTAAACAATTAATTTATGAATGTATAATAATTAACAACAAATTTACCATTTATATTAATATTATATTAACCCTAAAGAATACATTTATTAAATAATGAATATAATATAAGTAAATTTATATTCTATATAGAAAATTGTATAGGTATTATAAATTATAACTTATAATATCCCAAGCAAAAAGTCTATTGTATATAGTTTTTTATTTTATTGATTTTCTTTAGCAATTAAATATATTTTAAGTAGATTTCAATTAATTATTATGAAATCTGTTATAGGGATAGGGATTATTAAATTATCAAAGAATACATTTAGTTAATTATTAAATATTATATTAACTTATATAATATGAAAAATGTCAAAGAATTTTATAAATTATAATTATAAATGATTATAATCAAAAAAATATATTAAATATTAGTAATTTGTTGTATAGGAAATATTCTTAATAATTCTTAATAATAATTTATATCCCTTTAATTTATTATTAATATATTAGTATATAAATGTATTATAGTAATCATTTTTTATTTGTATTTGTATGTGATAAAATATATTTGTAATACAAAATTTAATAAATATTTGTATTTGATTCTTTAAGAAAAATGCATTTGTATTTTATCACAACCCTGTCAATAACATCATATTAATAAAAGTATTCGAATACATATTCATTACTACTTTATTTATTGCTGTATAGCGAATCCTATGTATGTATTCATACACTAGTTCAATGTATATAAATAAAGTAAAGCTACTTTTAATTTTTTTAGATTGATGAAGTAGTCACAAGTTTATAAAACATAATGTTGTACATGTTTATATAATTATTTATATCACTATAATTATATCTAGATAATTACTATAATCAACGAAACATATATCTGAATACAAATAAAATATAATAAAAGCCTCATCCCCATAAGCGGCTTAATTGGGCGACGAAACATTTGTTTTAAAAATTTTAAATGTCAACATTTATTTTATCATCTAAATAATAAATTAATAATAAAGTAAATAAAGTAGTAATAATACATTTTAATTTTAAAACATCAGTACATGTATAAAATGTAGGCAATAAACATTAGGAATCTATCAGAACATTATTTCAGTTTTTCACTTTTTAAACTCCCCTAAATTTTAAAATCTTTATGATATTCTCTAGTTATATATAAACTATATTTACAATACATTAGATATTTAAAATATGTGCAAACATTCTATAGAAACAAATATACTACATAATATCACAAAATATGTATATTTTATTATTATAATATATATAATTATTATAGTATTTATTATTATAATTATTATATTATATTTTTTAATTTTAAAATATTATATAATTAACAATATAGTCATTATATAACTTTTAATTTATGAATACTATTTACATAATAAATACAAAAATAAAATCTTAAAAAAACTTTTCCCATATATTTTACAAGTAAAGTGACAAGGTTTCACCACTTAAATAAATAAATTATTACTTAAAATATAAAAGGATACAAATTGTAATGTGTTTAAAAATTATAAATTGTGTTTAATGCATCAATGTAAATAAAATAGATAATAAATTGAATGTAGTGTATGGAACTTTAAGATAGATGCACTGCATTTGAAACCTACTACTAAATACCTACTACATTTTTAATTATTATCATTTATTTATACATATATATTGATAATTACGATCAATTTTAATGTAATATTTATACTAATAATAAAATTATATATTTAAATTACAACATAACAACATTCCTCATAATTGTGTGTATTAAATTGAAAATATCATACTATTTGATTAATATTTGTAATCTAAATCCATGGATGCACAGAAGACACTTCTATTTATTTCGACGAAAAAACTACTGTTTTAATAATTAATATGACTTTTTAATCAAAATCACTAATGCCATTTTGTTAATTTATCGATAAAAGTGTCATTCGAGTATCTATCTTTTACATGCTTGCGTGCATTAATTGTTTATACACTTTCTTTATATCGATGGTTTAATATCAATTTTATAATTTTTATATCCGTAAATTAAATGAATAATACACATAACATATAACATAAATAACATAATGTATAATCTCCAATATATTTTGCTTATGATACGCGATGATAATTTGTATTACAACTATTCAATTGTAATGTGATATTTTAAATGATATGGAAATTGAGTATATCAATTATATGTGAATATAGAATATTATATAATTGAATTGAAATATTGATTGAGTTAATTATATCCAAAGTCTAATAATATATATTTTAGAGCATTAAATATTACCGGTGAAAAAATCTAAAAATATAATTTAGCTAATCATAATTTATATTAGATTTGATAAATTTCATAATATTTAAATGATATCTTATTATATAACTATACATATTCTATATTCTATATAAATATAGAGATTATATTGACATCGAAGTGTTGCAAACATTCCCTGTCGAGATAGTATACAGTATAACTTCTCATTCTCTGACATCAAATAATTTCATACATAAATATTTAAGGGCCATAATTTAAACTAATTTAAAATAAGCTATGATAAGTATGTATATATATTAAATATTAAAATAAATTAATAATTATAAATACAAGATATTCGAAATTAGATAATATCTAGTTAATATCTAGATAATAGATATATTAGATGAACACAACACAACACATACACAACAATCAATGAATACTAATTGGGTCACAACTGATCATAATGACCTTGTATATTTCTTCGTAGGTTTCTTCATCGATATCAACACTCGTTACAGTTTCTTCTACATCACCGAGAATCATGTTCAAATGTTGATCATATGCCTATATTGCAAGTGTTAGGCTATTAGGCTATTAGGCTATTAGTCAGATATGAATTAGGAGTAAAGTTTAAGAAAATTAATTTCAATACAATATTCACATTACATTAAATTATTATATTTTATAAAACCTATATCCTATTATTTATTCATAAATAAAAACTAATTGTATGTATGTATATATATATATAAATATGTATTATAATTAAAAATAGTATAACATATTATGGATATTATGTGGATTATTTAAAATATTATATAGATATGAAATTTGTATAAATATCTTTAATAAAGCATAAACGCGTAACTTCGTTATGAATCATTTAGACATATTCGGAACGTGTCAGTCGATGAGTCATAACGAGTGACTGTGCGCGACACACTAACGTGTAGTCTTCCTCGTAACTCGCGATCGTTCCTCATCCTTACGTAGATCCTCTCGTCCAAGCTCAGTCGGATCAGATCCAGCGGTTCCTCGACCATTATGGGAGCGTTCGTCTGTGTAGGTAGTATAGGCATGAGGGATATACATCTAATGATTCCAGGTAAGCGTTATAATAACTGGCGTATGATTTCACTGTCGATGAATACGGCTAGTTAGAATATAATGGATGTTTATATATATTTATATTTATCATTACCGGCGTAACTTCCGATGTATTTTTGTTTTAAATAAATTTAAAATATTTGTTATATATGTTTTTTAGATATTAACATTTTATAAATATAATTATCTTAAAAATGTGTTATATGAGTTAATGTGTTATATAAAATAAAATTATATATATATTTTAATCATAAGCCCGTAAAAAAAGGTTGTGATATATTTAATCAAGTTTTAAAATGTGATCGTAATATGTTTATATTAGTATGTTAACTTTTACTATTTATTTGAAATGTTAACATTTTATGTTACAAGTATGTTGATATACATATATATATCGCTACTATGTAAAATAAATAGCCAATGATAAATAAACATAGTAAATTAACCAGTAAAAATAGTTATAATAAATTATATTTTAGTACTGTGAAAATGTAACTAAAAATTTGTCCATAATTTTGACCTCATAAACTACCTATGTAAAAAAATTGTATTTTACTTTTTTCAATAATATACATGTTGGTGTTTAACATAAACTTTTTATGTGGACATTGTTGTATTATTATTAATTGTGATTAATTATGACCTACGACCCTTGACATACTCAACTTAACTTCCTCTTCTAAATAAATATATACCTAGCCAGTCGTGACTTAATTAATATATCCGATATAGAGCATAAACTCAGAACTTAGCCATCCTTACGTATCAAGATCGATACCCTAGAATCTAGGGCCTAGATAGTTAGATTAATGAACTAATATAACATGGTGACAGCAGTAAAAAACCAAAATCCGAAATTTAAAGCCTTTTTTTTTTATACAAAAAGCTTGTGTACGCACATTACAAAAACTAAAATAATTTTGAACATGGACGGTATCAGGACACCAAACATGGTATGGTCAGGATACCTACCTCACGAACTTATGATATTCAAACAATACTTAACGCTAATATTTAAAGTTCCAATATCAAATTTGAAAACAGAAGAGAGGATGACGTATGTCCTCATATGGATGGACGAAGAAGGTCTGAGAATCTATAATAAGTGGACCCACGAAACCAAAACTCTAATCGAATTTTGGAACCACCTGAGCGAGGTTTTAGAGCCAAGATCTAACTACAGACAGGCCATACTACAATTAGAAAAAATGAAACAAGCGAAAGACGAACTAGTCAGGGTTCCATTATTTTCGGTAATAACCTGTTTTTACCGGTCAAAAATGTCAAAAAGAGGTAAAAACCTATCTCTACCATGTTAATTTACGGTAAAAACCGGTAAAAACCTAGTACTCATAAAATATAATACCTTTAAAAAAAATGTTATATTGAAATTTAAAGTAATATTGATTCATTTATATATACATGTTATGGCTAATTAATCTATAGATTGCTATAGCAGCTTTATTTAAAAATTTGTCAAAACATTCTATTACTCTGCTTTAATTATGCCATTTATAGTACATTTATTTTTAAAAATCCAACTGGATTTTGAATTCTGCTACCCTTATATTGTAAAATTAACAAGTTGATGTAATTGGATACAGTTAATAAATGAAATATATATACATATTATGGCTAATTAATCTAGCAGCTTTATTTGAAAATTTGTCAAAACATTGTATTACTCTGCTTTAATTATGCCATTTAGAGTACATTTATTTTTTTAAATCCAACTGGATTTTGAGGTCTACCACCCTATATTATATTGTAAAATTAACAAGTTGATGTAATTGGATATATTTTATAAATGAAATAAAATCATACTGTGTTATATATTCATAAAATTACACAATGAAAATAATACCAAATAGTTATACAGTATTGTAAAAAATATTTGTAAAAACTATATTTAATTTCATATATATAAAAATAAATATTCTATTTTATATATATAATTAAGGGCCGGCGTAACCTTGCCGGCGTTTACATGTAAAATATAGGGAAACATAGCTATTTTTTAACAGGCTATATCTTTTCTATTTATTAGTATTTTTATCTTATTTTTTTTTATTTATCGAGATAACATTCATCTCTATTTATATAGGTACATAATAAAATAATAAAAGTATAATAATTAAATAAAAGTTAATTATAATATTAAAATTATTTAAAAATAAATTTATTACCGATTTTTTTTATTATTTTTCAATTAATTATATTAATTGATTATATTTACATTAGCTTACATACCTATATAATAATAACCATATATTAGGTATATACTCAGAAAATGTTATAAAGATTAATATAAGAGTTCAAAAGATAAATCAACAAAAAAAACACCAGAGATATTGGCATCTAAAGTTTTACTTGCATGTTTTCTAATTATTAAATCCCACCATTTTGAATAGGTGTATGATTAAACTTCGTATTTGAGGCACTTATGTTTAATTGTATGTGATATATTATACATCATATTAAAGATAATGAATTACATTTTAATATTTCAATATAAAAAAAATGTCCCTAAAAAATAAAAACAAAGGTTACGCCTGCCCTTAACAATATATATAGATACATTTAATTAAATAGCATGGTATAAAATAAAATAATGAATACATTCAAATAATTTCTCAATGAAAAATTATTAGTTCTATTGTTTAATATATATATTGTTTTTTTTTTTACAATATTAAGCCATGTTACACAGAAAAAGTTGATTTTTCACCGATATCGTACCGATTTTCTCTCTCTCATTGCTACATCCCTACCGATATATCACCGATATCGTGATGATATCACTATTCATCATTTGGAGATATCTCTACATATTTAACGATTTTGTTACTGCGCATATTGTGCATATCGGTGAAAAATCGGCCGCTTATTTAGTGTGAATGGGGCTTTACCTTTTACTAATGCAAAAATAAATATATTATTATATTCAATATTTTATATATATATATATATATATTGACTTATTTACTCATTTATTTCAATATCATATTATTTATTAAATAAAATTGTTCTTTACATAGAGTCAAAATTAATAAAGGTTTTTTTTTAAATATAAAAAATCTTATAATATTGATTTTAATGTAGTATTATTTAACTTTATAATTGTATATTATCTATTAAAAGACATATAAAATCTATAAATAATATATAATTGTAAATTATATAGAAAATAGTAGGTTTATAATATAGATAATATAATATTATTAATATTATATTTAATTATATAGACAACACTAGGTTTTTACCATGGTAAAAACCTGTTTTTACCGGACAGGTTATTACCGGTTATTACCATAGGCGGTAATAACCTATGGAACACTGGAACTAGTAGATGAATTCACGACTAAGTGCATGCTTCAAGCGAAGAAATGCAAATTCAGTGATGAGACCGAGATAAAAAACGTGACTAATTGAGCAAATAATCAGGGGAGGAGCCCACTACAAGTTGCGGGAAGATATGTTATGCAAAGATGACTCCTTAATGCTAGACCAGGCCATGCAGATCGCACGAATGTACGAGGTACTGCAACAATAACTCAAGACGAGCACTACTGACATACCCGTATATCACGTTAGCCAAAAGAGCGATGTTTATAAATCTAAACCCGACTATCGGAAAAATAATCACCTCGATAACAAATCATACTATAAAGCAACTTGTAAATATTGCGGCCTAAATGTAGCAAGTAGCTAATTTGTTTACATTATTATATAAGATCATATGTAAATATTATGTTAGGACCAATTATATAGGTTCAGGTGCGATTTCAAACCTTGTCATATTACTTATGAGTTTGACGTATATATTTATATATATATATATAAAATCATATAAATTAATGTATAGAAAAAATAATGAATATGAGTATGAATATTAATATATTATTTTAATTCACTGAATTATTCAGTTTTTAACCAAATATAGTTGGATTATGGTCAAAAGCTTCGCGAATTGAACGCCCGCAAACTTGTTTATTCGAATTAGTGATTTTACAATAGCTTATGATTGGCCATTATAATTAGCGTATGTATATTTATAGACTATCATACATGCAACGGCTTACCATTACCATATATTTATATATGTGTATGTTTTATAGGCTCACTCGGGATGTAATCAAGCTAAAAAAACATAGCAATATTAAAAATAAACCCAACCAAACCAAACCAAACAAGTGAAAATATCTAAAACTAAAAATATTAATGTTTGTATAAACAATCATACACTATTGTAAATTCACTAATTCGAATAAACAATTTTGCGGGCGTTCAAATCGCGCATCAATCTCGAAACTTTTGACCAGGTACCGTATATTTCAGTTAAATCGCATTACATATTGAAAATTGTAATATATATACATAATTATTATTTCTTATTATAATTAAATACTTATTAATATGACAAAATAAAAATTCATATTCAATTAATTTACTAATTAATTAAATTAATTATTGATAAATAATTTTTAAATTATATAAATACATATTTCTCATTAATATTCTACTAGTATAGTTAACTAGTAAACTGCTTAATAAATAATATGTTATGTAAGACTAAATTGTATAATATGAAACATTAAATAATACCAATCAAGTATTTAATATTTATTTTTAAATGCCCATACATTTAATAAATGATTTATAAAATTATTTTATAAAAAAAGTTTAATTTGTCTACAAAATTAGTTTATAATACATATTTTAATATTAATTAATTTAACATATAAATTGTACATTTAAAAACATTAATTATTAAATTATATTACTAACAGAATCTCCTTCGCCTTCCATAATTAGTATTTTGTAATTAAAAGTATTAAATATATTAAAAAATATTAATTCAACGATTATTTAAAAGATTATAGACATACACAAAGAACTTATCAGATATAAATTATAAAACAGGCATCAACTGGGATCCATCATGTTAAAATCGGGTTAAAATGTTAAACTTCATCATATTGCTAAGTAGGTATTCATATTGTAGGAATATAATGTTATTTGGGTGGCTCATGTATCTTGTATGTTCAATTATCCCTACTATCTACTATGTTAGGTCCCAAGGGATAGGTCTAGTAATATTTGATATATTAAATTAAATTTAATATTAATTATCTATATATGTATATATTTCTTATACAAAGTTATTAACTCATATTATATTGATGGTATACATATTTCATATTCAATATATATACATATTTTATAAAGTTAATATTAACATATCTTTATACCTAATTTTATATTGATGGTTTTATTACATAAGTTTTTTATCAAAGGAAGTCTAACATTTATTTTCTGTGTAATTTAATAATATAGTGTTCTTAGACATATATAAATTAAAATGTGATATACTTACTTTATTTAAATGTTATAATATATATATATATATATATATATATATATAATTATATATACATAGTATGACAGTTTATTCAGTTAATTATTTTATATAAAATTAGATTGATTGATTTATAATTTATTTAAGCAAATATATATTCGAAAGTATAAATATTTGCTAACTAGATGTTAGTTAATAATAATATAGATAATAGTAGATAGAAAATATATATAATAAATATTTAACATATGAATATTCATCAATATATAACCTGATCATTAAAAACAAATAGATTATTAATGAATGCATCATTTTATATGTATATTTATACATATGAGTAATACAATCTGGCTATAAATTATATGGTTTTTTATATATTGCGATCCTCTTTTTTCCCTCCTTTGACTATTCTAAATTATATATATATATATTAATCTTTATTACGAACACATTATGAAAGTTAATTAATTACAAGAATGCCTTTAAATCAAATTTTATTCATTGTGTTATTAGAGATTAGAAATATAATATCCCTTATTTTGACAAGATCTGTATTTATCTCATAATAAAGAGTATTTATTAGACTGTTATAATATCATAGATAATATATATATATTGCTTATTAATTTAATACCAATTGATGTTAATTATTCCCCATAAATAGTAATTTGTTATATGCAACCAATATTGTATAATAAAGGTATATTATAAATATAAATTTTAACTAATCTTATTGTATGCTAAGTGATATCTTAGTGATATATTGTGATAAAACATAAATCTCAAATATTAATTAATAAATTGTCTACATTAAATTATGTGACCAAACAATTTGTATAATTTACATGTAAATATAGGATAATTTTAACCTATAAATTTTCCATTTATTGAACATAAAATGGTTTTTTAATTTTGTTTTCAGAATTAAAAATGATTATATGACTCTTATATTGCTTTATACATATTCTCTTTCCAATGGATACAATTATTTTATAATAGTACCAATGCAAAATAATCTAATTGGTATACCTATATTATAATTAAATTATTAATTATTCGATAAAAAGGTATATAGCAGTTTTATTAAATATTTATTAAAATAAACACACTTTATAAAGTTTATCGATATGATCTAGACAATCACCATAAGTTCTTCCAAATTGGTCAAGAAAAAAACAGCTTTATTAGGATAGCGATGAAGCTTATAACCATTATGACACATGATGGATAATAGAAATTGCTGATGACAGTGATATCTTCACACTCTTCCTTCTCATCACTATCGATACTATAATAATAATCAAATTGATTCTTATAAGCGAGAG
>OZ025241.1:73582627-73617627 GCA_964019155.1 Osedax fenrisi
TTACAATTAATAATTTGTGATATCAACAAATTCAAATTTCACATGTAGTAATTCAAGGTCCTGTAATTGAGAATCTTATTTCATAACTTATATTCTACATATATGAGGCATACATATTTCTTGTCATCATTCACATACAGTATGTAGATGACCTCAGATATACTGTAAATCATATATTACTATGCAAACTCTGAACTCTTCGCAGAAATCAAACCTAATTATCAGCGACCTCATTACTAGTGTCTGTGTTAAAAACTAATCATCTTAACATTATAAACATGATAGAGTGTATGATAATTGTAAACATTTAAACAAACATTTATATGTGGACTTTAATCATCACTGTTAGATAACTATTTAATATATGTAGAAGTAGTTCTTATTAATAACATGATTTATTATTTAAGGGTAATAGGCAATAGAAAAGTAGATAAGATGTTATATAAATCCGTGTTCACACCAACAAATATAGCCCCCCCCCCCAATATAGGAACAATTTTTTAAGCCATATATCGTGTGCTTCAAATTATTCATATTAAAAATTATCTAGATATCAGGAAATTCAAATATTTGAGATTTGATAATAGGTAATTTAAATATAAACACACATATTTACTATGATAGTAGGAATCAGTCGACATAATTAAATTGTTAAATATATCAAGTATCATTTATTTAGCCCATTGAGATATTCCTTTAATGAAAATATGGCCTAATTCATAAATTTATTAAATCAATAATAGAATTAATTAAATTGTAATAAAATTGTTTAAACATATTATACATATATAACATCTACTTATATAAAAACGATCATAATGATGATCATTATGATCGTTTTTATTATAATAATCATTATGATAATGATGATTAATTAAATTCAATTTAAAATTGCGTATTTAATAATAAATTATTATTAAATTAAATTATTATTATAATTTATATATATATATAAATATATATATACAGAAAATAAAATGTATTATATATTTATATGAATATATAGTTTATCATATATTACATAGCTTAATAATAATTGTTATGAAAATAGGATTCATGACAAATTCGTATTTAATCATTATAAATAACATTTAAATTTAATATTTGAATAACCTCAATTGAATATTTACTAATAACAACAAAGATTATAAAAATATTAATTACATAGATATGGAGCTACGCCCAATATCTATGATGAATAAATACACAAACACACACACCCACACACACACATACACACATTCACACAAACATATATATGTAAAAATATATATGTATAGATCAATAGTTTTAAGGTACTAACAATAGATTAGTATAACCCATGGATAGTGATACAATTATATCTTTATCAAAAAATATATATCGAAATAAAAAATCATAAATCAACATTTTAAATCATAATACGTATATATAATATATAGATCTTAACGCAATAAATTAATTTTAAATAACTCGTTTTGGAATAGAAATAATAACCTACTTACTTAAGTAGGTATAATTATAACATGTTTTTAATAATAAAGCTTATTATATGTTAATACATAAACACGTCCAACTATCACACTAATTACTTATATATACACGCCATTTAAACAAATAAACTCTTACGATGCTACTATTGTTGATATTTTGACTTTTGTTGGTTGAATATCGCTAACTAAATTCTATATTATAGTAACATTCAAATTATTAATAATCAATCAATTATAATAATAATATACACCCATATGGAATTCCATATCTTATATAAGAAAATTCAATTTGAAATAATCTGCAAAGTTATAAATATTAAATAAAGTAAACTTATATATGAAATGCACAGTGAAGTTAACACATGGTTAATACAATATACCATGGACATGAAATGTACTTTATACTTGTTAAATTAGAAACATATTTATCCAGTAGCTACTATGACTATTACATACGTCTAAGATCATAATATTCACTGTGGAATCATAAATTAAAGTATACGGTAATTTATATATATATGTTGTTTTATCCTAAGAAAGTAAGTACAATAATTAAAACTACAATTAATTACCAAATGTCAATTAGGGGAAAGTAACTTAATACGGAAAATTTAACAATAAATAGTCAACATTTTATGAATCAATATTTTTATTCAAAAACTACAATTTATTAATATTATATGAATATAGATATTATTGTGATTTTAAAATTTTATATAATCTTTTATTCAATAGATAAGGGGGTGTCCGTATTCAGTACCTACCCATATCCCAATACGGACACCTTGTGTTATAACACGGACACCCTATAGTGGTTCATCAATAATATATAGTTTATCTATATGTCTCAATATTTGTATTCAAATATTACAATATATTAATATCATATGATTATAGATATTATTGTGATTTTAATATTTTATTTAATCTTTTTATTCAATAGATAATGGGGACATGGGTACCGAATACGGACCCCCTGTTCTATAATACGGATGATCCATCGGAAACCCTATATATAAACCACTACCACAAGATAAACTATATATTATAATATATCAATAATTATTGATGAGCTAATCAGATAAATTACAATTACATTATTTATAATTAATGTTATGAATAATTTTATATAATTTAATTAGTAATTAATTTATGAATATTTGTTTTATTTACTGAATATTGAATTAATAATAAGTTAACTTAATAACATTTTTAGATTAAGCTTCATTGGTGGTATTAATATTGTAACGCACGCGATTTTTTATAAAAATTAGAATAGTTCACATTCTGCGCGCTGATTGGTTACAGGGTATCCATATTAAGCATATAGCTAGAAAAAAGCTTTGTCTCTAGATCTATGATATATTAAGACATATATAGTGTCCGTATTATGGATTTATATTACCTCTAGATATATGCTTATAACTTATAACTGCTTAATTAATATTTGATATCAAATATAGAAATTATGTATATAATATTTAATATTATTTACTTACTGATAATATAATGTTATGTTTTATATCCATACATTTGTATATTCTTGAGGAGGTTTTAGTTAATATACATTTTCATAAATTTAAAAATGTAATCAAATAATCAGTTTATTGGATATATCAGCAATATTTTGAATTATTAAGTATATTTATATAATTATGAATATTTTATTCATAACATTTTTTTTGTAGGATTTATGCTTTCTGAGATACCGAGTATGTCAGTATACGGGTACTGTCCGTATTCGGTTAATTTCCACTACCTGATCTGAATGTTAATTGAAGGTTACATAATATAAACCGTGATAAATAAGCATACCATGTGGGTTGGTATTAGAAACGTGTACAATGACGGATTCGCCAACACTGTAGAAATCAAATACAAATGTTTATAGGTTTAAAAACTCTATAATAATTTATAAATATTGAGAATAGATCGACATTTAATATAAAATGCATATCATATATTTATATTAAATGAGTTTGTATAACCTATGAAGTTTATACAGGAATATACGGTATACCGTTGATATCGAGGAGAAAGGACTTAGGTATACACGTATAGACCTACACGTATATTCTGTTGCTGCTCCGAAGTACTGGAACAGTCTTCCCGATGAATTGCGGACCATGTCATCATTTATTACTTTTAAATGTCGACTACATACATTATGTATGATACATATATGTTATCATTATAATGTCTTCTATTTAAATTTATTATTATTTGTGTAATTATTTATTTGTTTTATTATTTCAACTTGACGCACATAAACGTCTATCGTTTTCTGAGTCAATAAACCTTTCTATTATTATTATTATATTCGGAAACAATATGTGCATTATTATTCTACAACAGAAGGTGAATTATCAGGAATAGTATACTATTCCTGATATATTCCTTATTATTCCTTATTACTCCTATTCCTTATATATAAAACATACTCTTTATTCAAAGTTGAAGTTGAAGTCGGCATGATAAAGAACACATTTCTTTCAGGGAATCCATAGCAAATCATAGATATAAAATATACCATATATGCATATATAAACTTACATGTAAATAAATAAAGGAAATGATAACATTTTATATATATGTAGTATATATACATATATACATATGAAAACCAATTATCTATAAATATATATATAAATATATAACGAAATACAAATCAAGGTATAATATATATTGAATAGTTTATTTAATTTAATTATAATCGTGGGTTTAATATTTAGCCGTAATACCGTCTCGTAATATCAGAACAGCGCGAGGGGTTACGCAATCGCTTTCATATGTTGTCAGCAACAGCCAGAGCAAACATCCTAAATTCCTGTGTGATGTTTGTAATTCGCATATAGTTAATACTTATAATAGTTATAATCTAACTATATTATTATTATATATATATATATATATATATATATATTCAACTGCCTGTGTGGCTCAGTGGCTAAGGCGTCAGAAACACAAGCAGTAGGACACGGGTTCGACCCTCGTCCGGACCATTAATTAATTTTATAAAATGGGTCTTAAAATATTATTTAGAAGTGATCTTATATAATTGTGTATAAATAAATGATCGGCTCTCGTTAACACCATGGATGCCTTAACATGAGAGCGGCTTCGAAGGAACATTAGAGCTATATATGGTTATAAGTGAAAACTTCATCTAAGTTCCTGGATTGGATGAAAGGACTCCACCAAATAAAAATAACAATAACAATAACAATATATAGGAATAGATATTTAAATATATGAGATACTTAAATTATGAATATATTTAAATATACTTAAGTGCTACAGATGGATAATTACACATATATTTTACACACATTAAATATTTTCAGAAGGAATCTCGCTTTAATTGCTTTTAATAGGTGTAATTGCTTCGCAGAATCTTTACAAAAATATATATATTATCACGGAGGGAATAAGTGGTAAGCAATGCATTGTTGTCCATGGTCACTAACTATCACGAATTTCGACATCAATACATAAAGTATGTTATAGCTATAGTTACTTATTATAATAATTAACAAATGAACATAAATTAAGGAATTTTAATTTAGGGATACATTTTAGTATGAATTTTTATATAGATTATTATTATCCTAATCACTATAATAGGTTATTTACTATAACTGAATAAAATATATTACTATATAAATATATATTTATATATAACCTTATAATTTAATAAATTATCGCCATTTACGTCAAATTCTTTGAATATTTTAGTAATAGAAGCTTTATTAATATTAAATAAATATCCGAATTTAGAGAACTCCTTCACGTTTATTCTGGCTGAACCTTTATTAATTATTTCATTAAAATATACATATATAAATACATAATTATATACGTATATTTTATTATATATAGTCATAATCATGTAACACATTACCCTGGTTAAATATATATATATATATATATATATATATATATATATATATATATATATATATATCTATCTATCTATACAAATAGTTATTATATATCTTTATAAAATCAATCAATCTATATATTACTTACTATACGATAATAATGCATATAATCATGCATATGATATATCTATGAACACAAATAGTAATATACTAGATAGGTAATATTTTGACAACTAATAGATTATAAGTTATGAGTCATAACTTATGACATACCAACTCCTTCAAACTTTATATCTCGTGGAGTTTAATATATTATTTAGATAAATTAAAAATATATTCATTTAATATATATATATATATATATATATATATATATATATATATATATATGTATATGGAATAGCATACGTGTCACATGTTAGTATCGTGGTCGTATACGTATTACATAATACTAATAACCCTCCTAGTATGTTAAATACATATAGAGTATATATATATACTCTTAACTAACTCTTCATAACATTTTACAAATATACTTCAACATACTTCAACATACTACAAGTATACAAGTATATATATACTCTATATGTATTTAACATACTAGGAGGGTTATTAGTATTATGTAATACGTATACGACCACGATACTAACATGTGACACGTATGCTATTCCATATACATATATATATATATATATACATATAAGTATACAATGTATACTATACATTGTATAGTATACATTGTAAACCCATTTTATTATATGTATAGTATACATGTATATGCATATATATACAGTATATATGTATATGCATATAATAAAGTGGATTTACATCGACTTTTATTGACATCTATAGATGGCTCATCGATATTAAGAAAGTTTCTTTATAAGAACAATTATTTATATCAATGCTAAATTCTCTACAGAGACATTTATAAATGTAACGTGCACGATATATTAAGCTCGCGCATAGCATAACATATACCGAACATATGTAGTGCATGTTTAGGACACGAATAGGACATAATGAGTCATAGATATTGCACGAGTAAGGACATCGCGCGCTTAAAGGACATAACACCACGTACCGATGATCTGGAACACCGGTTAAGTTTGTTCAAAATATGTCTTAAATATTCATATATGAACGGTCCTATATATAGGATATATCATGTATAGACTAAACATTTAGCGACCTAAGTAGGCAATATCGCGCGTCATACATATGTATATCACTCGACCGAGAAAGGACATATGCGTCATAAGTTATGACTTATGACTCATAACTGATGCGTCACCGCGCGTACCGTCTGTGTCGATGAGCTGGAACACGGGTTTAGTGTGGTGGCAGATGAACTTTCGTTGACCATTGACGGCCATACTGGATACTAGGATAGAGGCCAGCAGGTAGAACTCGTCGAAATCTATACTTCCGCTCGCGTCGATGTCCAACAGGTCGAATAGCTACAACACACAGAGTTTATTGATTGATTGGTTAGGTATTTATTTGTAAACAAAACTTCCGTAATATATATATATATATATATATATATATATATCCGAATGAATATGATGATATATGGCACTGCACATACTGTCAGGAGATATCTAATCAATACAGATATTCACTGATCCTCTTTAAACATTGCAATGTAGTGTGTATGCAATGCAATGTGTTTAGACATGTTTATAAACTGATTTCATTCATTCATTCAAATATAAATATATTGTTATTGTTATTTTTATTTGGTATTGTCCTTTCATCCCATCCAGGAACTTAGATGAAGTTTTCACTTATAACCATATATGGCTCTAATGTCCCTTCGAAGCCGCTCTCATGTTAAGGCATCCATGGTTTTAACGAGAGCCGATCATTTATTTATACACAATTATAAGATCACTTCTAAATAATATTTTAAGACCCATTTTATAAAATTAATTAATGGTCCGGAAGAGGGTCGAACCCGTGTCCTACTGCTTGTGTGTCTGATGCCTTAGCCGCTGAGCCACACAGACAGTTATATATATATATATATATATATATATATATATATATATATATATATATATATATTAAGATAGTGTTATTATACCTATTTGATAAATAATCAACATATAAATCGTATACCATTACTATTATTGGAAGTGTTATTAGCGATCGTATTTAAATACTAATAATAAATTAATAATAATAATACAAATAATAATAATAATAACATGGTAGGGGAAATTATCCGATTACCGACCCCTCCTAATACCGACCCCCTCTCGTATTTCAGTAACTATAAGAGATATAAAAAAATACATATATATATATATATAAACTGTTAGTAATTTAATGATAATATAGACCTAAATATGAATAAGTATTTTGTTTTAAAAAATATTCTAACCTACAATTATAATTTTATAATATGTAATATTCTATTTTTTTTTTTTAAATATTTGAATAATAACTTTATTTAAATCATTGTAAATACTTTATTAATTAAAAGAAAACTTAATACTGCACATAATATTGTAGATCAATAACATGTTTATAACAATTATAAATAATTTAATTTGAATAACTATTAACCAATATATCTTAATTATAGAAACTCATATGATTTTCCTATTACCGACACCCTAAATTACCCTAATACCGACTTCATGTGATTTATAATATCCAATCAAAATAGATCAGTATTTTACTTTAAAATATGTTTGGTTGGTTTGTTTGGTTGTTTTTGTATCATTGATATAGATTTAGGATTCATGATTCCAGTCGATTATATGCATTCTGATTAATAAATAAATATTAAAAAATAATATACATTATTTTAATATAATTACTATAAACTTTAAATTTAAATTTAATATTACTATTAAAACATAAATTCAATACAAATAAATTGCGTGCATGTTATAATTAATTATATTTATGTATATCTACTATTTTTATGGAATATTATAATACTACAGTTATTTATACCACGATTATTTTAGGGTCGGTAATAGGAGAAGGGGTCGGTATTAGGCACATGTATCCGATTACCGACACCCCTGTTTATTCTTGTAAATATAATGATATCAAAAATTTAAAATAACCATATAATTCATTACCATAATATTACCCTAATTACAAAATTTCGAATAAATATATATATATATATATATAATGTTTACTTCAGTAACCAACGTTAGCGACAAGGTATAGTAATAATGTAGTTACATAGTTTTATTTTATAGTACGTGTTGTAGTAGTATACTATAGTATACTAAAAGCATTTTTGAGCTTTGGTATACTCACAGATCTAGAGAGAAACTTTCTCTCTAGCTCAGTGGGTATATATACTATAGTATATATATATACTATAGTATACTATAGTTTTTGTAGTATACTATAGGTGTGTATATATTACAACATATATTTGTGTTCAATATACCACTACATTAATGATGGTGGCTTTTCTTATATACATATATTGTTATTTTTATTTTGGTTGAATCCTTTCATCTTATCCAAGAACACACATTTACTTAAAACCAGATGACTCTAATATATATATATATATATATATATATATATATATATGTGTGTTTATATATATGTGTGTGTATATGTATGTGTTTGTGTGAATGTGTGTGTTTGTATGTGTGTATATTCGTGTACGCATACATATGTATGATATTAATATTGATATGTTTAAAGTACATATTCAGATAGCTATACTCACGTCGTAGATTTGATTCTTGCCGAGGTCTGTGAGCCCACTGAAGATTGTCAAGAACTGAATGTCGTTGTAGTTCATGGTGTTCTCGAAATCAAGGATTTGAAACATCTCCAACAACATCTTAGTCTGAAAGATATACGTAAAGTAAGGTGAGTGTACCTATAGCCAATACCTCCTATAATCTCGATGTTATTGATATACCGTATGGATATATACTATTGTATATTATATACTGTATAGTCTATAAACTTATATGGACATATATGGATTATTATGTAAATATAAATACAAGTTAATATCTTAGCATATAGTATACTAGATAATAGATCTATAGATAGTATCATAAACGATGTCATACGTAAACAAAGCATATATATATACGTTTATAATATAAAATTTGTATATAATATACATTTTATATATATATATATATATATATATATATATATATATATATGTACTAACTCCCCTAGCTGTCATCAAACTATATTTGGTATCCAAATGTAACATTTTCAAAGTGGTCGATAATATCTTCATGTTAATTCCTATAGGAAGTATATGTAAAGTTAAGTATAAGTAAACACATGTCTAATGCTGTATAAAAGTAGCGTGAGTTTACTATGTCGTACGGGAGAGGAATTACGTTCATTAGGTTAATTACCTATATATTTAAAACAGCATGATATTTACAATATCATATATATATATATATATATATATATGTGTTTAATTAAGTGGAGGATGCACATAAATACTACATTTGGTAGACATCTCTTTCAAAGGATACCGCAGCTCGGATGCTTAATGGGAAGGTGTATACACCATACACTATATATAGTACACTTATAGGAGGAGATATGAATAGTAGTAATATTTATAATAAAATACGAGGCGATATATTCAGCTAAAATCGTCATAACTATAGTTATATACTATAGTAACATATGACATGCAAACTGCAGTAGTAAGGGGTCATTATAATAACTATGAGGATACCTTCTAGTGTGATTGGATAAATAGTTTTATATTTCGGATTTATAACTCGACGTAAATGAATATATTTGAATATGAATATATTTAGTCGTCGTAAATGAATATATATATATAGTCTATATAATATAGATCAATGCATGATGTACATATCATTGATAATCATCAATGAATTCATTGATCTATATATAGATATATATACATATATATATATATATATATATATATATATATATATATATATATATATATATATATATTCATTTACGACGACTATATGCTCATGGGCATGTCATGTAAATACATTTTCTTTGTGTACGTAGTTTGGACCTTATTTTGAAGGTAAAACACAAACGTTCATGAAGCGATTCATCTGCATATTGATGGGAAATAATTATAAACTAAGTGAGATGGTTTAAGGCGCGATGTTACGCTCGTTTTTATATTCATCAACAACACTATTTTATTAAAATATGCACAAATAATGATGTATCTTTAATATAATGTATAGGCATACTATATCATAAAATAGTAGCGATAAATTCCTCAAATATAATGTATAAATATATGCCAGTAAACAAAACTGTTGTGAAATATTTGGCAAATTTACTAACGAATTTGTTTAAGAGGTTAATTTAAGAGGTAACTGTACGAATCAACGAACGAATGATTTGATTTAGAGGTCAAGAAACGCTGACTTAGAGGTTGTGATAAGATAGATGTTGAAATTTCTCTTATAACCACGAGTAGATTAGCTTGCGTAATCTACTCTTTAACTAACTACATTATGTGTAAGGGTTATAATCAGTCTAAACGCGTTTATAGCAAATTCTGTATGTGACTTATGATATTTAGGTCTACTATGAGCGCATAAAATTCAATTGTACGGTTGATGGGTTCAGATTTTTATGAGGAATTTTATAGTGTAAGGAAGAAGGGAGTTCATAGTGAAACATGGACATAGTTGGATACCGTACGCGAAACTATTGTTATTTTTAATATTTATATTACGGGTTAATAATTAAAATATATAGTAATATTCAAATATTAATTAATATTTGTTATATATAACTATTGAGTAAATAATACTTAGTAGTTTAACTTACTATCTATAATAGGTATATATATATATATATATATATATATATATATGTTTAGAAACATTGTTTACTAACTTATTAATGTATATTATAGTATATATGTTATAATATTTATAATATATTCTATATTTGTTTTATTGTTTAATAATAAAATAATAATAGAAACTAAATAAATATAACTAAAAATACATAAATATTTAGTTACCTAGTAACCAATACAAAGTTATTGATAGGAATAACAAACATATATATATATATATTTGTTTTTATGTTATGCAAATCATGATTTGTTTACTTTTACCAAACTAAAATATGCAATGATATATAGTATATATTATATACCATAATTATACATAATACTTCTTGAGTTAACTACATATATGTAGTAATTATATATGTATTAATAACTATAGTTATTAATTAATATGTAGCATTATTTTTTATTTATTATATAATTAAGTGTTAATAACAGTCGTCGAAAGCAAATCAACCAAACTAATAACTCAACCAAACTAAATTCCATCCCGCATCGCTCGTCGCGCGGTTAAAAAATAGCGAGAAAACATACTATTCTAAATTATTTAATCCAATGAAAAATCTGATTGTTGGATCGCTAAATACTCAAATACTTTAAAAAGTATGGAAACTACAGGAACGTATAGCCTCAGCCGAGGTAACGAAACAATATATAATATGCATACAAGAGCATAGATTTATTCACGATGATATAGTCATTTAATAACGTGCAATAGGAAAATATATATTACTAACCTGTTCAGCCTGGAAAAATAGTATTAACGCCGCCACTGGAGGAATTGGAATACTTGTTAGTCCTCACGCATATAATTCACTATCTAGTTTAGATAAAAGTACACCCAGAATAATGATAATGAATTTCCATGGAAATCCACAGGCAACAGTTATATCATGTTACAGTCCAACAAATGTTAGTGATTAACAAGAAACCGAACGATTTTATACAGATATCACGTCATTAACAAGGAAAATACCAAAGCATAATGTATTGATAATAGGAGGATACTTTAATGCATAAATGATGGATTCAAATATTCATTTAACAAACAAAAATAATATGCTAAAAGATTATCTGCTAGAACATAAACTCTTATGCCTAAACACATACTTCCAGAAAATGTAAGGTCAATCCTGGACACATACATTTCCAAATGTCTCTATGTCAATGTCTAAGTCTCGTGGAGTAATAGTGCTAAAAACTGTAGAGCTTATAACTCATTACCAGTGTTGCATCTGATTAGCGTATTATATCAGATAATATTAGACTGCATCTTAGAGCTAATAACAATAAATCTAGTAAAATCAAACATTAATATTTGGAAAGATTAAAGACAGACACAGAAACCCGATACACATTTATTACTAAAGTGACAACTAAATTCGAATCTCTACAGGACACCACACCTTCTCTATCTGCTAGCAACATGTATACTCACATTGAAACTGCATGTAAGGAAACTGCTGCTAAAATAATACCATTGAAACATAAGTTTAAAAATGATACCCTGGGAAACATATACTATCTGTCAACACAGTAACTTACTACACCAGGCAGCACGACATAAAGAAAATCAACCGACACCAGAAAATGTATGACATTTCAACGAATCTCAAAAGTATCTTGTATAATCGTATGAAAAGGAACAAACTGATTACATTCAGAATAAAATAAGTTAACCTCAAAATGCGATGTGTAACTAAAAATTAGCCTTAGCCTGGAAAATAGTAAGTGAAATTAGTGGAAAAAACTCACACAGAGAAAAACTTAAAACAAATAGTGGAAAAAAAATGAATTTAATTATGGCATAACCTTTCAATGAACTACTTGGTAAACAAAAAATGTCTACATCAAACGATGAAAGTACATTGACTATGAAAAATGCACTAGATATCAAAAAAGGGCATTTTACAATAGATGAATTAAAAAAGCTACTAAGAGCTTACAAAATTGAAAAGCTGTTTGCTTAGATATATTACCAGCTGAAGTATGGAAACTAGGATAATTTCAAGAAATCTTACTAAACATGTGCAATAGTGTATATTCTTAAGAACCAATATACAGATGGAATGAAGATTGCTTACTTCCTTTACATAAAAAAGTAGATATTTCTATCACAAAAAAAACTATCGGGGAATCACACTAACTTTAATTACAGCTAATATATATAACCTGATGATATTAAGTTGTATAAGACCAGATATAGATCCTATACTGAGAAAATATCAAAATGGTTTCCGAACAAAGAGATCAACGACAGGACAAATTATAATTATTCGACTTATACTAGAAAGGGTAAAGTCTAAACATCTGCCATCTACTCTACTATTTATAGACTTTTCAAAGGTTTTTGATTCAATAAATCGTGAAAAGATGAAATATATCTCAATCATATATGTTATACCCATTGCAATGGTAAATTCCATATTGATACTATACAAAAACACTCGCTCTATAGGTATCTCACCTGATGATGACACACCCTTCATCGATATAACTAGGGAATACTATAAGTATATACATTTGCACCATTTTTATTCATTATATGTCTAGATTAATTATTGAAAAAATTATTGGATAGTAACTCAAATCTCGGATTCACTCTTATAATAAATTCCAAGAATAACAGATACAATACGCGAACGACGACTAAGGTTCTCCGGTCACTGCTGGAGAAACATAAGCGAAGTAGTGAGTGAAGTATTACTCTGGAATCCACAATACGGACTAGCTCTTGAGGAAGGCCTATATGCCTATATGAAAACATATTTATACCAATTAAGAGATGATACGATGTGCACAAATAAGAATCTAACGATAGCAATGTATGATATAGATGAATGGAAGAAACGTATAACGAACTGCCGAGTAAGCTCGACCTGGTAATGTAACGATAAGAAATATCAATATTGTCAATGTGTATTATTGTATACATTTATAATATAAGTTATTCAAATCACCAATAGTAAGTATACCATATTTACATCGCACACAACATAATTATAATTATATAATATAGGTAGAATATGCTTTATACATGCAGCTGTATGAATACTGATTGACACATTCTCCCAACTATGTCATACCTATGGCCAACTGAATACATTCAACATACTCTTTATCATGTTATATTAACTATTGCGTTATTGTCGTTTATCTTCGTTACACACCCTATTAATATCTATACATATAAAAGAAAGTTAATTTAAATATTTATTTATTTATTTATTTATTTATATGCGTTCGATGTTTAAGAAAATGGCTCGACGGATTTACAAAATTTAAATTGCTACTAATTTTCTACGAAAAAAGTATTGTGGTTGTTCGGATGAATTTTTTATTTCCGCCTCTACACCGATCATAATTACATAAAACTGTCCTTTATCGACCTATTTCCCTCTATAGGGAAATCTTTTGATTTTAGAAAAAAATGTTTCACACATGAAATGTATGCGAATGTGAGGTGTTTCGTACAAATGTAATTATATTCACTTTACCATAATTAATGCATTCGTAAATGGCAATAAACGGTGATGACGTTTACGTTTTCGATATATTTAACGAAGAAATTTTAAATTTTTCAATAAACACTTAAATTTAAGTGTTTTTGTTATAAATAAATAAATTGTTTTCTATAAATAAATCTTTGTTTACATCTACATTGATAACGATTAGTTACTATTATACCCGGGCAACGCCGGGTCGTAGCCCGGAAAATTTTCGAGCAAATGAAATTAAATTGAATGATGAACAAAGAATAGTTTATAACAAAATCTTACAAAGTGTAAATAACGAAGATGGAAAATTGTTTTTCCCCGCAGGAATTGGAAAAACTTTTTTGATTAATTTATTGCTAGCTAAAATGTAGATGACAAATAAAGAATATATTGCCGTAGAATTATCAGGAATAGCAGAAACTATATTATTGAACTGTAGAACATTCATTTTTAAGATTCCAATACAGTTAAACGAAGATTTCATTTACAGTATAAAGAATAATTCAAAATCAGGAAACTATTTAGAGCTGTAAATTTATTTTTTGGGATGAATGCACAATGACTCACAAGCACGCATTAGGGCCGATGGAAAGCAAATGAAATTAAATTGAATGATGAACAAAGAATATATTATAACAAAATCTTACAAAGTATAAATAACGAAGATGGAAAATTGTTTTTCCTAGATACCCTCGCAAGAACTGGAAACACTTTTTTGATTAGTTTATTGCTAGCTAAAATGTAGATGACAAATAAAGAATATATTGCCGTAGAATTATCAGGAATAGCAGAAACTATATTATTGAACTGTAGAACATTCATTTTTAAGATTCCAATACAGTTAAACGAAGATTTCATTTACAGTATAAAAATAATTCAAAATCAGGGAAACTATTTAGAAGCTGTAAATTTATTTTTTGGGATGAATGCACAATGACTCACAAGCACGCATTAGGGCCGATGGAAAGCAAATGAAATTAAATTGAATGATGAACAAAGAATATATTATAACAAAATCTTACAAAGTATAAATAACGAAGATGGAAAATTGTTTTTCCTAGATACCCTCGCAAGAACTGGAAACACTTTTTTGATTAATTTATTGCTAGCTAAAATGAAGATGGCAAATAAAGAACATATTGCCGTAGCATCATCAAGAATAGCATCAACTCTATTATTGAACTGTATAATAGCCCATTCCATTTTTAGATTCCAATACAGTTAAACATAATAAAGAATAATACAAAATCAGGGAAACTATTTAGAAGCTGTACATTTATTATTTGGGATGAATGCACAATGACTCACAAGCATGCATTAGAAGCCGTATATAGAATGGTAAGAGACATAGTAAACAAATATAAGCCAATGGGAGGACAGACATTAATACTTAGCAGAGATTTCCTGCAAATTCTTCCAGTAGTGAAAAGATGTACAAAGACAGACCACATAAATTCGTGTTTGAAAACTTCAGTAATGTGGAAAAATATAAGATTAACTAAAAACATGAGAGTATTCTCATCAAACAATCACGATACAGCCACATTCGAAAATCATCTCTTAAATATAGGTAATGGAATGACGCAGAAAAATAATGGTATAGATATTATCCCGTGCGGAAATATAATGGAAAATAAAAATGAACTCATCACGACAATTTATGAAAATGTAGAAGACACTTATTTGGATGAAAATTGGCTTTGCGAAAGATATATATTAACACCTAAAAATGACGATGTATATAAAATATATCAAAATTTACTAAATAAATTTCCAGGATAGATGAAAGTATATAGGTCCATAGACAGAGTACAAAAGAAAATAAGTTGTAGAATATCACATAGAATTTTTGAATTCCATTACACTTTCCGGATTACCAGACCATAAAATAGCACTAAAAGTAGCAGCGCCAATCATGCTATTAAGAAATTTAAATCCCCCAAAATGATGTAATGGATCCAGATTGATCATAACTAATTTACAAAATAATTTGATAGAAGCCAAAATACTAACGGGTTAATATAAGGGAGAAGAAGTAATGTTTCCCAAAATACCACTGATACCATCAGATTATCCCTTTAATTTTAGAAGACACCAATTTCCAATAAAACTTTGTTTTTCCATGACAATAAACACATCTCAAGGACATTCTTTTAAAGTCGTGGGCTTATATCTTGAAACCGAATGCTTCGCCTATGGTCAATTATATGTAGGCTGTTCAAGAGCACGCAGAGAAAATAAATTATATATACTGGCCAAAGATTTTCATATATATATGAAAATCTTATATGAAAAACATATATGTTTTATAAATAAAGAAATATAAATAAAATTCGTAATAATTATAATGTCATTCAAATATTGATATATTCATATAAATAGGCAGGGCAATACTACTACTACTACTACTACTACTACTACTACTACTACTACTACTACTACTACTACTACTACTACTACTACTACTACTACTACTACTACTACTACTACTACTACTACTACTACTACTACTACTACTACTACTACTACTACTACTACTACTACTACTACTACTACTACTACTACTACTACTACTACTACTACTACTACTACTACTACTACTACTACTACTACTACTACTACTACTACTACTACTACTACTACTACTACTACTACTACTACTACTACTACTACTACTACTACTACTACTACTACTACTACTACTACTACTACTACTACTACTACTACTACTACTACTACTACTACTACTACTACTACTACTACTACTACTACTACTACTACTACTACTACTACTACTACTACTACTACTACTACTACTACTACTACTACTACTACTACTACTACTACTACTACTACTACTACTACTACTACTACTACTACTACTACTACTACTACTACTACTACTACTACTACTACTACTACTACTACTACTACTACTACTACTACTACTACTACTACTACTACTACTACTACTACTACTACTACTACTACTACTACTACTACTACTACTACTACTACTACTACTACTACTACTACTACTACTACTACTACTACTACTACTACTACTACTACTACTACTACTACTACTACTACTACTACTACTACTACTACTACTACTACTACTACTACTACTACTACTACTACTACTACTACTACTACTACTACTACTACTACTACTACTACTACTACTACTACTACTACTACTACTACTACTACTACTACTACTACTACTACTACTACTACTACTACTACTACTACTACTACTACTACTACTACTACTACTACTACTACTACTACTACTACTACTACTACTACTACTACTACTACTACTACTACTACTACTACTACTACTACTACTACTACTACTACTACTACTACTACTACTACTACTACTACTACTACTACTACTACTACTACTACTACTACTACTACTACTACTACTACTACTACTACTACTACTACTACTACTACTACTACTACTACTACTACTACCACTACTACTACATATATATATATATATATATATATATATATATATATATATAATATTATAATATTACAAATATTAATATAGGAAATAGAACAACGACAAATGTACTTTATACTATTCGCGCAAGTCGTCATTTGCGTGAGTATTTTTATAGTAGGGATTTATTGGTTTAAGAAAAGATTAACAGAGAGGAGAGTGAGGAGAGTAGATGTAGAAAATGGGGGTTGTGAACAATTAGTCAGAAGTAATAATAATAATCAAAATAGATTTTTTAAAAAGTATTTATTTCCAAATACCTATGCAAATAATTCATTTACTATGGTCTATTTAAGGCATGAAATATTATAATTTCATAGTTTTTTAAGTAGAACTATTTTATTATTAACATAAATTTAAAAAAGTTGTTATGTGTATATGTATATTTAGTTATGTTATATTATAGTCGTATTAAAATAATCAAACAAAAATAATAGTTTAAATTTAATTATAGAATTATAATTTATAAACTAATAAACAAAAGAAATTAAAAAAAGTTGTTATGTGTATATGTATATTTAGTTGTATTATATTATAGTCGTATTAAAATATTCAAAAAAAAATAATAGTTTAAATTTAATGATAGAATTATAATTTATAAACAAAATAATAGTAGAATAATATCGTATGTGTGTATAAATCATGTATATAAATTTAAATAAATAATTAAAAATAATACCAATTATGAAAATAACATATTAATCTATAGAGAGAGCTATATATTGATATAGAGATTCATATATAAACAGATACATATAGAGTAATATTGGGGATATGATTTGAGAGATAATGATATATATATATATATAAATAGAGATACAGATATATAAAAATATATAAAGTTATGGAGATATATCTGATAGATAAAGGAGATATATACATATACATATATATATATATATATATATATATATATATATATATATATATATATATACGTATAGATATAATTAGTGTGTGATAATGAGAATTTTAGATTGATACATGGAGACAGAAAGATTAATAAATAGAGAGATTATATAGATAAATAGATAAATAGATTAAGAAAAAAATAACATGATATAAAGAGAGATACAGAGAATGATAAAGTAAGAGATAGTAAGATATATTACTTTACTTTTACTTTGGTCGACTTTTCAGACGCTTCACTTCAAATACTCCTTTTTTCCAGTCATCTCTGTCGTTCATAATTTTGCTAATTCGTTCGTGTTGCAAACACCGGTTTCTGCAAGTATATTGTCAATATATGATATTCGATGTCTACTTCTTCTTGTATGACCATCTTGGGGTACCATAACATTAGTTGTATCGGTGTGACGATAACAGTGTCCAGACAGACGCATTCTTCTCTCTTTTATTGTTAATGATATTGCAGGTAGTTTTCCATATAACATACCATAAGAGATATACAGTGATAGTTTAAAGTGAGACAAGAGTAAAGACAAATATAAATATAGTGATAAAGTTAAAGCTATAATAGTGAAAACAAATAATATATATATAATGATTTTATCATTAAAGTTATATTAGAGTCGATGCCATATTTATTGAGAGTTAACCAGAGTACCTTATGACAAACTCTATCAACAGCTTTTTTAAAGTCTATGAAATTGTGATATAAGTCCCTTTGGCTTTCTAAGTGTTTTTCTATTAGATTTCTACAATTAAATATCTGCTCAGTGGTAGGCGGTAATACATACTTCTTCCTTTTCTAAAACCAGCTTATTCTTCCGAAAGTAATTCTTCAGCTTGCGAGGTTAATTTATTCAATATAATTCTCAATAGAATTTTGCTAGAGTGGTATATTAGGCGGTATAAGGTAATATAAGAGTGAAAACAAAGATAAATATAGTGATACAGTCAGAGCTATACGATGATACAAGAGTGAAAACAAAGATAAATATAGTGATAAATTCAGAGCTATAAGTTGATACAAGAGAGAAAACAAATAAACATATAGTGATACAGTTAAAGCTATATGGTGATACAAGAGTGAAAACTAAGATAAATATAGTGATAAAGTTAGAGCTATAAGATGATACAAGAGTTAAAACAAATAAACAGATAGTGATACAGTTAAAGCTATATGGTGATACAAGAATGAAAACAAAGATAAAGATAGTGATAAAACTAGAGCTATAAGGTGATATTTACTTTACTTTACTCCCTTGACTCGCGAATCGTAGGGGAAATCAATGAGCTGACTGTTATACAATGCCGTCGCCATTCGTTGCGGTCGTGTGGCTTCACCATTAAGTCAGACTGAGTCATCTTAATTGAGCTCCATTATTAGATATCATCAATCCATTTTCTTTTTGGTCTACCACATTTGATATTACCCTCAACCATACCTTGGAGGATTGTTTTGCTAAGGTTGTCATGTCTAAGTGTATGACCGTACCATTTTAATTTTCTTTGGCGGATGGACTGTAATATTATTTCATATGTACCAATTAAACTTATCATCACATATTTAATGTATTCGTTTGTCTTCATTTCTTTGTATGTAATTCCAAGAAGTTTTCTATGAGATTTGTTTTCAAACCCTTGTATTTTATTTTGTGGAAAGGGCACTTATAGACCAAGTACCCATAAGTTAGAATAGACAATACTAGAGAGCGATAGAGATTATAGTTGAGCTTGAAACGAAATTATTTGCTATTCCATATTGTAGTTAGCCTTACCATACCGATATAGCTTGAGCTAATCTTATTTTAATATCAGGTCCGCATGAACCATCTTTTATAATTGTAGCACTGATATATTTAAACTGGTCTACTTCTTCGAGCTTTTCTCCATATAATTGAATGTTGGTATAAAGATTTCTGTTATTACTGTTAATCATTATCTTGCTATTTTCTACACTAATTTGCATTCCATACCGACTAGCACTATTTGGCAGCTTGTTTTTGAGTATGTACAGTTCATCATTTGATCCAGCTATTAAGACTATATCATCGGCGAATCTGAGTTTAGATAGATCGGTCACCAATTAATATTGTAGATATATGTTCACCTTGAATTCCAGCCATAATCTCTTCAAGAAATAAATTGAAGAGCACAGGAGATATCATACATCACTGTCTCACACCAACAATTGTCTTGAACATCTGACCTTGGATACTATTACACATCATTGCCTTTGTGGAATTTTTATATAATGATTTTATCATTAAAGTTATATTAGAGTCGATGCCATATTTATTGAGAGTTGACCAGAGTCCCTCATGCCAAACTCTATCAATAGCTTTTTTAAAGTCTATGAAATTGTGATATAAGTCCTTTTGGCTTTCTAAGTGTTTTTCTATTAGATTTCTACAATTTAATATCTACTCAGTGGTACTTCTTCCTTTCCTAAAACCAACTTGTTCTTCCGAAAATAATTCTCCAGCTTGCGAGATTAATCTATTTGCTTGGTGGCATATTAGGCGGTAGGTGATATAAAAGTGAAAACAAAGATAAATATAGTGATAAAGTTAGAACTATAAGGGGATACAAGAGTAAATATAACGAAATAGATAGTGATACATTTAGAGCTAGGGTATAAGGGTATAATGGTTTAACGTAATACATACAGTTAGTGAAAAAGTTATAAGAGATATAATGTTAAAGATATAGAGGTAGAATAAAAGTAATATAATTAGTTATAAGTTGCCTATCTACAAATAAATCCCTACTATAATATACACCGAGTCGATTCAAAATGTACCAGGTTATTTTATTTAATATTTATATATATATATATATACCTTCAACATAATTATTTACCTTTAATATTTAAACCTAAATCTATTATATATATTATATAATCTGGTATATATATATTTTAATGATGATAGGTATTACCTATGTAATACATAGTATGTATGTATAATATATATTAATATAAAAATATGACCTACATATTTAAATATGTTAATTAGTTAAACTGGTAATTCTGAAATTACATTTATTTAAAATACGTTTTTTTTATTCTTACTTGATACAGGAGTACATTATGTTTTAATGTATTCATTATATTTTATAAGGATATAATCTAGAAAACATAAATGTTTTTATATTGGGTACTATTTATTAACTATATTAATATAGTAATATAGTAATATATATATATATATATATATATGTGTGTGTAAGTAAGTATACTTATACTTATACGTAAACAGTATACTGTTTACAAAGTGGCAATATATTTATGTAATAAAGGCCTATCACCTATTATAATTATAATATATAGTATATAATTATATACTATTATATACTATTACCTATTACCTAGTATATACCTATAATATATATCTATATTATATACATATTAATAATTTAATATTTTTAAATCTTGTTAATAAAATATAATTAATACAATTAATATATTGTCGTACAGTAAGTAATATTTATAACGACTCTTTATTAATGATAATTATTAATAATAAATCACAGAATTGTTTCGAAGATGATTTGCGATTGTGATGAGAAACAGGCTGCTACACGGACATATAAACAAGTGTCTACATTATCTACTACCGCTTCAATGTTGATGTACAGTGTACACCCGTTACATCGATAGCAAATATTCTAGGATTGATCTATTGATGTGGATTATATTTGTATTACATAAAATAAATCTTGTAAATCGTTATATTATTTTATATATTTAATATTTAATGATATGACAAATATTATATTTAATTTTAATTTAAATTTCAAATATTATATTTAATATTTAATATGCAAATTATATTGTTTAAATCTAATATATTTCAAACTCTTTTCACCATACATAAATATGGAGTATTACATTCTAGATAATATTTAACTATTACAAATAGATTATTTAATAAATAACAATACATATTGTACATATATGTATATATATATATATATATATATATATATATATATATATATGTAGTATACTTAATTAATTCATTATTTTTTCCACAAAGTATATTTTAATACACTACAATGACTATGTTTAAATTACGATTAATAGAAAAAGATAAAAAATATATATGAAATTAATTAATAATATTAAGACTATGTAAGTTATTTAATAAGGTATTTATCATATAGTATTACTTATGCTAGAATACATATAATGGTTTCATTACGTGCTTATTTATTATATTTATTTCTCTTTTATTTCAGAAATTGATATTTAATCTAATTTATTTCCTAATTATAGTATCTGTAATTTATATCATATCGAATATTCGTTATAAATATGCATTATTAAATAATAACCTTATTTGTGAAAACAATAATAATCTAAATAACAATAACAAGTATACAAATAATACTAATATCAGTAAGAGTATTGTTATAGTATTCCTCAGTCTTTTAGTATTATATACTATAGTATACCCTGTGCTAATATGGAATAATATTGAAAGAATTTACCGTGATAGAAATTTTCTATTTAAACTAATATAATAAATCAATAAAATATAAACAAGTAAATGTAACTAAATATTGGCGATGCAAAACGATATTTATATTATTAAAAAATATATTTAAACATGTAATATTTTTATTTATGATATTTGTTAGTATGTTTTTATTAATATTGAAATTTAAAATATGAAAAATTGTATATTATAATTACTACAAGGAATACCCGTAATAAGGATACAACGAATATTAAATTACAAACGAATATTAAATAAATAAATATATATAATATAAATAAATACATGGAACATACTATAGAATTAATTTTTGTAAGTAAAAATGCAATTAAATAAATATTTAATATTAATATTAAATTTAATAATAAAATATGAGAATTAATTAATGGTGTATAATAGTATAATACTAGTTATTCATATGCATATTAAAATATAAACAATGAATAAATTAATATTATAAATATTATTATGATACATACTTATTTTAGAGTATATATATATATATATATATATATAATAAATTATAAATTATGGTAGTAATTTATTATTTATTTTTTTGAATGACAGAATTTCATAAGTAAGGTAAATGGTTCCAAATAACTGCGGCCGAATATCTGAATGATCCTCTGTGTTATTTTCTATATATTTTGTATTGCCATTTCTTGGACTTCTTAAGTTAGGTTTTAAATGTAATAAATCAGTTAAGTATACTTAACTATAATATAGTGGAGTACTTTTTTAAAGTACTGTATGTATAATATTTATTAGTCTAGTTTTAATTCGTATTTCTATTGGAAAATATGTAAATAGGACATTAGTGAATATATAGAACGTGTATCTTATTTTCGTTTATTAATAATAATTCTAGTAGTTGATTTAATTATATGGTTATATTGTTGAAGTTGTTATTTAGTTGAGTTAATAAGTAGTGTAGAACAGTAGTCGAGTCTATAAAAAACTAATGCATTATCTGGTAGGTAGACCGTTTTTGAATATAGGGATATAGGATACCTACGTATTTTACATAATTGAATATGGTGAGTAGAAGTTGTTTTAGTTATGTTATGTATATGTGCAGTCATTGTAAAGTCGTTAGTAAAAGTGAAAGTGGAATAAATTATTTTTTATGTTTATTAATATTATTTTATTTGTATTTAGGTATACATAATTGGTGGTCATCCAATTGTGTAATTCAATAATACAATTACTAATTTGGGATATATTTACAGGAGAAATAATTATTATATGATCAGCATTTCTATTCATATATATTTAATCTCCATTCCACTAATATCTGTGCATGGCATATATCGGCCCTTTATTTATGGAAAATACTACTAGGGGAAAGTAACAGAATATATATACGAAGTAACCGTATACGGACAGTGCCCGAATACGGAAATTCTCGGTATCTCAGAAACCATAAATCCTACAAAAAAAATAATAATTATATAAATAGTCTAAAAAAGTATTTTTTATTTTTTAATTATTTAAAATATTGCTGATATATCCGATAAACTCATTTTTTTATTACGTTTTTAAATTTATGAAAAAAAATGTCAACCTAAAACCTTCTCAAAAATATAAAAATGTATCTATATAAAATATAACACTATATTATTAAAAAATAAAGCATTCTACAATTATATATATATAATTTCTATATTTGTAATCAAATATTCAATAAGTTATAAGAATATATCTAAAGGTCATATAAGTCCCTAATACGGACACTCTAGATGTCTTAATATGGTCACCCTATAAACAATCAGCGTACAACAAATGAACTATTCTGATTTTCGTTAAAATCGCGTGCGTTATAATATTAATACCACCAATAAAGATAAATCTAACATTTTATTATTTAGATACTTAAATTGTATTAATAATTAAAAAATAATAAAAAAAATAAATTATTATCTTAATTATTAGATTAAATTGTTCATAAAATTAATTATAATAATGTAATTGTAATTTGTTTGATTGATTCATCAATAATATATAGTTTATCTAGTGGCATATAGGGTGTCCGTATTATAACACAGGGTGTCAGAATTCGGACATATATGTAGTTATCGAATACGGACACCTCCGTTATCTATGGAATTAAAAGATTAAATAAAATGTTAAAATCACAATAATATCTATAGTCATATAATATTAATATATTGTCATTTTTGAATAAAAATAATGAGTCATAAAATTTTAAGACCATTTATTATTAAAGTGTCCGTATTAGGTTACTTTCCCCTACATAAACTACGCTCTACTCAATCTACCAACTCATTTAAATCTTTATTAAAAACGTATCTATTCACCACTGCATTTCCTTGGTCACTATTGTTATCACTATTTATAATACTATTTACAATATTTTTTAAATACTGTTATAGGGATGGGATTAAGTATCGAAGACGAACTAGTTTGTTTAATTAAGATTGTTTAATGTAGAAATATCATTATCGGTTATGGTCAAAAATTAGAGAGGATGGTACAGTCAATGAATGGTTGATCATATGAAAATGGGTTTTTGTTGGATAATTTCGTAATTCTAATGTCTACTTTTGATATAATATTAACTATATTATATATCAAATAATTGGAAAAATCTTTAGGAGTAGGAATATAATATTATTAAAATTGGTGTTAGTATTTTTGTATAATAACTTATATGAAATTTGGAAATTTTTATTAGTAAATGTAAGTAATGTACTATAATATATATATATATAATAGCATGAACATCATATGGAAATCCAATCTTTCAAGTAAACTCAAAAGAAACTTATTTAGAGATTTAGTTGATACTGTATTTGTATATGACTCTATCACTTTTACTATAACTTCAACCTTAGAGAAAAAAAATGATGGAGCCTATACACATGCTGCGAGATACAATAATACAGTCTTAGAGAGATCACGTTACAGTCTTAGAGAGATCACGTTACAGTCTTAGAGAGATCACGTTACAAATAAGGAGTTGTACGGCAACATTTCAAGAATAACAAATACAATATGCGAACAACGACTAAGGTCACTGAGCCCATTATTTGTTGTTTGTTTTAAATTTATACTTATTTTATAATATTAATTGTGTATAGATATATATTACGATTAATTGAATTTGTATATGTACGTACCTATTTTTTATTATACGTGATATATATATATATATATATATATATATATATATATATATATGTATTTAATTATTCATATATAAGTGTATATGTACATGTATACTTATTTTGTATGACAAGGTATATATTATGTAATGTATTAAAATAAATTTAAAAAAATCCATTATATTTATTGTCACGCTCTATCGATTTTCTATAGAATTAAATTAATTGTAATTTATTTTTGTATTTAAATTTATCTTTGCTTTATAATAGTATATTTCATTCATATTTTTCAATGACATATTTAAATATTACATTTACATAGTTACCTATTTCTACCTCATATGTATTTATATAAATAATTTGTATTTTTTTCTATATATTGTTTTATATATATAGTATATATATATATATTTATTAAAAATAATTATTTACATTTGTTTATTCACCAACTTATATTATTTAATTATTTTTATATATTTATTTTAAACCTGTTTTTAACTTACATTTTACTCTTTATTTTCCTATTGTATGACCGTATAGTATTATTATATTATCAATATGAATTCCAGTTTATTTAAAACTTTCTCATGTCCCATTACACATTGTTCTAGTAATTTATCATGTTCGATGCTTCTCAGGATATTATATCAACTCTACAGTAAACAACCTAGAAGACTACATCAAATTGATATTCCTTCTCAAAAAAAGATAGAGGTATAAAACCCATTTTAGTTGGTGAAACTTTAAGAAGACTTGTGTCTAAATATATAAATGCATCAGTTAAAAAAGAAGCAGAAGTGTTGTTCACTCCTACACAGTTAGGCGTAGGTGTGAATGGTGGATGCGAAATTATTGTGCATTCGGTAAGATCCTTAATTGATATATATTCTAGTTCTACTGATAAATGTCTTCTAAAAATAGACTTTGAGAATGCGTTTAATCATATATCTGGCGAATCGATCATTAACCAAGTTGCTAAATATTTCCCAGGCCTTTTAAATTGGAAATTATTTACTCTTCTCACAGAATCTAAATTATTCATAGGAAATAAGTTTATTATAAGCTCCAGATGTGTCAGCAAGGTGATCTTCTCGGCCCATTACTATTTTCATTAGCTTTAAAAATACTTACTGATATAATTATTACCAAATTTCCTAATTTGAACTATTATTATTTTATTTAGATGATGGTATTATAATAGGAAATATAAATGAAGTAAAATTAACATTGGATACTATTCTACAAGTTTCTTCAGATATAGGTCTCGAAATTAACATTAGTAAATGTGAAATTTGGTGGCCAAATTTCGACTACATCTCGTGGGTTAATTTCCTGATTCAATTAATAAGATATATTTAGAAAGAATTGTTTTACTCAGTTCATCAATTGGTACTTCTATATATATGAATAATCACATGGATATTAAAGTTAATGATTGTATTAAATTGCAACAGGTAATTTTACAAATGGATAACCCACAGTGTGAACTAGCCCTTATTCGTTCATGCGCAGCTATTTGTAAAATTAACTATGCTCTTAGAATATCTCCTACTAAATTCATATTTAACTCTATTAATAAATATGATAATTCTTTAAGAAAATCAATTGAAGAAATTTGCCAATCTAACTTAGATGAAGAAAAGATGGTGTTAGCCTACTCTTCCAATCCGTGAAGGTGGTCTATGGAATATTCATGCATGCGACATAGCTCCAGCAGCGTATCTATCTTCTGTAAGCCAAGCGATACCTTTTATTACAAATTTATCAATTTCATTAGACATAGATGATATTTTGAAGGATTCAGTTTCTAAGATTGTATCTTTGGGTTGTTTAAATATTAAGGAAATTCTAGATGAACGAATTGGCTTACAGAAGAAATTATGTACTCCTATTTATTTTAAAAGCAAAGTTAACCTCTTAAACCGTTCCACTACTCGAAATAAAGCTAGACTACTTTCGCTATCGGGAGATCATGTAAGTACATGGTTACTTGCCATCCAAAATCCCTCAATTGGATTGTCTTTTAATTCCATTGAATTTAGAGTACTTCTTAGACATATGTTGGGCCTACCTCTCTATAGTTTATCTCGTATATGTCCAGCTTGCAACAAAGCATTACTTGCTATTTATGGAGACCATAGTCTGATATACAATTATGTACAATATACTCTATACCATATAATGAATTCATCAGGTTTATCCCCATCTTCAGAAACATCCAATTTGATCCCAGGCACTCTTCGAAGACCTGGAGAAAATAAAAAATAACTGGTCTTTAGGAAAATCAGCCGCCATCGATGTATCAATCACCTATCCGCTGCAGAACACTACTATTTTAAGTGCGGCAATTGAGGCTGGTTTTACAGCTGGTGAGCGTGAAAAATCTAAAGATGAGAACATTTTTAATAATTGTCATGATGCAGGTATTACTTTTCTCCATCTTTCGTTGCTGAAACATTTGGTACTTGGGGTCAAATTTCCAAAGATATAATTAGCTATATTTCTAAATGATGGGCTGATAATCATATGGAAAATAGAGATAAATTCATAAACTGGATTTATCAAAAGCTTTCTGTAGCCATTCACTGAGGAAATGCCAATATGATAATTTCAAGAAGCCCGATCTTTGAATTTTATAGTTAATTTATTTTATTGGTTTTATTAGTTTTATTTTAATATTTTATTCATATTTTATTATTAGGTTGCGTTTATTTAATTTAATTTAATTTTCTTAAACCGATGATGAAGAGGTCGACAAATTCATTTCTAATATTCCATGTATTTTTTTATTTTTACACCCTTCTGAGTAATATATATATATATATATATATATTATATATTTATATAAATTAATATCAAAATAAGTGAATACTGTTAATTTTTTTATTAAAACATAAAATCATAAATCGTATAAATATCATCATACATCTAGTTCATTAATCTATTGTCATCTTATTTCATCTTCCAGTTCATCTTCATCTTCCAGTTTGAATTCACCAGAGATATTTCTTCCAATAACAGTTGTAGAATGAATCTTATAGACATCACCTGCAATTTAAATAAATAAATACATATATACACAAGTGTTATTTAAACTATTATAGTTATTATAATTAAACTATTATGGAGTAATATAAATTGTATTATTTTTAAATATTATATATATTTTAAAAAGTGAGATTTATTTGTGTAAGTAAGATAACATTATGATTATTGAAAGTAGTAATAAAGTATTTTAAATAATTAAAGACTTAACAATTTTAGATATTTTCAACTGTTCAACTTTGACCCCATTAGAATCTTTATAATAATTTACATTTATACACCAAGAAAGCAATCATATTTGATATTAAATAAATAGGATTATATGGAAATAATTTAAAATCTAATACAAAATAAATGGAATAGTATATTTATAATTCAAACTGTAATCATATTTTAATTATTATAACTCATATATACATACACTTATAATAAGGCATAATTATTAATAATATGATACTATATATATTATATATAGAATATATATATATATATATATATATATACATATTACTAATATGATACTATATATATAGCAAATATATAACACTCACTATAGGGAGTATATATCTACGCAACGTGATTAGTATTCATAAATCCCACTAGCAGCAGTATCTAAATCGATTTAGGTTTCCGCGATTCGCATACTACAATATTTTAATTAATCTATTAAATTACATGCAATATAAATTATCTGTTACTCACAATATATATACGTACAGCATTTAACACTAATATATCCTATTGTTTTGTTATATAATAGTTTTCATAATAAAAATAATAATGTAAGCATATTATGTACATACATATATATATATATATATATATATATATATATAGTAGCTCTTAAAAATAGCTCATATATGTGGGTGAACTGGTTATCGTTAAGAAATATCGTAAACTTCCACGGTCGGGTTAATTATTCAATAATCAATAATCAATATTCATTATATTATCGTCATCATTATAATATAATGTATTAATATATAACATTAAATTATATATTTATTAGGATTCAATTATATATTCCTTTATAATAAGCTTTTATAAATATATAATTTAATCCCATAATATATAATATAAATGTTGCCTAATTATTATGAACTTATCATAGTAAATATGCGTATAATAATGTATGTAACATTCCAACTTATGACTGACGACAGGCGACTTCAGTAAAAGTTCAACATCAACTAGAGCAGCTAGTACAGCGCGTTAAGTAACCGTTAACATAAGACAAGCACGATAAAGGAGAATTACAGGCATAGGTTACGAATCAGACGTTACATGATCAGCATATGACAGTATACTGTATACAGTCACCTCTACGTAGTGTTGATATATATTTATATATTAATTCGAATTTGATAATTATTAATATTTATATTTTTAATTAAAATATGTATAGGTAATATATATATATATATATATATATATATATATATATATTACACTAATTATTTATTGTTAATATTAGTTATACATTAAAGTAATTTCTATTTTGAATGTAAAATTCCTATATATATAACTAAATAATACACATATGATAAATACAATACATATAATGAGTCACCCCATGCCGTGTTCACTTCCTGAGGAGATGTAAGTGTTACGTAAACAACGGCAAGTTGAAGTCCTTCAGAAAAAGTGGACCACCGATCAGATAAATCGAATTTAGACAATACCTTATTATACAACGAGCTGTATATATTAAGGAAGAGGCGAATAGTGAAATATTTAAATCCGTAATTATAATGATTAATATTTAATTTAATATATATTTTAAGAGATTATTGATATATATATATATATATATATATATTTATTGAACTCTTAGAAATACATATATTACATTTCATAAGAATATATTTATTCAAAAATAAATACAAGTATACTAATTTATTTAATAATGTGTAAATTTCTATATTTATATAAAATCAGGAAATAATTATCATGTTTATTATATGTTAAATAGTAATACTTTAATTATATAATAAGTATAATTAATAATATATAAAATGCAAATATATATATATATATATATTTATATATGTATATATATATATAATTATGAACATATAAATGTGTATATAATGTCTGGATATTTGTAATACGCCTCTCTATAGATATACTCTATTAACACACTCGACTCTCACACTTCCAAGTTTAATATCATCTATTCTAACTCTTATTCCGAGTTATAACATTATGCATATATGCATTATCTTCCGTAGATACTATACTGAAATCGGTCATTGGAGATGTTTCAGATATGAACCAAACAATAAATGGTTATATTGCTTATAATTATTATATTACTATAATATTATACATTTTCAAACATCAATTAACTATTTATTATTAATTGCATATTTTAAATTATGAAGTATTAGTTAAAATACGCAATTAATTATAAATAATTGATGATGTCTATAGACATATATGTGATTAAAGTTGTCTGCGATTATATAATTCATATAAACATAAATATATATTTAATTTAATTATAGACAAATAATTAATAATATCTATAAAATATATAACATACATTTAAATATTGTCCATAATATGTGTATAACTATATGTATAATATGTGTCCTATATAACTCATCGACAGTGATACTATTAAGGAATTTAGAATATTTAAATAATATTAACTTCAGTTATTTAATTAATTCATTATCTATTATATATATATATATATATATATATATATATTCTAAAGCCTTATAGACTATTTCCTCATCAATTCATCAAGGAACCGTAAAAATAAGAATATTACGATAAAGGAGAAATACAGGCATATGTCATGAATCGGACGTTATATGATCAGCATATAACACTACAGTCACTTCTACGTATTGACATTTATATTTAAATAAATATATATTATATCTAATTTTCTATTATCAATATATATATAAATATATATTATTTATTTTTATTTCAACATGTAATAACTCAAATTTGAAAATATAGTTTTATAATTCATGGTCTTTACGAAATGGAAATATTAAGATTTATTGATAATTAGATTTTAAAATGTCCAATCATTACCCTTAATTATATATATATATATATATATATATATATAAACTTAGTTACATTCTGATACTATTACTTTAATGCAAGTATCATAATATGTGTAATATAAAATATTATAATATTATATATTATCAATATACTCAAACTTATAAAAATATAATGATTTAATGTATGTTTACTTAAATATCAGATAATTTTATAAACTGTAAAATATATATATATATATATATATATATATATATATATATATATATATGTATGGATGCATTTGCTGACTCCAAATGTTACCAGTGTATATACTATTGGCGAAAGTATATTACCTAAGGTTTTGGACTTGATGAACCCACAATCGGAAAGTTGATATACTATGGTTGTTTATGCTTTATGAGTTGATGATTTATTTAATAATTTAATTTTTCACTCTATTTTTTGTTCTACTATTTCTTGTTTTTAATTATATTCCTATATAATTTTTTCTCCTCGTTATCATAAAAGGTTGAAAGACTTGATAAGCTCTGCTTCTTCCTTCACCCAGGCAATTGCCAAATCTGATTTTATTATATCTATATATAAATCTATAGTAACGATCGATAAGCGACGAAACCACGAGGAGTATTCAGCTGTCTGGCTAAGGTAGCCTACACCCGTCAATGAAGCCAACAGTAGGATGCAGGAAGAATATAGGAAAGCGAGTTATGATATAGAGGATTGTGTATTGTCAGGCTACTTTTAAAGTTTACAAAATATATATTACAAATATATATATATATATATATATATATATATATATATATATATACATATTCTAAAGCCTTATAGACTATTTCCTCATCAATGCATCTGATACATCAAGGTACCGTTAACTTAAGAAGATCATGATCAAGGAGAAATACAGGCATAGGTCATGAATCAGACATTATATAACCAGCATATAACACTACAGTCACTTCTACGCATTGACAACATATATTGCAAGATATATATATATATATATTAATTATAATTATATAATTATTAATGGGCATGCGATCAGATACATCGAAATTAGACATGCATGCTAAACAAGGGCATGCCCTTACTATATAATGATCTGTATATATTAATTATATATTATATATATTAATTAAGGAAGAAACGGATAGTGAAATCTTTAAATCCGGAATTATAATGATTAATATTTAATATAATATATATTTATTTTTAAGATTTTTAATAAGTATATATTTATTTATTTAACTCTTAGAAATAAATATATATTAAATTTATTAAAAAATAAATATAGGTTAAGTATACTAAGTATACTAATTTATTTAATAAAATGTAAATTTCTAACTTTATATAGAATCTGGTATATACATGTACAACTATAGTTACCATGTGTAATATTTGTTATATAGTAATACTCTAGTATAATTATATTAGTTAACTAATAATATATAAAATACAAATATATAAATTATATATATTTGTATATAATATTTCATTATTTATAATACGATTATCCCTTAACATACTCGACTATCACGATTACAAGTTTAATTATTCTCTATTCTAACTAATATTCCGAGTTATACTATTAATGTATTATATATATATATCTAATACATTAATATTATTATTCGGAATAAGAGTTTTAATAGAGAATAATTAAACTACAAATTAAAAATTAAAATAATACATATATGTATTATCTTCCGTATACGGTATACGGTATATAGTATCTATAGATACTATACTGAAATCGGTCATTGGAGATGTTTCAGATATGAACCAAACAATAATGGTTATATTACTTAACTATAATATTATACATTTTTAAACATCAATTAACTATTATTAATTGCATATTTTAAATTATTAAGTTTTAGCTAAAATACGCAATTAATTATAAATAATTGATGATGTCTATGTGATTAATGTTGTCTACGATTATATAATTCATATAAACATAAATATATATTTAATGTAATTATCGAAAAATAATTAATAATATCAATAAAATATAACACACATATTTAAATAGTGTCCATACTATAGTATTGTCCATATATGTATACATAACTGATGCACTATTTAACGAATTTAGAATATTTAAAGTAATAATAATAATAAGTAATTCACTTAAGTTATTTAATTCACTTATGTCTATCATATATATATATATATAT
>OZ025241.1:73625127-73682627 GCA_964019155.1 Osedax fenrisi
TCCTGCCTATTAAAGTATCCCCACCTTCTTCTATGGTCAAAGAAGGGAAGTATACAATGCATACATCATGATACAGATCTTGATTATATTTCTAATACTAATTTATAGTATATAATATATATCATTGTGTAGATATATATATATATATATATAATAATATTATTTCAATCTTATATCTCGGAAGTTTATCTTATACACTTTATAATGTTAAGATGATTCCACCTTTTGAGAAATAGTTATAAAATAATCAGATTGTATACTATATAGATGATACTAGGTACTATTGAAAATAAATATATTGATTTAAGACAATTATAATAAAAACCAAATTTGTTTTCAGTAAAAAAATATATGTGTTTTAACGTTTATTTGTTATTATCTAATCATTAGCTCATATAAAGTAAATATGAATCTATATATTTTATTTTAAAAAATTATTTATCTTTATTTTAGTTATTTGGATCTTTTTAGTAACCTAGATCAATTTACCACTAATATTTAATATGTAAACGCTACGAAGGTTTCCTCCTTAAACTCCTTACACTTAAATGATATATTGAATATAATAACCAGCCCCCCCCCAGTTATAAACAGTGTATTGATCTACAATATTATGCACAATATTGAGTTTTCTTTTAATTAATAAAGTATTTACAATGTTTTAAAAAAAGTTATTATTCAAATATTTGAAAAGTAAAAACAGAATATTACATTTTATCAAATAATAATTGTAGGATTGCATATTTTTAAAAACAAAATAGTTATTCGTATTTATCATTAAATTACTAACAGTTCATGTATATAATGTGTTGATATCTATTATAGTTACTGAGATACGATATGGGGTCGGTATTAGGAGGGGGTCGGTAATCGGTGAATTTCCCCTACAATTTCTATTCAAAGGAGAGTACTAGGAATTACCTCGTAATATATCGTAATAAAGGGTTTAGGTTTTATCCAATAAATATTTATAATTAAAAGTTAATTTTAGGCCAATTGTTAAACATTTAAACCTACACTTCTTATTACCAAAGCCAGGCTTTTCTATTACTATGTGCTATACAGCTAATTATATACACGTTAATTCGACGTAACTATGCAGATCTGTAATTATAATATAAGCGAATCTACTCTTCAGAGTTACCGAACTATGCAATATCTAACCTAGACCACGCAAGTTGAATATATCTCATTTATAATATAATGTTGGCAATTGTGTTTGTAAACAATCTAGAACTACGTTTATTATGTTTTCTTTACCCATTTCTACATAATAAATAACTTTGTTTTCTTTATTGATTGTGAGTGTAAATAAGTATAAAATAAAATAAAATAAACTATATAAATAATGTATATATATATATATATATATATATATATATATAAAGTATATACAGTATATACATGTTTTATATTAAGTATATATATATATATATATATATATATATATATATATATATATAGGTTCGAGCCTCGTCCGGACCATTAATTAATTTTATAAAATGGGTCTTAAAATATTATTTAGAAGTGATCTTATATAATTGTGTATAAATAAATGATCGGCTCTCGTTAAAACCATGGATGCCCTAACATGAGAGCGGCTTCGAAGGGACATTAGAGCCATATATGGTTATAAGTGAAAACTTCATCTAAGTTCCTGGATGGGATGAAAGGACTCCAACAAATAAAACAACAATAACAAAAACAATATATATACGGTATAAAGGAAGTATAATTTATTTTATATTTTTATTAAATAAATAATAAATTGTCAATGTCTTCCAATGATCCTTTTCATGGCTAATTCTATAAAATAAATTAACACCATTACGATATATTTATAAAATCGAACTTTATAAATTAATAAATAACTAATATATATATAGTTTTCTGATGTTATTATATGTATAAATGATACATAAGTATATTATGACAATTACATTAAGGAATATATAATTAATTATAGTATATAATATTAGATTATATATAATATTATTAATTACTAAAATGTGCATGCGCAATAGTATATACCACAAACAAAATAGTGTATACTATTAATAGTGCACTATTAATATGTATAATAGTGTTTAAATAGTAATACACCTACAGTGTACACATATTCATTGATGTTTATTGGTGATATTTAAAACTTATAATATACAGGATGTATAATATACCATATATAGGGTATGAGACTACATATTATTTTGAAGAATTACTGCTCATATGCATGTATGATTGCATGCATATACGATTATAGTCATTCTAATGAGTTTAGACATCATGCATTAATGTATTAATTATACACTGCTCATAGCTTATATAATGATAAATAAGTACCTCGTAATGTTAACCATCGGTAATTATAGATTTATATAGATTTCCATTGAATATTAATCGTTAAATATTGGTTATTTAATAATATTATGTCATATCATTCGTAGGTATATATATATATATATCACTTATTATGGTATTTTTCATTATAACTAAATACAATATATAAAATACATATTAATATTCGTGTGTTGTTAACTATTAAATAAACTAAATGTGTATACCAAATTGCATAAAATATTATTTATAATTTTATAAAATAAGATTCAGTTTACATAGTAATGTATATATATATATATCAATATATTTAATTTTGAACTTAAAACGTACAATGTACATTGTATCCTACATATAAATATTAACTTATTGAATACATAATATTTAAATATATTATATATATATATATAAATTACATCAAATAATAATAATTAAAATTTAATATATATATATATACATTTGTAAACAGGTATAATAATTCATATATTCGTTGTTTTACTTACTTGGGTTGATTCCATCGTATTATAATATTTATTAATATCTACGTGGGTATGTAATGTACATTAATACGATACATATAAAAATTACATAAATAATTAGTAAATTAACATAATATAAATTTAAATATTTATATTAATATATATATATATATATATAATTATTTTATAAAGTTAATAGATACGAATTTAATTTTTTAAATTTCTAGAAATCTTTAATAATTAATATATTCGTTACGCCTATTGTATTTTTATATACGCCTACTTTAGTAAAGGGCGCTTCACACCGGAATTACGCGGTATGATACACTACTGTTCCCTATCACTATAGTGATAGCTATATAGCTAGTCCCCTAGGGCATTATCGCGAGTGATATAATCATGAAGGGTATTCCATGCTTTTCTAGTTTGCATGTGGATTCCGCGCGTGTCATCGAGAAAATATCACGTTCTATTTACGAGTGAAAGTATCTGCTTGAAATATAATACTTTTGCGACCAGATTGTAAACAATTTAATGTTATCTTGTATAATACGTGTAGTAACCTATTTATAAATAAATTATAGACTAGTTTATAAATATTTATAAAAATATTAAAAAACCATTTATACCCATATTAAAAAATATGTATACCAATAAAAAGATATTTATCTTTATATTTTAAAATATTTATTCCAATATTAAAAATACAAATATTTTAAATGAATAATAACATTAAACAATTTATAATTATGAACATGTAGATAATATGCCGACTGTAGTATATAATAGTCCTCTATATAAATTAAGTTAACAATAATAATTATTATTGTCGTCCGTTGTATACAATATATATATATATTCAATGTAGGTATATTATTATTACATAATTATCGTATTACTATTATTTTCTTCCCGCATGAACGAAGGGGTCTACATGACTCTCTTTTAGTGCAAATAAACCTAATATCATCATCATCATCATCATCAGCAGCATCATCATCATCATCATTATCAGCATCATCATCATCATGTTTAATTAGCGATTGTTATGAAATTGCAACGAGTATTTAAAGTATTCACATACGAATATTAAAATGAAAAACTTGGAATCCTGATTTTGATTATTTAATAACATTATTTTTAATATTTTCAAATACTTATCGGGTTATTTTCTTTTAAATATATAACTTTATAAAATTGTAATATATATATTTAATAAATATTATATAAATATTAATATCATTATTATGGAAATATTAACCCAATCCTGATGCTTTTGAGCTCTTGACTAAAGTTTGGTATTTAGTCATCGATAGACATAATTGATATATATGATAATGTTATAATACATTCATAATTACGTGTCCAGTTAATAAAATATGTATACATACACACATACATATATATATATATATATATATATATATATATATATATATATATATATCATACGTGAATTACAAAATCTATCAATATGATATATGAAATATGATATATATATATAATATATGATATAATTTAAATAAATTGTTATTACTATATTTAATAATTAAATTATTAATATAAATGCTGTAAATGTGTTCTTGTAACGAGGTACTAGACTACTGACAACTATAACTATAGAATATTTATGATACACGTTATTCATACATAGTAAAGTAACCTTTAAAACAACACGTAAACAATACCGCCACCATAATGATAGTTGAAATTATTACAATCAAATAGGTAATATTTTCAATAGAACTTTCAACTAAATCATATTATGTAATATTATGTATTTGTGTATGTAATAATACGTATTATATATATATATATATTTATATATTATATTATATTTATTATTATATTTATTAAATTGTATTGTAATACATTACATTATAATATATGTCAGGTTATCGAGTAAAGTTCAACACCGAATAGAAATGACATCACAAGCATTCGGCAGACTAAGAACGATATGGTCATCCAAACACGTATCAATAACGATTAAGACTATAATCTATATATATATATATATATATATATATATATATATATATATAGAGTATACGGAATACTCATTATGGCGATTTACTCATAATGTTCAGAGTCATGGACTACAAGACGAAAGGAAATCGATGCGCTATTAGGTAGTGTTTGAAATTAAATGCCTTAGAGCTATAGGACCTACTCCTGATTACTAGGTCTGATAGACTCCGCAACATCATGATACGAAAGAAACTAAACGATAGAATACATAGTTCTTAAAAGAAGACTTCGCTGGTTTGGTCATGTTGTCCGGAATACGTCAATACTAAATTCCAGGTACAAGCTGGATTTAAAAAAAATAGATCACGAGGACGCCCGCCAAATAGACGGTCTGCTGGAATAAGGGAACAGTTATACATAACTAAACATTAAATAAAATAAACCGAATACAAACTATTTTTTAAATGTAACTATATAATTAATAATAATAATAATAATAATAATAGAAAGGTTTATTGACTCAGAAAACGATGGACGTTTATGTGCGTCAAGTTGAAATAATAAAACAAATAAATAGTTACGCAAATAATAATAAATTTAAAAAGAAGACATTATAATGATACCATATATGTATGTAGTCGACATTTAAAACTCATAAATGATGACATGGTGCGTAATTCATCGGGAAGACTATTCCAGTATTTCGGAGCAGCAACCGTGAAAGCATCATCTGCATACATAGATGAGACAAGCGGTAGAGAGAGTTTCATCAGCTCACATTTGCGACTCGGACGAGTAGTTGTTCGAATTATGAGTCCCTTCGATAGGTAAGACGGAACTCCCATAAATATAGCCTTGTGAGTAATGCATAGAAGTCGAAACTTGCATAAATCTCGAAACTGCAACCACCCGAGAGTCGCCATTATGGAATTATCGCAATTATCGCAATTATATATTATATACAAATATCGATAGTTATAAAGTAACTAGATAAAGTATAATTATTAAATATAACATGTATAAGGATACGCGCTTGTAATAGGTGCGTAGTAAACTTACGTTGTTCTTCCGCTTTAGAACCAATCTAAATTTAGAATTTTCAATTATATAATATTTCTATTTATATGCGTAATTATTTGTTAATAAATATAGTTAATAGACACGCTTAATTATGATAATATTAATATGCTAATTAATGTAAAAATGATAATATAAGCATGGATTATTTAACGAAATAGAAATATAAAAAAAATTACGAAAGATATTATAAGATCGATAATGTTTACTCATTATTTTATCATTATTAATATATATACATATATATATATATATATATATATATATATATATATATATATATATATATATATATATATATATATATGTATATATATATAAGATAATCAAAAGTTAACTAATATTAATTATTCATATAATATGCATAGGTTAAATCTGAATACGATTAATTAGATAATAATATCTATTCGTTATATTTCGCGCATAACATCTGATATGAACAAATGTGTAAACAAAATAAAAATACAATATATTATTGACATAGGTTCATGATACCTCTAGGACATACCTCTAGGACATACCTCTAGGACATACCTATAGGACATACCTCTAGGACATACCTCTAGGACATACCTCTAGGACATACCTCTAGCAATACATATGTGCAGTATATTTTTGTAAAGGAAATTCGTTTATTTACTGACAAAATGTCCGTGTGATACACAGCCATATGGCATATGACAACGATCATATGACAACGATCATATGACAACGATAGAATCGGTGTAGTACACGGAAATGTTGTCACTATAATACGCGTTTTTGTATACACGTTATTTATACTCGATGTTCTGAAGAATATTTTATATTATTGATAAGCTTATAATTCTATATGTATTATAGAATTACATATCGGTTATATTTAAAACATGAATTTAATAATAATAATATTGAATATTAAATGCAATTTTTCAATATTCAATAATGAGAAATCATTATAACATTATTTCAAATTGTATTATCTCAATTATCAATATACTTATAATTGTTGTTTAAGTTGTTTAAGTTTAATTTGACACATAAATGAAATTATGATAATTAAAAAAAAATAGATATATAAATAATTTATGATTTTAAAATAGTAACTTTATTTAATAAATACAAAATATTAACTTAAATATAAATTAAATAATAATTGATAACTAATTTACATTAGTACTAAATTAAATCAATATATTAAAATAAAGAGAAGGTAAAATAGTATATTTTTTCTATATTAATATATTTTATAATTACAAAACTAAGCTATTTATATACATTAATATTATAGTGATAACATTGATTATATAAAAAAACTTGTTATATCGTAGCCGTATGGCTGTATAATAACCGGAAATTTGCCCATATATAACGCGGATATGTAGTCTGTATAAAACAGGGACATTTAGTATGTGATTTACACGACCAATACACGAATTTTTTTAATATTTTTTATTTTATTATATTTTATTTAAATACTTTATAATAAAGTATATAATTAATACTATTCTAAAATCTATTTTAAATTAAACTATATTATTTATTAGTATACATAGTGATTTATGTCGGTGTATACGCGGACATCCGTCCATTTAAAATACGGATTTTTAGTCACCTTAAAAATGAATTAATAGTTATATAACAAAATTAATTTTGTTGTAAAACAAATGTCAATAAATAGTCATATCTATATGATGATTATTTTCTCTATCATATATTAACTTATAATTATGTTTTATGTTTCTACAGTGTATAACGTCAGTTTTTTACACGAGTTAAAAAATGGATAAAAGCATAACAAAGTACTGGGTGATTACATACATATATACGCTTATTTATACGCTTACATGCCTATAGGAATATATTTACACTTAAGAAATGTATATAATAAGTATTACATATATATATATATATATATATATATATATATAAACATACGTTTAAACTTATTAAAGAATCATCGCTTACTAAATCCCATCTTGATTTCAATGCTGAAAAATCCGCATCTAAAAAATTATGTAATATTAAATATGAATATAAATAAATATGAATGTAGTATTCGTAAGTATATTCGAATAAACACACACATATATATATATATATATATATATATATATATATACATGTATTACCTGGGTGAATATTGTACACTATATTATTACACGAAGAGATGCAATGTCTCCAGCAGGAATCTATAACAATTGTAATATGATATTATAAAAATTGATACAAAATACATATAATATCCAACAAATATATTATTTAATAAAATGTATTTATTTAAATAATTGTATTTATAATTGTATTCTATGGTGGAGTGAATACGAACAGACATTTCTATCGCAGCCAGTAGTGGCCCCGTCTATATACTCTCTGTTTAGTATCGTCTTGTAGTATTTCATGATGGTGGGGTCCATGGATATCGACTTCCTTATTGTACGAGTGCATCCTCGAATAATGGTTAGCTAGCGACCAGGGTAGTAGCATTGTTACGTATTGTTATATAACATTATATACATATTTACAATTATATACAATATACAATCATACAATGTACACTGTAATGTACACTGTTCATTGTTCATTATACACTGTGCACAATGTGCATTATACAATGTACAGTGTACAGTATACACATATGTTATTCTAAGTCCCAATGCATATAAGGTTAATATTATCCAAGTACATAGCCTATATTCCAATCATATACCATACGAGTACATACTAATACACTATTGATAGACCACCGGTGATATATTCTAAGAACTAACAATGACGTCATCACTAACGATGACGTCATCACTAACGATGACATCATCACTAATAGCATAGCACACTAATTGGGTAATGAGAATGTTACATGCGTGTATGCTGATAGATAAAGTTAAAGGTTTAGTGTATGTATTGCATGAATTCTAGTGCATATACGTGTGTCTATTATCCCCACGTATGTCAGGCGTTGGCGATCATGCGTGACGAGCTAGTTCCACTGAACTAGATATAACTATAGTGGGCGATCACAATAAGCGATATACATACGCGTTGTTTATCGGTTACAACTAAGATTTTCCGTAAGAATTAGCTTCGCAGAATCTTTGGTTGCGAAACATTTAACAAGTTCACACTAAATTACATTATAATCAGTGAATTGTGTTCACACACCGGGAAGAAAAACAATGAAATCCCACCATAACTTACCGATGAGCAATTACATCATTTATTATTATTTCATTAATACGAGTTTCGATATTCTATCATCACTGACTATAGTAATTAAAATCATATTTCTAAACCTGTATAACTTTATAATAGTTATATACTATAGGATAGGTATACCTCCTTATTGTTATAGCAATGTATGCGTAGAAGACATCCCAGCTAATTAGCAGTAATAGCCTCATAATAGCAAAATAAGCTTTACAAATTAATAGCAGCATAATATACTTTTAATGGCAACATAATAGCAGCATAATAGCACGATGTAAACATGTGAGGCTATTAGCTATGCTATTATATCGCTCTTATGAGGCTATTACTGTTAGCTGGATAACCTATAATGGTCAGATCTAATCGTCCTATTTGTATACTTGTGAAGTATCGTAACCACTCTGACCTAGATTCCTGTAATATTACTAAATGCTATAGTTTCACATATCATCTCTAATGTATAGCTATTACCCCTTGATATGGTTAGGTCCTCCTATTTGTCAGACCTTTTGTTATCACTTCTACGATGTATCTATATAGGTCTATATATCCTATAGTTATTACTCCTTATCTATGTCCTTCGTTATTCAAACAATATTTAAATTTCCAAGATTTCAATATTCTAAGAACTACAATATTTAAATAACTAATTTAGTAGGGGAGAGTACTCGACTACCGATACCCTAACAATGAATCACCATAACTTTATTATTTCTCAATTAAATATTTCCAAATTTTATTTATAAGTGTTAAGAAGATATATAGGGGAAATGTGTATAATAGTGACGTGTGTGTAGTAGTGACACCCCGCGTATCTCAAAAACTACAAGTCCAATTACATTTATTTATATACGAAAATTGTGGTATTCACAAGCTTTATTGACTTAAGTATATTTTATTTCCATAATTTATAAAATAAAAAAATTAAATCAATTAATCGATTTTGTGAATATATTCTTAAAAAATTACAAAATAAATATTTATAAAAGAATTTTTAATTCCTTGATATTTAATGGAAAATAGAAAATTAAAGTATCATATTAAATATGAATTTAATGTCTGCATGAAAATATAATAAATATGTATTTATGATTATTGTGAATGTTTCTACGATCAATTACATCTACCATATACGTTCGTATATTAGTGAGACCCTAAAACGGGTTGTAGTGTCACACTCAAATGGATTCTGATTGGTTGTTGATAATATTGCAATTTATTGTTTAAATCGCGTGCGTCATTATTTTAAGAACTTCGTTGAATTAACATATAAGCAAGATTATATACATATATCTGGGAATAATAGGTAACAAATATTATTATATTGTATGTCCATCTACCGGTTATTATGTGTACTAATGTGTATCACTACTACCCCTGAGTGTCACTAATACCCGCATTCGGGTATATTAGTGAACCCTCGTTATCTAAAGTGTTAACGATTATATTAACAAATGTTAATAACAATTATTTAGATAATATTAATTCATATATACTATACAAAATTGTATATATAGCATCAATAGTTTAAGAGTTATTGCAATATATGCAAAAGTGTAACTACTACACACCTTTCCCCTACATATAATATCTATTTTAAAATTTAATTTAATTTGTTTAACTCTGATATAACAAGGGTGTCGATATTATGTGCAATTAGGGTGAAAATATATGACAATGTATGTTGCGTAGGTAAGAGTTTATAACTTTGTAACAAATTATGAAAAATACAATATCTTTTCAGCACATTGTAAAATATAATTAGATCTATACAATTTATTTTTAATATTTAAAATGCAATTTTTAAATGATTGAGTATCGATATTGTACTTTAAAAAATTTCATAAATGTAGTTGTTTGAGTTGTAACGAAAAAATCAGTTTTGTGTTTATAACTAAAAAAATATAAATATTAAAAAAAAAATTATATTTATATGAATTATAATTATTGATTAACATTTCATACATTAATTATTTTATTGAATTATATTTTAGAATATATCTATAGAGATATCCCTATAGGGTATCGATATTACGTTAAGGTCGATATTAGAGTACTATCCCCTAGAAACTTGCTAATTTTTAACAATACATTTTCGTTTATTTTTACTCTATCTGTTAAAATTATATATATATATATATATATATATATATATATATATATATATATATATATATATATGTGTGTGTGTATGTGTGTGTGTGGTGTATGCATTAATAATATAGAATATTACCTCTCCCCTAAATATAGTTATCAATGTAAAACAATGAGAATCACAGTGAATATATTCAAATTCAGAATTTGGTGTACCTATCAGATATAGGTTATGAGACTTATATTAAAAATGTATATACAAATATTATAATAATACTTTATATATATATATATTAATAATATTTCTATAAAATTAATTGTATATATATATATATATATATATATATATATATATATAATAGTATACTTATATTATAGTAGTATATATATAATAGTATAATTATATTAATTATTATTATTCTGTGTATACTTAGTTAGCTAAATAATTTATATAATTATATATTTCAATAATATCATAACATATATAATTGTTTATATATACTATACAGATATACTTAATATGTATTTGTACCTAGTTCGCAATAGGATGAACTTATATTTGGGGAACGCTTTGAACTACAACTGAGGCAAATTCTGTATGTGAAATTGTATTTTTATAATTATATATATATATATATATATATATATATACTATAATATATCTATATATATATATATATATATATATATATGTTTAATAATATGTTATTTGTTATAAATATATTCACATAATTGTTTTTATATTAATATATTCAAAGTTGTATATAATTAATGGTATCGTGTATTATGTTACTAACATAGTTATAGTTAAAAATAAAAGTGCTTTACCAATCTCTTTCTACCAGAATTACTTTAATTACTTTACATATAAAAATAAAATAATTAACTGAATATTATTAATTCTAATAACACGAAATAACATTTAATATATTATATTAAATAATCTTATATATCTATCAAAATGACAACATAAATTATTGTAGTACTTATGTGTGATTATAATAGTATGCATACTATTATATATAGTATGTATATTATTATAGTATTATCATATTATGTAATATACAAGGTGTATTTATTATATACTATAGTATACTATGTAATATTGTAAATTAATATTATATATACGTGAGTGTTTATGTGAGTGCATGTGTGTGTGTGCGTGCATATATATATATATATATATGTGTGTGTGTGTGTGTGTAATTAGTTAAGTGTGTGTTAATATCATACATGTGTGTAACCCTACAAAAGACGAGATATCACTTAATGATGACCGGGTGTTAACTAAACCGGATGTTATTATGTTACTCGGGGGTTTACGTTATAACATACGTGTTGTGAATAGGTAACACTATATATATAAATATATACATATATATTATATATGTATATATTTATATATATAGTGTTACCTATTCACAACACGTAGGTTGGAGTGAAATTTGAATTAATTATGGCGATATGGTTATGACTCGCGATAGTGATGTAACGTTATACGTGAATTTGTGACATTATTTATTCTCCACGTTAAACGTTACATCACTATTGCGAGTCATAACCATATCGCCATAATTATTTCAAATTTCACTACAACCTAATATATATATAGTTTAATTGTTTGTTCAGTAGCTTTAAAGATTATTTTCTATACTAAATATATAATTTTTATTATTTAAACAATATTTTCATGACAAGAATTTTAATAAATATATACTTTTATTAAATTCGCGAAATAATATAATATATATATATTATTAATTATTAAAATTGTCTAATATGTAATGATAATTAATAGTTTAATGCGTGTAATACAATATTAATATACTAACGTAATGGTATAAATTTATCTAGTGGAAACATAAAATTACAAATTTCTCCTCGACTTGGTATACAAAATAAATACAGTCTTCTTACTATAGATATATGCGATATGTTATATAGATATATTATATTGTTATATTGTATAATATTATAATATTAATACTATACATGTATACAAATTATTATACGACTATTAAAAAGTTCAATAATGCAAAGTTCAATAATTATTACTATAGATATATGTGATATGTTATATATATATATTATATTGTTATATTGTATAATATTATAATATTAATAATATACATGTATGCAAATTATTATATGACTATTACAAAGTTCAATAATGCAATTATATTACATTTAACAAACCATTATTATTATCGTAAGTTATAAAGTCCAGATTCCAGCTATCTTTATAATATTTCATGTAGTTATCGGCAGGGAATGTCAGGGGCATACATCCTTTTCGGAATTGTATCTGAGTTTATTATGATCAAATAAATATTATATTATGGTCAACATTTTTGTTGAATTCTAATAATATTAATTACATATTATACAAATATATATATATATATATATATATATATATTCACTATTAATAACCTAAAATTGAATATAGTGAATACGTAACTATTGCCTTATTTCAATACAACTATTATGAATAGTATAACAATATATAATGTGGATATTGAATTAGTCAATTATTATAAATTCGTAGGTATTACTTTTGATAGTAAACTAAAATATTCTTTACATATTAATGTACTGTATATACAATTATTAAAATTATATATATTTTTAAAATGTATCGTTTTTCAAATTAAAAAAATTAATTTTATTATATAATTATTGTTTTTATCTAATATTTATTATGGTATTGAAATATGAAAAAGTAAGTACTATAACAGTATTAGAATATAAATTATATAAAATCAGAATTATAATTTGTTTATTTATTAAAAAAGAGTATTATTTATATAATGTACATTCAAAATTTTTTTATTTTAGTTTTCAATATCAACCTTTATTTTTTTTATTTTAATTTAAAAATGAATTATACATACATTAAATAAATATTATCTTATATGTATATGAATACATGACATGTTTGGAATGTGAAACACTGGAATGATTGTGACTCCCTTAATTGATCTGTACATTTATAATTGGCAGGAATGTGGCGCCATTGCACGTCTATATATTGGCTGATTTGTTATCGTTGATATCCATCTACCTGTACGCCTATAGGTAGGGTAAAGGTGGGCAATATGGCAACTTTTAGATAACGTTGTATAACTTTACAAACATTAGATCTAATGCGATAATTTTTTTAATATAGATACATCTTATGATATACAAGAGGAGTGTCGAACATTTTTTTCATTTTAGCATATATAATTGAAAATATCAAGGTGGCCATATTACCCTCCATGGAGGTTAACGTGGCCACCTCTTGCGGGTAATGTGGCCACCTTAAACTGTGGAATTAATCAACTAGATGGCGTTACTTTATACCAAGTTTAGTCCAATGATATCACATCAAGTATAATCTTAAATACACACGCAATTGTTATAAATCAATTATTTTTATTTTAACTTTACAAATTACTATATTCATTAATAGGATATATTCATTAATATTCATTAATAGGATATATTCTATAGAATATACTATAGTATATAACATTACACTTACATATCATGTTATTAATATGGAAAAATCAATGTCATCAGCAAATGACTGTATGTCATAACAATATTTCGATAAAATACCTCGATACAATATTAATTTAGAAAGATAACTAATTTATATTATCTGATTTATATATATATATATATATATATATATATATATATATATATACATAGAACCATTTATATATATAATTGTATATATATATATTAAATATATTACACCAATATATATAAAAAAATCATAGTATATCAAAATAAATACAAATTATTTTTATAATTATATAATATGAGGTAAAAAAAAGTTAAATGTAATATATAAATAAGATAATGAAAAAGTATAAATGGAATATATAAATACGATTATAAAGCACAGTTCAATTAAATACATAAAATAAATGTAGTTTATTAAAGTATTTAGAAAATCGATATCGAAAGTAAAATTTATTATATAATGTATTACTAGGAAATTATGTGGAGAAAATTATAGTAAAAGTAAAATAAAAATAAATAAAATAAAAATAAAATGTTAAGAGTTAAAGTTAGTAAAAGAAATATATATGTATATCAAATATATACCTAAAATATATACAAAAATATATGTTAAAAATATAATTATAAATGAAATTTAATTATTTAGTAATCTATTAGAATAATACACTTATAAAAATACGTATTTAATACCTTATTTAATTATTAAAATTATAACCAGAGTAGCGCTACTAGTAATGGCGCCAACAGAAATTGAAACTAATGAGGATATATGGTGTATCAACTTAAGGGGTATGGGTTCATCAGGTCCAATGCCTTAGGGATCCTATTTGTGCCAATAATAAGAACACTGGCAATACTTTCCTATCAGTAAAAGTATATCCCTTTCCCCGACAAGTAAAATAAGAGTGATTTTAGACATGATGTTGATTATGGATTCGGCTGCTTCACATGATTCATCAACATTTTAGTATTAAGAATACCCAACAATTTTTGTTGTTGATTTATGTCAATATTTGCTGTGCTTTTTATTTTTACTTATTTGAACATTGCTTACTAATGCGCATATTTCATGTATACATTTTGTTTGATTGGACTTATAGTTTATGAGATACGCCAAATGGCCACATTACCCTCGTGGCCTCACTAGTAATGAGTCATTACCCATATTTTCCCTATGCCTAGTCATCATGTATATATTTCATTTGTCACCACCTATGTTCTTCTAGACTTGGATACATCATTGTTGCTAATTAAGTTTAGTATATGTATGCTTTTTTTTCAAAATTAATTTTAATCTTTTATAAAAAATGTATTTATCATTATTTATATATTTTCTTGTTGGTGTACATTGTACACCTACTTTTTTTTCAGTGTTATTTATTTTATTTTTATTTTAAAAAATAAAATTTAATTATTATTTTATGTTTATTCGATTGAGTATGATGATATAGTCACTGCACAATACTGTTAGGGGGTATCGTATTAATAAAGAGAATCGCTTTTACTGATCATCCTTAGAATTTATCTACAAAACGATGTTATTGAAATATTCATACATATATATATATATATATAATTGTTATTGTTATTGTTATTTGGTGGAATCCTTTCATCCCATCCAGGATCTTAGATGAAGTTTTCATTTATAACCATATGGCTCTAATGTCTCTTCGAAGCCGCTCTGATGTTAAGGCATCCATGGATAACCATGCATGGTTTTAACGAGAGCCAATCATATGTAGGGGAAAGTAACCGAATATGGACAGTGCCCGAATACGGACACTCTCGGTATCTCAGAAACCATAAATCCAACAAAAAAATGTTTAATGAATAAAATATTCATAATTATAAAAATAGTCTAAAAAAGTATTTTTTATTTTTTTATTATTCAAAATATTTCTGATATATCCAATAAACTGATTTTTTTATTACATTTTTAAATTTATGAAAAAAAAATTCAATTTTAAACCTTCTCAAGAATATACAAATGTATCGATATAAAATATAATACTATATTATTAAAAACTAAAGCATTCTAAAAATTGTATTTTTAATTTCTATATTTGTTATCAAATATTCATTAAGTTATAAGCATATATTTAGATGTCATATAAGTTCCTAATACGGACACTCTAAATGTCTTAATACGGACACCCTATAACCAATCAACGCATAGCGTATGAACTATTCTGATTTTCATAAAAATCGCGTGCGTTATAATATTAATACTACCAATAAAGCTAATTCTAAATTTTGTATTATTTAGACACTTAAATTGTATTATTAATTAAAAAATAATAAAAATAAATAAAATATTAACTAATTAAATTACAATATATTTTTCTTAAAATTAATTATAAATAACGTAATTGTAATTTGTCTGGTTGATTCATCACTAATATATATATATATATATATATATATAATCTATATAGTTTATCTAGTGGTATATAGGGTGTCCGTATTATAACACAGGGTGTCCGTATTCGGACATGGTAACCGAATACGGACACCCCCGTTATCTATGGAATTAAAAGATTAAATACAATTTTAAAATTACAATAATATCTATAATCATATAATATTAATATATTGTAATTTTTGAATACAAATAATGAGTTATAAAAAGTTAAGACCATTTATTGTTAAAGTGTCCGTATTAGGTTACTTTCCCCTATACACAATTATATAAGATCACTTCTACATCCATATTTTAAGACTTAGTAATTGTCCGGATGAGGCTTAAGCTTATTCATACTACTTGTGTGCCTGATACCTTAGCATATATATATATATATATCACTTATATATATCACTTACTTATATATATATATATATATATATATATATATATATATAAGTAAGTGATTTATATTATGTAACTATATTATATGTAACCATTTTATTTGGTTTGTAATATGCAATAGTGAAACAATATCCAGAACAATCTACGGTGTCGCTCGTCAAATTGTGTAATGCTAAGAGTTGTATTGTATATTAGTTAATTTGTAATTATTTCTACTATTAATTTTACTATTAATATTATTACTACTCTTACTAATAATATATTACTATTACAAATATTATTACTATTACTATTATTATTAATATTACTATTACTATTACTAATAAGTAACATTAATAGTAATAGTAATGTTACTATATAGTAACTTATTAATATTATTAGTATTAATACTAATACTATTACTATTTATTATTAATATTATTAATTATGTAGAGTATTATTAAACAATTACATATATTAATTAATATATATATATATATATATATATAACTAACGTTTTTTATGTTCACTCATACAGGTGTTATCATAATTATTATTTATTAATATTACATCACAATATATACAACTCTTATAGCGTATATACCATTCTTTTCATATAAATAAAAATTGTATTAAAATAATCAAATGTGGTGGTGGTGGCAGTAGTAGTAGTAGTAGTAGTAGTAGTAGTAGTAGTAGTAGTAGTAGTAGTAGTAGTATAGCAATTACTTATAATGCTACTCGGGGAAAGGTGGATAGTAGTGACAGTTTTGAATATATTGCAATAACTCTTAAACTATTGATCCTCTATATAACGTTTTTTTATATTGTATATAAATAAATATTATCTAAATAATTTCTATTAATATTTTTTAATATAATTGTTAATACATGAGATAACGAGGGTGTCATTACTATACTCCAATGCGGGTAGTAATGACACCCGAGGGTAGTCGTGACATGTTGATCATAATTGATTTTAGAAACATTTCCAATAATCATAAATTAATATGAATTATATTTTCTTGTAGATATTAAATTCATCTTTAGTATAAGACTTTAATTTTCTATTTTCCATTAAATATCAAGGAATTGAAAATAAAAATACTTTTATAAAAACTTATTTCGTAATTTGTTAAGAATATATTCACAAAATCGATTAATTGATTTAATTTATTTATATTGAAAATTAAGGAAATAAAAAATACTTATGTCAATAAAGCTTGTGAATACCCACAACTTTCGTATAAAAATAAATTTAATTGGACTTGTAGTTTTTTATATATGTGGGGTGTCATTACTATACACCTGTCACTACTACCCACCTTTCCCCTAGTACATATATGTATAATACGGTATTATTTATAAGTTATACTAGTATATATATATATATATAAATATATATGTAATATGTATAACTATGATATTACCAGTATACAAATATATCAGATATGTAATATATTTATATATATATACATATATAGTATTAAACATACCTCTCTTTATATTATATGACTTAACATTGACATTTTCTATGGTGCCCCATATATATTTTAGTGTATGATAATTTGATTCTATAAATTAGTAAAATAGATATTCTTAAATATTGTAAATTGTCTAAATTTATATATATATATATATATATAAGTATATATATATATATAGATGTATATATATATATATATATACATATATATATATATATATATATATATATATATATATATATATATATATATATATATATATATCTCATAAGTATATATATATCAGGTAAACGACTAGATAAGCATTGCGCTTCTTCGATTACCTTGGTCATGCCTAAATTCTGATATTATTATATATGTGTATGTTAAATGCCAAGGTTGATAGATAATACATATTAGGCTAATAATTATATCAACCTTTCAATAGTTTAACGAAAAAATAATAAATAAAATAAAAAATCCAAATAAATATAAAAAACCATATCTTATAAATTACATTATAAATAATTATATATAGACTTATTTGACCTATATAGGATATATATATATATATATATATAAATATGAATAATTTAATATATATGTAGGTAGGTACTACTGTATACTATAGGATACCATACTAAAATTATATATGTATATCTACCTTAACTTAACTATACATGTATATATTAGATTGTAAACTTTATATAGTGATACTATATATATTATAATGTATTGTATATATATATAGTGGAAATTAATAATATTAAAATATAGTATGATATAGTAATACTATATATATATATATATATATATATATATATATATATATATAGTGGGAATTAATAATAATAAAATATAGTATAATATAGTAATACTATATATATATATATAGTGGGAATTAATAATAATAAAATATAGTATAATATAGTAATAATAGACTATATCTAGTCTATCGTATACTGTATACAGTGTATATTAATGCTATAGTCTACCTCGTCTAGTATTAATGTATACATTAATATAAAGCGTACGCAATTAGACACGTGGTTCATGTAGGATTTAGAGGTGGTAATGCTATTTATAATGGTATAGTAGTTAATTAATGATAGTTAAAATTGTTTTACTAATGATCAAGGTTTATCGTTACCGGTTACTAATTTGAAGTTGTATATTGTATAATAATAATTATAATAAATCTAAAATTAAATATCAAATTTTGTTATTAAACTATATCATTAATTGTAGTTGTATTACACTATTACAGTAACTCCTTAATTTCCGGCAACTTGCCGGAAATATAGTAACTTTAAAGTGTGTATCCCGCTACAACTTGCTAGAAAATCGCTTTCTAGCAAAAATTCCGACCATTATTTCCGAAAATACTGGTAGTGCGATACCCCCCTTTAGATAGTACCATATATACATATATATATATATATATATATATATATATATATATATATATATATATATATATATATATATATTAATAATAATAAACCTGAAGTAATATGAAAGGGGTCAGCATTACAGTGTCTCGAGTAGCACAAATAATAACACGCCACTATTCGATTTTTTAATAACATTATATATATAAATTATAATCATTTAGTAAAGTTGAGTTAAAATAAATATATTATACATGTATATATATATATATAATACGGTTATTTTATTCATATTATTATGTGTTTTACGTCTATATTTGGGTCAATTTAAAAATGTAACTAATTATCAAACAGAAAATAATATAATCTTGAAAATAATCTATATTTAGCTTTTGTTAAATGAGAAGATATATGCATATATATTCCTACTTTGATGATATAATATTCAATCCTAAATAAAAAATTGTATATATATATAAAATATTGTTAACACATTTAGAAGTATATATACGAAGTATGATTACAAGTAAAAAGTTCATCTAAGTTCCTGGATGGTATGACATGACTCCACAGGAAAAAAACAATAATCATAAAACGATTATAATTGGATATAATTATAATTGTTTATTGGATATAATTTTAATTGTTATAATTTTTTTTTATTTTGGTGGAGTATTTAATCCCATCCATGAACTTAGATAAAGTTTTCACTTATAACCAAATGGCTCTAATGCCCTCAGTCTAATGTTCTCATGTTAAGGCATCCATGTATTAACTATAACTTAAATGAGTTTTACAAAATTATATACTTATAAATATTATTGTACAACTTATATACTTATTGGTCCGAGATTGAAGATTCCTACTACTTAAATATCTATCGCCTTAGTTAACTGATGCCTTAGTTAACTGAACTACACTGGAAGTTAATATATATATATATATATATATATATATATTAATTGTGTATACATACAAGTGGATAACTAACATTTCTTATCGAAACAGTCATTGCCCATGCTATTGATATGCGTATTTTTACCGATAACATTGCGTTGTCCGTAGTAAACACGTTTAGAAGGAGTCAGGGAAACCTCGTCTAACATACTGCAACCGCGTACTATCGACACCTGATTAATAGTAGTGGTAATGTGTGTATATTTATATATACATATATATATATATATTGTTATTTTTATTTGGTGGAGTCCTTTCATCCCATCCAGGAACTTAGATGAAGTTTTCAAGTATAACCATATATGGCTCTAATGTCCTTTCGAAGCGGCTATCATGTTAATGAATCTATGGTTATAACGAGAGCCGATCATTTATTTATACACAATTATATAAGATCACTTCTAAATAATATTTTAAAACCCATTTTATAAAATAAATTAATGTTCCGGACGAGGCTTGAACCCGTGTCCTACTGCTTGTGTGTCTGACGCCTTAGCCACTGAGCCACACAGGCAGTTTTAATATGTATATATATAATTAGAAACATATAAATATAATACTTATAGGATAATTAAGAATAATAAAGATTATAATAAAATACATTACATTCGGGGTAAGTAATAGTGTGGAATCGTGTCGGGCACATTAACTAGTAAACATTATAGTGAGGCGGGTGTATATGAGCATATTTACAGCTGATTATGTCGAGAATTCAATATGATAACCGTATGAAACTAGGCACAATATATTTGTCATATATGTACAATGTTTAATATACTTAGGTTTAATAATATATATATATATATATATATATACAATATTTAATATATTTGCGGATTGATATTTAGGGGTCGTTAAATTTCTTTGGATTGGTTTTATTATTCTTCTTTTTTTTAGCTACATTATATTTCGAAGTTTTCCTATATAACATTACTCGAATATATGATTTAACACAATAGAGCGTACGATTGTATTCGTATTTCCACCGCTACACCCGACTCGCTATATCGTGCACTGTACACTGTACACTGTACACTGTACACTGTATACAGTGTACAGTGTACAGTAGACCGTTCTCGTAATTTTAAAAACCTTCACATCTATGACAATTATGTATGCTATGATGAATAAGTGTTTAAAATGTTAGACCTATATCTTAAATAGTTTTATGTCACGAGACCTTTTTATTTTAACATTGAATACATATACAATTTAACATGGGGGAGATATAGAAATAAGTGTTATTCAATTTTTATCAAATTGAATGATTTTTTTAAGCCAACTATGGATATATCCTAGAAACATATATTACAAGTAGTATGTATACAGTGTAAAGTGTACACTAGGTAATGTGTACTGCCCGACATGTATAGCCGTAATAATACACATAGTATAGATACTAGAGACGTATCGAGTGAGAATAATACACGCGTATGTTAATGTGTGTATGTCGTGTGAACCTCCTTGTGTATTATCATCAGGATTGTGAAGCATGGGTCTATGCAGCTCAGGTATCCGAAATCTTCACTTACTTCGGCTTATTATGAATAATTATATAGTTAAGGTAAACAATTATATATGTATATATATATATATATATATATATATAATATCTATAGATATAGGTAGATACAACTTATAGATAGATCATTTTATTTAAATTCTATTTAATTATATGATTATTGTATATATCACTATATTATTATATACACAATATAGTGTGTAAGCAATAATACAGCTGTACATAGACAAATAACAATTATAACTATTATATATAATATAAGCTATAGACAAATTAACAAAGTGTCGAACACGATTATGAATTTAGAGAGTAGGTGGTAGTTCAGTTTTAGTAGAGGTATTTATAATGTTAAGGGACGGAGGGAACTGTTTCCTGTGGTGACTATGGTGTAGGTTTTAAAGTTGTATTCCGACGGGTGGGTTTAGTCAGAAGGCTATAGTTTGTAGATATTAAGTAGCTAATTAGCGTTAAATTAAACGTTTAAAGCAGTAGGATATAATAACTATAGGTACAGTATAGATTTTAATTAGCCGATACAGGTTGTAAAATTATGTATTCAGATATGCATATAGAATTGGTTGTAATTTTATTTGATAATTGCTGTTGATGATGGCTATTTAGGTCAAGTCGTATATTAATGATGGTTGTATACATTATATATAATAGACATCTTTCTTTATGCTGTAGCTTAGTCGAACGGATCTTTAAGTTATACGGTCAATGATTGCACAATATTTGATGTGAGACGGTGTATATATTTATGGTGTATATGTTTTAATTACATATACGTATACCGTTATAAATTAACACGAAAGCATATATAAAATATGTTGCGATTTAATGTACAGTTTATCATTTTAGTATATCATTAATAAATTATATCATAATAATATAAACTAACCTATATTACATATTTATTAACGATCGTAGAAAATATAGTGTGGTGTATACACGTAATATGATTTTTATAGCTGTGTAAAAAATGTAATGGCCTAGATTATATTTTCAATTATAATGTAAAGAAAACAAGGTCATCAATATCAAGTTCATCTTCTATGATAATTTCTTAAAATTTATAATATACACGATTCCAATTGTAAAAATGCTGATATTACTAGTAGGATATTTAATTAAATAATGTATCTATATAGATAATATAAGTGTTAATGATGTAGTGATATAATGTATAGATATATGAATGTACCTAATTCACAAGCTGTTTTATCATCAGTGTTCTTACGGTGACTCGAACATGTTAAGCATATCTTAGTCTTTCTTCTATTAAATATAAATAATAATTAGAATATAATAATTATCAATACTTATATTTAAAACAAAATATTAATAAGTAATCAATATAGTCATATATATATATATATATATATATATATATATATATATATATATATATATATATGTAATAATTATCAATACTTATATTTAAAACAAAATATTAATAAGTAATCAATATAGTCATATATATATATATATATATATATATATATATGAACATAAAATAAAATAAATATATTATTAATTTAAATTAATTTAAAATCGCAATTATTATGTTATACTAGGTGATAATTATCTAACATCTATTTCCGGAATTAGTTGAGTATAAATTACGTTTTCTTTTAAATAAATTAGAATTATATAACTGATTCCGAGTAGACAATTATATGTATATATTATATATATATATATATATATATATATATTATTTAAATGTCTATATTATACATATACGTTTACACAGGTTCATGTATGGATGGTATACATATCTAAATTAGTTTACAAGCAGATAACTAATCATAATATGTATTGTGTATTATATATTATATTGTATATTGTTTATTATTATAATGATGTTAAATACAACAAAAGTATTATCGACTCATGGAATATAAAATAACTTTAGATCACTGTAAAATATAATGATACAAATGGATACGTTTATATTAATATAATAATGTAATACTAATAAATGAATAATAATACTACTATAGCCAATATATGTACATAGTTACTACATACACAGTTATAATATATAATATATAATGTATGGCCTTTATTATTACCGTATACGATTGTATGATGGATTTGACAGCCGCTCGTCTTCCACTGAAAGTGTACGTATAAATAATATATTAATGAAGATAAATTAAATATTAAAGATTTACATTTAAATAATTTATTTAAAAAATGTATGCCTTTATATTATATTTTCTATAATTAAAAATGTAATATTAGAATTCTCAAATATAAATATCGCACAGTATTATTAGTATAGATGTAATATATAATCTGTTCACTGTTAACCCTTAGGGTATAGCGAATTCTATTTCTAGGGTACATCTGGATAAAATATCACACAAATTCGCCGACCACCCTATACAGGGTTCACGTCGGTTAAAGTCACTATATTCACTTGTACATAGGGTACATTAAAATAATATACACTATGTTATATATATATATATATATATATATATACATATGGATATACGATGTTTAAATACACTATGGTTACACTATATTTATTTATTAGGGTACAGTTATGTTAAATATGAGGGTACACCACCGTTAAATTCACCAGGGTATACTGTGTCCAGTTTATGTATACTACTATAGTATATAGAAGTATTTTAATTAATAATTTAACTAGATACTAAATATTTATTGTCAGGCCATAATAAATTAATATAGTGTATAATCGATAATGTTTTATAGGGGACATAGAATAAAATTAAAGTATGGTACAAATTCCATTGTATTGTTTTACAATTGTATAACCTTATTTTACGAATTATTATTTAAATACAATAGTTAAATTATATATACAAGTTGGTGTATAAACTAACATAGTCGAGTATACTCCTGTGCAGGGAACATGTCGTTACATAATACACCTCGAGTAGGACGGCAGTATGAATCATATTTACGATCTGGTAGATATTATATATTGTAAACATTATATATATATATATATATAATGTATTTTATATTCCACAATATTCACATTCCATTATATTTATATAATGGTATTAAATTATTTGATATCTGTCAACAAGTTAAATTAAGGGTAATTGTCTCGACAAGCAGCAATGCTTCTACAATTACCCAGGTAATTGTACCTACATCTGATAATAATAATAATAATAATAATATATATATAGATATATATATATATATATATATATATATATATATATATATATATACATATAAGATATAAAGTAAGAACTATACATAGGTCTTCATGTAATCTGGATAGAATCTTAAAAATAATATAAATTGAAATATTTTAAATGATAACTATTATCGTCGAGTATTTGTAATTCGAATCTGTGATGTTCGGCGTGCCGTTCTGCTATGAATTTGTCAGCCTTGGGTAGACAGCCCTTCACTATTCGAATCTGTGAATGCGTGATGTAAGCTTACAGTTCTATATTTGTATTACGAAGGCACATTAGAAGCATATGATTATATATATATATATATATATATATATATATATATATATATATATATATATAAAACTTCATTTAAGTTACTGTATTTAATGAAAGGACTCCACCAAAATTAAAAAAATAATAAATACTGAATATATAACTGAAATATATATTCCTAATAGTATGATAATTATACTGTTATAATTTTAATAAGAGTACATTTAAAAACATATGTTTTTACAAACGTATATACGTTTATCCTAATATTTTATGTATAAGGAAACTGTACGAATATGTTTGAACCTATTATTAATTTGATAAGATTTGGTAAATATGTTTTACCGAAAGAGATTAAAATCTAAAATATAATATAATATATATATATATAATAATACATAATAATATATAATAAACTATACAGTATAGTCTATACTCAATAGTATATAATATATAAATAGTAAATAATTAGTTAATTACTAATTACCAGATATTCGGTTGGCCTATATGTATACAGTCTTATTAGGAATGCTTGTATGGTTTATAGTATGCCCATATATGGTTATATAAATATATAAGGTTATATTATAACTTGTACGCGTGCTCTATCAGCTAACTGAACCCTATAAATCTACAATGCATCACTAATAGGTGTGTGTGTGTGGTTAATAACCAAGTCGGTGTTTGTGTAGTCGAGTATGGTGTAGCAGTAACCGTAACATTCCACGAGTCCCGCAGTATCGGCTAGTGTTCCTGTCGGGTGTGCGGTATCGTTAAACATTTGTAAAACATGCAATATATATTATTATATTACGATATCACGCTATATATATAAATATTATATATATATGTAACATGTTAATATATATATATATTAGAAAATAGTGACTACATATTATTTATATATTTATTATTAATAATTTTAAATAATATAAAATTATTATATTCATAGATTAATTGAATAAATGTCGAGCATTGAAATCTATTTTGATATAAATATATTTATTATATTTATTAACTATAAATACATAATATATTCATTTTATTAATATTTTCATATTTAAAGTATTCATAGAAAATAGTAATATTAGTCATATATTTAGACTACCCGAATTCCTATTAGAAAAACTACAATTATTTAACAGAAAAAAAAGTGTAGTTTTTTTCCTTTTTCATTTGTTAACAATATATTTCTCTATTTGAAAATAAAAATTCTTTAAACAATTATTTATGTGTGTTATATACATAATTATGAAATTACTAAATTGATTATTTATTCATGCATGTATTTTACTTAATTCAAATATGTTTATTATACATATTTATATTGTTTTTATTATTAATTTTGTATAAAACATAAATATATAAATAAACTTGATTATAATAATAATGTATAACCTAATGTTTATTAATAATTAATTTATATAAAATATAATTATAAAATATTGTCCGAATTAAGGTGAAAACGAAAAAAAATAATAATAGTTTTATTTTTTATGAATGTATCTTATATCTTTATATAAGTATCTATAAAACTTAATAATATCTTTAATTTTTAATTATTACAGTTTCTAGATCCTTTATTAATGTACAGGTATGAACTAGGGTAGTATCCCCTATGTATTTAATAACAATTAGTAATAAGTAACTACAAATAATAGTTAATATCGTGATATAAAGTATAGAAATATACTATAACAAATAGATAACACTTTATAGTTAGTGTTACCCTCATACACGTACTATAGTACCTTATAATGTTAGGTACATTAAGTTCTATATATAGATCTATATATACAGTATTACCGAGTACATCACATTACTACATCTATTACATCATAACTTTGCGTATACCTAACTCGTAATCTGTAGTACGATATTTATGAATATATTCAATATATTCAATATATTGTATACAATATAATTTATAATTTATAAGTAATATTCTATAAAATATATTGCGCTATAATTAAATTATATCTCGTATATTCGTTACATGTCAGTCATTTATCTTAGTCAATTCACTATAGTTATATATATATATATTCATACATATATTTATAAATTATTAATCGATTACTTTAATCAATAACAGTGATAATAAGTGGTACACTAACGGATATTGAATCGTTTCATGCAATCATTGTTCACGGTATTATCGACTATATTTCTCACTTCGCAAGATCTGCAGCTACGGATGAAATTCCAGCCTAAAAAGTGAGTGGGGGGCATTGAATAAGCGATGTTTCGATATCGTAAACTATAGATACGTACTATATTGTAAAACTCGACGCTACCAATACAGTCGATTGGTCCTAATCTTAAAGCGTTCGAAAAATATAATTTATCGAAACTGATAATAAATACTTCGCATTATTTATTAAATATATGCATATATATATATGTATATATATACAACGATTGCGTAATAACCATAATGAAATATACATGCATATTTAATAAAGAATGCGAAGTATTTATTATTAGTTTCGATTAATTAAAGTTTATCAAACGTTTTAAGATTAGGACCAATGGACTCGCAATTCGTAGTGTCGATTATAGGAACCTTTTCTACTGAGGATATCGTATGCTTTAATTTCGTTACAGTTGTTGCTATTATTACAGAACAATGAATACGTAGTCCTATAGTCAGCTGTGGGTGTGTGTTTAGTATGATTATATACCTTAGTGATACGCATTCGTATGCAGAGTATAGTAGTTAACGTTATTATTAATGTAATGTATATATAATAATAATATCGGAATTTAGGCATAACCATGGTTAAGAAACTTGTGGAACTCCACCATTTATCATTTTTAAATCAGATTAAATACCATCAAACTCAATACATTGATATCTATATATGATTTAAATAATATTTGTCTTGAACCCATACTGTGCTTAATCAATTATTGCATATCTAAACAAAATTTGTTAATTTTTTCAAAATATTTAGAATTTTGTATAAATATTTTGTCATAGATATTGGCCTACAATTTATCATATCATTTTTAGAACCGGATTTGTACAAGGGTTTTATTTTAGCCTTTTTAAATTCATCTGGAAATAATCCCTCATTAATACATCTATTAAATAAAAGCGATAAAATATATTGTAGTCCTATAGGACTTATTTCATCATTAATATATTTAAATAAGATATTATTGATATTAAAAATATATGTACTATATTTGAAAGTATTTTTATCGATAGTATTATATATTTCTGAAGGTATAGTTGGATATATAAAAAATAAGTATGTATTTTTAAATTCTAAGGTATCATGAATATTAGTATTAATATTAGGGTTAATAATTAATGTGGCTGGATTATTTACTACATTACTAAATATATCATTACATGTATTCGGAATTGAAAAACTAGAATCATTGTGTGTACATACATAATTATTATTATTATCATTTGATTTATTTATGATATTTTTGATTAATTTCCAAGTTCCCTTAGAATTATTATTATAAATAAAAAATGTACACTTGTTTAAAATGTTTTATATTTTGTGTATAATAATTTATTTTCCTTATTCTTAACATATTGTTTATATAATTATTTTTTTTGATACACATTTTAGTAATCCGTCATCCAAGGATTTATTTTATATTTTAGGATTTTTTTTGATCAATAATGGACAATTTTTATTATATAATATATGTAAACTATTCATGAATTTGTAAACAACTTAATTCAAATTTAAACTGGAATTATTAATATATGTTCAATTATATAATAAAATATATATAATCAACAAGGTATTGTATTAATGAATTATGTATGTGATTACATATATTAATGTTAACGTCTCCCCCAAAAAATATATTATTATTGTTAGGAAAATTATAAAAAAATGGTTTGAATAGTATATATGAACTCCTATTATAGTTCATCAGGAGGTATATATACCACTAAAAATTATATTACTATTATTATTAAGTATTTAAATAGTTGCAATTTCACATATGTTATTTCAGTAACACAGGTTTTCAATTATATCATATTTATATTATTAAGTATATGAATAGATAATCCACATCCTCTACCATTTTTTCTGATTGTAATTATATAATATTACTTTATAATACTATATAGTGTAAAAATATATAATTCTTTTTCTTCCCCTTCTCCTATGAAATATGGTGTTCCCCAGGGATCAGTACTCGGTCCTTCACTTTTCTCAATTTATTTATACCCATTACCATCCATAATATCTAAATATCCAAATATATATTACCATCTTTATGCAGATTACATACAACTATATATGTTTCTTCCAACTAATTCATCACCAGGTCTCAATAATCAACTCTCTAATTGTGCTAATGACATTAAAGAATGGCTTATTTCTAATAATCTTCTCCTTAATACTTCCAAAACTACATTGTTGAATCTTTCTCCATCACCAACTTACTTCCCTCCTTTTCTTATTGATAATATTGTAATATCTCCTTCTCCTACTGCATCTAACTTAGGTGTACTTTTTGATTCTACACTTTCCTTCATTCCTCATATTACTGCCATCACTAAATCTGCAAATTATCATCTATTTAGAATTAGAAAAATACGAAAATCAATTACTGTATCTCTTACTAAAACTCTAGTTAATTCCCTTGTACTCTCACGCATAGATTACTGTTCCTCAATCCTTATAAATATTCCATTATCATCTATCTCTCCCTTAAATCGAGTTATTCGTTCATCAATCCGTACAACATATAACCTACGTATTCGAGATCATTCCTCTACTTCCTCATACCAACACATATCTCCATGGTTCACATTTAACAAACGCTCTGCTTATCGCATATTATCTATTGTTCATTCCTCAATATACTCTTCAAATTGCCCTTCATATATTTCTGCTTCTCTAGTACAAAGAGCTCCCCTTCCATCACTTAGAAACCATGCATCTCACCTTCTATCTACCCCTATTCTACGTCCCTCAAAAATGAATACTCGGGCACTGAGTTATATTGGTCCTAAGCTATGGAATTCACTCCCGCCCTATATTAGATCCATAAAATCGCATAAAACATTCATGAAATATATACAACAATTGATCTCAGGTGGTAACCTGAATTATTAATATTGTTTGTCATTATTATTTTATTAATTAATTTCCGTACGGCTTATTCTATTTTATTGTATTATTATTATTGGTATTTATTGTTTACCTACTTTTATTATTTGTATTCTATTATATACACCTTTGAGAAATCATTTATGATTTATTTAAGTGTCTAAATAAACATTCAATCAATATAGTTTAGAATAATTCTAACAAACAACATTTATATTTATATTGATTGTTTAAAGATTGATTAAAGAGTTATATTTAAATCTATAATACATTTTATATCAAAATATATGTATATATATATATAATTTAAACTAAGAATTATCAATATAAATATATTTCTTTTATAATGACAAACATTTATCTTTTTTAAATTTAATTGTATCCATGGTATCTCCATTGTTGCTTGCACAGCCTCTGTATATCATCATCTAATCGATAATATTGGCAATATTTAATATATTATTTAATTGTAAACATTTAATATTATAATATTTATATATATAGAGGAAAGTAACCGAATACCGATAGTACCCGAATACGAACACTCTATACATATATGTATATCAGAAACCATTAATCATATGAAAAAATGTTTAATGATAACAATATTGATAAAAATATAAATAGTTTAAAAAAGTATTTTTTATTTTTAATCAAATAAAATAATGCTAATATATTGAATACGCTGATTTTTTATTACGTTTTTAAATTTATGAAAAAATATTTCAACTTAAAATCTTCTCAAGAATATACAAATGTATTACTATTAAATATAACAATATATTAATAAAAACTAATAATGCATTATATACATAATTTCTATATTTGTTATCAAATATTCATTAAGTTATAAACATATATCTAGAGGTCATATACATCCCTAATACGGATACTTTAGATGTCTTAATACGGGCACCCTATAATCATTCAGCGCGCACCGTATGAACTATTCTGATTTTCATAAAAATCGCGTATAATATTATAGTATTAATACCACCAATAAAGCTAAATCTAAAAATGTTATTATTTAGATACTTAACTTATTAATTAATAAAATAATAAAATATAATAAATTAATTACTAGTTAAATTATATTAAATTATTCATATAATTAAATATAAATAATGTAATTGTAATGTATCTGATTGGTTCTTCAATACTATATAATTTATCTAGTGGTATATAGGGTGTCCGTATTCGGTACCCAATCATATAATATTAATATATTGTAATTGTTGAATACAAATATTGAGTCATAAAATCTTAGGACTATGTATTGTTAAAATGTCCATATTAGGTTACTTTCCCCTGTATATATAAATATATATATATATATATATATATATATATATGTGTGTGTGTATATAGTATACTATAGAAATATATTTCGGTATACTATTCCTATAGTATAATAAATATATGATATAGAAAATTCTCTTTTAAAATATAATTTTATTAAAATATATAGAGAGAGGGAGAGAAGATAGAGATATTGAGATACAAAATATATAGATGAATATCAAAAATAAAAATATAATTAACTTGCATGACTTCCTCCTTGCCCACTATCAGAAGTGGCAACATAACGGATGTGCTGCGTTTCAATATTAACACGCGTGTAACAAATAATCGATATTATATTAACGACATATATATATATATATATATATGTATACATTCAATTTTACCCGGTACTTAGGATTCCCATATACGGCAAATTCACTGTTATATAATATATATATATATATATATATATATATATATATATTCCTATATATATAATAACCCTCTGCACATTAATATCAGTGAATATCTTCTCTTCTGTGTGACTACTTGACTTCTTGACCGCCAGGGTAGTGACGCACACCTCCGCGTGACCGCACACCACCCTCGCTACATTCAGGCTGTCGAAACACTCGACCGGATGCTCGGGGGGCTGCAGGAACAGCGTGTCGTACACCGTACGGTTGCACTGCATACATTCCAGTGAGGGTTTACTACGGGGGTAGGTAGCGTGGGTGGTTATGACATAACAGTTATATCATAATGATGTTCATTCAGGCGACAATATTATTTAATATTTTCTATTTTTATATCACTTCCTTATGAAAGAGCGAATGCGATTTCTTAACCGTGTATACATATTTATATAATTATATGTTTTGTATCGAATTTATTAAATGTTGTATATATACTATAATATATATATATATATATTAAGTTTAGCAAAAAAAAAATATCTCCAAAAATAATTATAACAATACAAACAATAATATAATAATTTGTATTGTATATTAATAACAGTAATGCTATACATACTTTAAATAATATTTGTTTTAAATTAAGTCATTTATAAATATAAACTCACATATTATATATATATATATATATATATATATAGGGGAGAGAACGGAGTAGTTGCCGATAATTTATATGCCTAGCATACTTCTAATATATCGATAAATACTGAATTTTAAGATCCCATTTTTTTTTGAATTTTCTATAAATCATATAGGTTTAGAATACTGTGATTTCACTTTTATATATTACTGAATATTATTAACTATTTATTAGGCATTAAAAAAGGCATACAAAAGAATTAAAATAAGTCCGGTGTAGTGGCCGATAGTATCAGAATATGCAATAGGTGTCTCGTAATGTATTCGATTTATATTTTGTTAATTATATAATATAAAATAATTATATTTATGATGCATACGACACTTATTTGATTAAATGATTTAATTATATACACACACACACACACACACACACTCACACACATAAATAAGTATACATATATATAATCATGTTTTTGTTAAAATTTGACAAAAAAATTATTATGTAATAAATTAGAGTAATTAATTAATTATTAAAAAAAATTTACTTTATATTATAGACATTTTGATTATCTAAATATTGTATATAGAACTTGTTATCCTATTTAGCACCATTTAAGCGTTAATTAAAACGACCACTACCCCTTGCCGTCCCATATAGGCACTATAAACACAAATATAAATATAGTTTCAAAATCTTAAAATAGAAATAATAAACTAATTATATATGTACTATAGTATATTCATATAGAATTACAACGAGTTTATAAAAAAATTAATTTATATTATATTCGATTTAATTTACAAATTGATTTTATATATTTTTTATTGTTTAAATATGTAAAAAAAAATCAAATTAAAACTACACTAATATTATATGATATTTAAAAGATGATTTACATAGACATAATATTAAAATAATGTTGTATATAAAAATAAATAAATAAATACCTATCTTCATAAAGATATAAATATATTTATACATATATATATATATACGGATTATAAAGAATATAAATAAAGTATTCTTAATTTTAATTAATGTAAACAGGAAATATAAACATTGAATATAAATTTTAATTTTTTTTAATGTAAACAGGAAGTATAAATATTGAATGAATTATGTATGTAAACATTGTTCATATAGAGAATTGGATTTTGATATATGAATATATATATGCATATATTTATCAAAGTAAATACATGATATACCACTAGTGTTATTTAAACCACCAGTAGTTGAACGACCATTGGTTAACCAAAAACACACCCTAAGTCGGTCTTTTATTAATGTAACCAGTTCAGATATATCTATATAAGACTATATTCTACTGATTGCCTACCCTTCACATCTATATCAAACTTCATGGGTAGAGATATTCCTAGTGTTATTACTTGCATCCACTGACCCGTTAACTACAACAAAGTATCCTTCCTCTTGCTCGAGTGTCAATGTACCACACTACGTAACGAGATGCTAAACGAGGAAGCGGAGCGAATAACGAGGATGTGCATGAATTGAGGAACGATATAACCAAAATAATGTTCACGTAATCTAAAAGATGATATGTCAAGTTATATCTGACTAGATCATAATTTACCGTAGTGATTATTTTTAACTAATATCCTGTCAGATCGTAAGGATACGTAAATATATATATATATATATATACACGGATTAGTAAATTAAGAATATATATTAACATAGGTTACAAGATTCATATGTATCCTATATCCTAATTATTTGTACGAAATAAATAGAATTATAACTCATAAAATCGAAGTCAGAAATATAAATAATTCTCTATAATAAATCTTATATGTATTAATATTCAAATCAATAATCGTTGATACGAAATATTATTACCCTTATAATTGAAGTATATTGAGAAAACAAGTTAATGCACTTGACTTACTTTAATAAAAACTTCTTCTCTTCTAAATAAATCTTTTATCTTTTATCTATTATAACCTTTTATCGATTTATTTCATATGTATATTGAGTTTGACCTCCCCCCACCATATCTAAATGGTTCCCGCAAGTGTGAAACACGGTGATTCTAACTTATATATATATATATTGAGGTTGACCCCCCCGCCCACCATATCGTATATGGTTCCCGCAAGTGTGAAACACGGTGATTCTAGCTTACATGTCGTATACTGGAATCAATGTATTATATTGTACTAACGATTGTTTTGGATAATGTGATTCAGTTGATATATATTCAGGTATTATTAAAATTACGATAAATAATAAATATGCATTCATTGTAAAAAATAATAAATAAGTTTACAATATATATTTAATGTCAATTTATAAATATTATTTAAAATTGTTGATATATTATTTTATGAATATTTTTTAATTTATTTTTTAATTTTATTTTAAATACATTTTTAATTCAATTTATTTATATATATATTTATATAAATTAGGATAAACTTTATCTGAGAATAAACACACATATTATATCACTTTATTAACAACTTAACTACGTATCATTAATGTATACACATACATTTTAAGTTATCTCGATACTACATTACAATATTTATTTATTTTATTAATAATAAATGATACATATATGTCATCACCCCTATCCTTAAAAAGCCCCACCTTGATTCTCTGTCCCCCTCTAACTACCGACCCATCTCTAACCTCTCAATCCACTCTAAGATCCTTGAACGTGTTATCTCCTCCAAACTTATCACATACATTACCACCAATAAAATCCTCAACATCTTCCAAAGCGCCTACCTCCCCCACAAATCTACTTAATCCGCCCTAACCCTCATTACCTCCGATCTACTCTCTGGCCTTAACAACAACCGTGGCACCATACTCGTCCTTCTCGACATATCCTCCACTTTCGACACCCTTGACCACAATGTCCTTATACACAGACTTTCCGCTATCGGCATCACTGGCATTGCCCTCAACTGGTTCACCTCCTAAATCACCAACCGATCTTCCTCAGTTAGGATTAATACACACTATTCCCCCTCCCGCTCCATAACCCACGGTATCCCCCAGGGATCTGTCCTCGGCCTCCTCCTCTTCAATATTTACCTCCTCCCCATGTTTGACATCTTCACTGACTACCCCGACATCTCCTTCCATACTTACGCCGACGACCTTCAACTATATCTTAACTGCACAGACTCCCCTACTCATGCCCCTGACCGACTCTCCTCCTGTATAAAGTCCATACACCACTGGCTTACCTCCAACTCTCTAAAACTTAACCCCACTAAAACGGAAGCTATTTTTCTCCACTTACCCCTACTCTCCTCCACTCTCCCTGAACTACCCCCATATAACTCGACAACACCTCACTCCCCTACTCTCAATACGTCCGAAACCTTGGCTTCCATTTTGATACCACCCTTTCCCTTGACTCCCATCTTATACATATGCACAAATCCATACACTACCACCTACACTGCCTCCGCTTAACCCGATGCTCCATTCCCCTCCCCATCGCTATTACCATTGCCTCCTCCTACATCATCCCCTTATTTGACTATTGCAACTCCCTACTCTTTAACCTCCCTTAATATAAACTGATAAAACTACAACGACTCCAAAACGCTGTAGTTCGCTGCGTCCATTTACTTCCCCGTTATTCTTCTGACTCCATTACACCTCTCCTAAAACAACTACACTGGCTGCCAGTCCCCTACCGCTTACAGTACAAACTTTCCCTGACCATCCACAAAGCTATTCACCAAAACTCCCCTGACTACCTTGCCTCCCTCCTACATCTACACACACCCATCACTCCACTCCAGACCCGTTCCTCTAACACCTTTATCCTTACCACTCCCCATCTACACAAACTCCACTCTTCCAATATACGATCATTTGCCCTCTCTGCCCTTACCACTGGAACTCCCTGTCCAATCACCTACGAACAAACACATCAACTCCCTCCTTTAAACGCCACCTTAAGACTTATTACTTCTCCCTTGCCATCTCTCCCACTCAATAATTCCCTCCCATGGACGGCCGTCGGCCGATTGCTCACGCACTGATGCAGTCCATAAACCAAAAAAAGTAAAAAGTAAGTAAGTAGGTTATATAATATAATATAAATATATAAATATATATAATATAAGTAGGTTTATTTATGAGAAAGTAAAACTATTAACTTCTTACGTGATTCAGACTATCTCAAGCTACAATAAACTAATATATTAGTATATACTAATATATATATACTAATATATATATATTCTATCGTATACGGTAATATAGATATAAAGCAAATGAGATGGTAAGGTATCTAACTACAAGCAGGTATAAACGGGATAGTAGAAGTTGGTGATCAAGCGTATCGAAAACATTGGATATGTCCAGAATTACTAGTTGGTAGCAATGTTTAGTATTAAGTGTAGAAGTGATGACATCAATTACGTTTAGTAGTGCTGTTTCTGTGGAGTGTCCTCGGCAAAATCCACTTTGTTGAGGAATATGAAGATTATTGGCGGTTAAATAGGAGATTATTTTACGAGAGACAACTCTTTCCAAAATTTTACTCACAAAAGGTAGCTGAGAAATTGAGCGATAATTGAGAAGTGATTCGGTATCGAGTGAAGTTTTTTTTAAGAATCAGAGTGATTATTGTTTGTTTAAAAATAGAAGGGACAGTATACTGTTGGTATACCAGAATTTAGGGAATATGAGATGATGTTACATATAGTTGGACATAGATAATCGGAGTAAAGTTAAAAGATAGATAGCGAAACATGATCGGAAGAAGATATTGAAGTGGATGCATGTAGGAGTTTAGATATTAGATATATATGTGGAGGACGAAAAAAACTTAAGAAAGCAGATATAGGTGGGGTAACTATGATTGTAGGATAGTTAGCAGAAGAGGTATGGTTTTTGATCTTTATTATGATGGAGTCAATCTTATTAGAACATATTTTGGAGAATAGACATAATGTAATGTAATTGTATTTATAACTAATTGTAATTGATAAATGTTAGTTAATATGGTAGTAATGCTGTTTTTTAGGGAGATAACAACTTATTAGCTAGTCTGAAAAGTCATCGCTTATCAGAAGCAAGATCGGTTATAACTTATAACCCAAGTATAATAGCTAGATTTGACATAGGAAATTGTTAACTTGTAGATCTTTCGTTGCTCAATGAATGACGTTCTAGAATCTATATGTATATTTTTCAGATTTACGATGTGATCATTTCAAGGACACGAGGTGGAAAGTATATAATGGGGTATCATGATGTAGACTTACTGATATGGTATTTTAAGGCGCATGTTTAGGATATTGTGGAATTTAATACAACTGGAGACTAACAGTAGTAACCCAAAGCAGAATTTGAGCATAAAGTAAGTTATCTAAAAATATCATGGAATAAATATTCTTAATGGGTCTTATGTAATACGTGTTTTCTGATTAGGAGTGATAGTAAAGTTAGTTTAGAATGAGATTAGGAAGTGATCGGAAAGTAGATCAAGCCTAGAAATATTACTCACTATGAGTTTAGAATGGAGATAACTATATATATATATATATCCTATAGGCTATTAATATATATATATATATATATATATATATATATATATATATATGATGATGCATCATCATCATCATCATGATGAAATAAGTTTTATTAAGCACTAAAATAGGGTCATGTAGACCCCTTCGTTTATGCGTAAAGAAAATAACAATAAGATAATAGTAATACGATAACAATTTACTAATAATATACGTTGAATGGTATACGGACAAAAATAATAATTTGGATGATTTAATGATTAGAGGTAGAGAGAAAAGAAGAAGTAATATGCATAACTCTTTTGTGTGATTTAAAGCTAGAACGAATGGTAGGAGGGAGGGAATTTCATAGGGTGGGACCGGAATTTTTAAAATCTCTTGAATTTAGGGAAGATTTATTATAGTTCTTGGAGATAAGTAGAGGAGCATATTGGGTAAGAAGAGGAGGTAATGTTATATATATATGTATTAATATGATATATATTTGTTTGCATAATTATATAATAAGTATATTTCAATTTAATGATTTATTCAGAAAATAATTATAAGATTACAATTATTCTTGCTTGGTTCATTTAACGATTTATCGTGCTCGGCTGCTAAATAACGAATACAACATTAATATAAATCGTATATTATATATATATATATATACATGTATATTTATTTTATATATGATATTATATAAAATATGCAGTGTAAGTATTATATTAGTTTCAAAGTTTGCAAAAGTAGCTCAATTAAAAGTATTGTTTTTGGTTGGTTAGATGTTGCATGGATGTGGTTTGGGAATATATTTTAGTTTGGATTTAAGTTGATTTAAGTTTGGTTTTGAGTTTGATTTTGAATATTAATTTAGATATACATATTTTTTTTAAATGTATTAAACATTTTACATTTATATATATATAGATATTTTAAAAATACATAAATGTTAAAAAAGACCAAATTAATCAGTGAATTTATGTGATGTGAATATAGATTTATATATATATATATATATATATATATATATATATATATGTGTGTATGTGTATGTGTGTACAAACATCACCAACTTCGCTGACAACAGTTTCCAATTCAGAACCTAATTAAAATATAATTAATTTAATATATTTTATAACATAGCAATATTAAAACTATACAAATTATGTTAGTACAATATTACTATTATGATGTATATATATGACCACCATCATCGGATCATTATATTAACCTATATGTGTATTGTAAGCAGAAGCGTACATAGTATTCTTTCCTGGTGAATCTTCACCTACATCTCCTATGTAGCAAGTTATGTCATTATAATGTCATTATAATATATATATTACAGGTTGTATATCGTATCATGTATAGCGATACAGCAATACAGCTAGTTAATATATATGTGTGTATGTATTTATATATATATATATGTATGTGTATATATATATATATATATATATATATATATATATATATATATATATATGTATATGCATACCTTTTGATTGTTTTTTGAGAATCATTGCAACGGTAATCGATATACAAATAACCAATATTACAAACATGAAGATATGTGAATCCCCTATACTTGATTCTCGATCTACATAAGTAGTGTTGAGTTATATGTGATAACTTATCACACATAAATACACACACAAACACACATACATATATATATATATATATATATATATATATATATATATATATATATTTATGTTTGTGATAAATTATTAGAACTTAAACATTGATTAACGTATACAGTAGCGTGTGCTATATTGTTGTGAGGTTTAACTGTGTGATACGCCAGAAGGTCATACAGGATATGAAGTTCCGATTGATGATATATTTCCACGGAATAATAAATATCATATATATATATAAATATATATATATATATATATATACAAAACATTATTCGTATACTGACTGTCAATGACGAACTCAGCAACCCCTAACTAAAGTTGAATTAAAATAAGTTAATAAATAATATTACACTCAATTATTTACAAACTATATATAACTTAATATTATGTATATATTATAACTAAATGCTATTATACAATTTATAAATAATGCAAGTTTTTCGTATATATTAATAATGAATTAGATTTAAATTAAACTAAATGAATATATAGGAAAATATGATTTAATGTTTACATTTTATAATATGATTTAGATATGTATACAAATGTCTACTATGATAATATATGTATACATTAGTTCAATGTAATTTAATAAGAATAATATGTTAATATAATAGGTTAATAATAATTAGAATAAGTTATTAAATTATTGCATAGGTTAGTATGATATATATATATATATATATAATGTATTTAATAAGAATTACGTCATCGCAAAGTATGACGTAATATTAGTTATGTAATAACTATATTCCAAACTAGAGTGATACCTGGACATACCAAGATACCCGATCATATCAATGTGTAAGGTATTATCTAAATTATAAAATACTATAATATTTAAATGACTATTATAATGTATAGTAATATATATATATATATATATATATATATATATATATATATATATATATATATATATATATATATATTTATTTATATACCTCTATACTCTTAACATCCTTTTGATTAATTAAATCCCAATCACGTTTAAGGGTAACATAATTTAATTCTATAAATGTATTATTTAAAATATATATAAACAATATGTCTAATATATATATATATATGTATATGTATGATTATATTTTTTTTAACATCAACTATCCATATGAAGTATAAATATACATCGACGACAACCTATTCAAAGTATAACAAGTAGGTACATGTGTATCTAAGATGTACTGGTGAAATAGAGGCCGGTGTCAGACTTTCTATAGAATACTATAGAATATCTATAGAATTCTATGTATACATACTTACTGTACTACCACTATTACTACTACTTCAACAATCGCTAAGTACCATTGCACGTTGGTTCATCGATAATGTCCTATATATATACTATATTACGAGGGGTATTTTAGAGTATTTGAAATGAGTGGAAATTATCTGTCTTGATTATATTCGAATGTTTTCGATATTATTTTACTGAACATTATATAGATTATTATAAATTATTCAATATAGGGTTAGAGAATGTATTCGAAAAGTAATATTTCCCACTCTATTAATACTGTGATTTGTAAATATATATATGTCTTGTAATGAAATGAGTCATCACAAATACATGTAAGAACACATGATTTGCGGGACTAAAACATATCTATATTACGATAATATGTTATAGAATAGTGTGTTCTTGATATCATCTTAATACCTACTACTCCTTAATACTAGTTAGCTCTACTATAGTATATTTAAGATCATAACACGAGATTGTCGATGAATTCGTTAACGTAACAAATTTTATTAAATATAATGTATTACATTTGTTAATGAGGTTAATTTAATTTAATAGTGTATGCAAATATTATGTAAATAGATTATAATATTTATGATATATATATATATATATATATATATATATATATATATATATATATAATAAACCTTTATGAATGTATAATTCTAATGAATTACATTTCAGTGACGATGAACACATTTGCCAACATACCTCTAAATAGAATGAATATATGAATAGTGTTAACACAAAATATATATATATATATATATTCATTTGTGTCAATATGCATACGGATACAATACAAATTCAACATCACATACACATATACATATATGAAGCATCGATATAAAGAAAGTTTTCTTTATATCGATGATATGAAGTTATATCGATATATGATTTGATCATCAATCTACAAGTATATCTATAACAGAATAATATCTCCCCTAGCCTTACCTGTAGTACTACCATCAATCGTACTATTGTAAAGTTGCGATATCGGGTACACCCACTTAGAGTTATGCTAGTGATTGCAAACAACCTGTCACTATGATTTAGACACGCCCCACTCAACTATTGATGCGTTATCACCTCTCTAGGAGACAAATTGTTAGCTCCTCGTCCACTAGAAGTTAGTTCCATCATTACTGAAGTTTAGTTTAGCGATGTTAGCTTACTATCAGTGGGAATACTAATTAGTATTTGAAATCGATACGAGATGAGATAGTTCAGAGGTCATACGTCGATTTCGATTGAATACATCGATGTCATACTTTATATTACATGTTATCTAGATATCGATGTTACTTGTCATCTTGTGTCCACCATATGTTCAGATCAACGTGGTAAATACACCCCAATACTACTAATACTGTATAACAAAAGTAACCTCTACTACTTTCCCTAATGCTTCCGGTGTATCAAGTTTATAGTAGTACGTTTTAACATTATAAGCTTTGTGTTATCTTTATTATATGTGATATAATATATATATTATATCCTTAGATTTTCTATTATATTATATATTATATGTTATATATATTATATATTATATACTTCATATTATATCTTCATATGTTATATTATATTATATATTGTATATCGTATATAAACTTAACCACTATTATAGATATGCCGCCGACTAACTAGTATTATCTTTGCATCCGGAACCTACGAAGTTCTTAGCGGTACCGTCGATCAAGGACGCGTAGATGTCCAATATTGAAGGACTGATCGTTATTGATCTTTCGTGAACATCCGTGCAGCCTCTTAACACGGTGATCTATGTTCGTGGCCACGAGTTGGTATATGTGATAGTGTGTGTGTATGTGTGTTAATGTGTGTGTGTGTGTTTGTGTGTGTGGGTAGGTGGGATGGTGTGTTAGTATACGCGAATGGTCATCATTGTAGTATTCATAGATAGTGAATACAATATAGATGATACCTACACATCTTAACGGTTAATGTACATAAACAGGTATACGTAATCACCCTATAGAATATGTCTTCATTGTAATTAATAACGATTTGTTTACTGTTATTAAACGATAACACCATAGGGGAAAGCATAAGTGCATAGTATCAATATATTTATATTGTAACGATTTTACAATAAAAATGCAAACTACTATATAATATATTTGTATATTTAGTACAAATTTACATTGTAAACTGTATATCTAATACTATACATATAAAGTGTATATAGAAATATGTATATATATATACACATACACACACACATATAAATATATATATATATATATATATATATATAGATTTACGTTCGGTTATAAATGTTATCTCTTGAACTATTTAGGGTTTAAAATAGTATCTTTAAGATGAGCTAATTATTTTATAATTGTGACCCTATAGGTTGTATATAATATACTTATTAAATAATATTATATATATATAAATTAATTTTAATAAAATAATGACTTCCGGTTTACATCATAAACATTATCAAAATACATCTAATGTATTAGTAAATCATCGTATACAAATAAAAAATCTAATAACTGAAAACTGTTATGACATACCATCGAACGAATTATGTCTCTATTATTATATATATATATATACCATTTTTTCGAGTAGTGATACAACGATGAAGCAGTCAGATGTGCAATGGATATGTTCAAAATCTTCTTCCACAAAACCTATTTAATTATATATATATATATACATATATAAAATAAATATAAAATAAAAATATCTTTTATCAATATATGTTTATATATGTAATTAAATATTTTAAATAATTTGAAATATATTAATAGTGACATTGAAGTGATACATATAATATGAATTACTTATTCATTTTCAAAATTAACAATTACATACATTTGTGAATTAATTTATTAAAGTCAGTTATTTCATAGAATATATTGACGAATATTTAATCTAGCACTAATTGAACTAATCGTGAACATTGACCAATGATTACTCGTATGTACAACCTATTTTAGATGTTTATGTGTTGCGACCTATTATCAATAATATGTATATCTATTGTATCCACCATGGTGCATGCTACCATCATGATGGTAGGTAATAGATTAACCAGCGTTAAGTGATGGGCTTCAAATTGCAACTTTTAATGCCGATTTACAATACGCACAATATATATTATCAATTATAATTAAAGTATATTATCAATAATGAATATTATTGTTATTTATTTGAGTGTACATACTTTTTAAACGTTAATTAACAACAGTGTTCATAATAACATGTTAATATGAGATACAAATAAAATGGTATAGGTCCTATGCTCCTGATATATTAACAAAATAACAAAAATAAAATTTAAATAACAAAATTTAAATAACAAAAAATACTTTATAAATCATAAGCGATTATAAACGCTCAATATTATTAATGATTACAATACAGACTAAGATATAAACTAATAGCTTATGTGTATAACGTAATAAGTTATAACTTACAACCTCTTACCACTAAGAGTAATGACTCACCGATCAATATTTCCCATTATTGGTTTGAAAACCATTACCAACGATTATATATTTTAATATAAATTCAAATTCAAATATATTTAAGATTATATGCATTGGTAATGTGAATTATATTCACAATTTAGAACTTTATACCTGTATATATATATATATATATATATATATATATCTATGTCTTTCACTATAGGTCAAATGTAACACATATGCAATATATGTGTATTGTGTATTTAATCAAACTATATTGATGTTAGTGTAAGCTATGAATATATGACATGTATTACTCTAATAAGCATTAAGTTGTGATTCTTAAATAATGAAATGACCATGTTTAACTTTATACATATATATATATATATATATATATATATATATATATAAATATATATATATATATATATATATACGTATATATATAAGTACCGATTTCGCAATATGTGGGTATATCAGTCTTTAAACGAATTGTTAAACAACTGAGGCATACTTTGCTGTAATAAATTAATAATGAGTAATCAAATAAAATAATTATTATAATCAATTATAATAATACTGCATTATTACAATAATAAGCATAGCAATAATAACAATAGATGCGTATTCATATACGATATTCAGTACCAACAAGATTCATATAATATCTAGTATAATATCTAGTATAGAGATAAAGCTATTGTACTCGTGTACTATACCTATTGTACAGTTATATCTATAGTACAGTTTAGGCCATCGTGCATACTAGTGTGCGTGTATTCACACGATACATATCTATACATATCTATACAGATAATCATCAATACACTTATTTCTACGACACATGGATAAGGTGGTCGTAGACGAGCATCTATGATGATTATATTCATTGTTTATAATCACGTGATTGTAGTCACGCCCTCAATTTTGATTTGACAGCAAACTAGGACACGTGACCAAAACTCGTCAACCAAGCCCATATACGCGACCGATCACTATCGCAGAAGTAGGTCACCGGGCGAGTGTATGAGTAGACGGCACTTAACGAGGCACCGGTTGAGATATATGACAATTTAAAATAAAAATTTTATTCGATAATACTAGATTGATTGATTGATTGAATGTTTATTTAGACACTTAAATAAATCATAAATGATTTCTCAAAAATGTATATATATATATAGAATACAAATAATAAAAGTAGGTAAACAATACATACCATTAATAATAATAAAATAAAATAGAATAAGCCGTACGGAAATTAATAAATAAAATAATAATGACAAACAATATTAGTATTTCAGGTTTTCACCTTAGATCAATTGTTATATATATTTTGTATTATAGATACATACATATATGTATGTAGATATTGGTTGATATGCCCTATAATGTCTATTAGCATTAGAGAATCATCATTTAAATCTGTATATAAAAGCAATACAATAATCATTAGTTAGCACATCATCTAAAATAAATAATTATTAATATATTATAGCGTACCTATTACATAAATATTATTTATAATATACTATCAATTATATATCGAGGATTGTAATCATTTAAAAACCACTTATTTATGTTTATTTATTTAATATTCACTGTACGACGAGTGGTTGAGCGGCCCCATCATACGTACAGACGTACGTCGTACGTTAGAGCGGCTTGAAAAATATACAATTTTCAGATAATTTATCGCTTCAGTAAGATAATATTAGAAAACATGTAATATAATTCAATACACAAAAAATAACTTAATTCGTAAAATATTGAATAGTCAATATGACTTTCAATTTTAACATAGGATTGATAGGAAATCTTATAATGGAGTAGATACAAAATTAATTGTTTACATTTTTAAATATACTTCCTATAAAGAATTTTGTCATACAATATATATGTACTAGAATTTAATATTATTAACAGAATAGCAGACATTTTTTTTTTTTAAATAATAATTTCTTTATAATTTTATCATTTCTAGGTTTGAACTTTTTATGTTTATTATTTATTGAATATTTTTTGTTTTTTGTTTTTAATCAAAAATAAAATTCAGATCAAGTTTATTATATTCTTAATAAATGTATAATATATATTTACTATATATGATTATAAAAAAAAATTTGTAGAAATATTTTTCTAGGAATAATTTGAATATAAATGATTTCTATAGAAAAAATAAATATTTTCAAGGAAAGATGAATAAAAAATAAGACCTAGTCAATTTTTTTTTTTTTTACCATAATATAATTTTAATTATCATTGAGATGAACGCAATAAAATTTTGTTTATATTATATTTTTTTCTAATTTAAAAAAAATAAAAATATTTTTAACTATACAAAATTTAAAATCTGAGTTTGTTAGATTTATATTTTGATTTAAATATACTTAAGTCTCTTAAATGCATATTTAATATATAATTAAATTAGAAGACGATATAAATTAATTGGTTGTCAAGGTAAAACTAAAGATAAATAAATGCTACGCATGCGCAGTAAATTTAATTATAAAACAAGTATTTTTCCTATAAAATGTTATTAAACATCAAATTGACAACTCAATTGAGTATAACACAATGTTTAGTTATTACACTACTGTTTATACATACTATATTTTTATAGTTTTTACTGAAGCAACATATTTAATGACTGACGAGCCACCCTAACGTACGTCTCATATCATAGTTTCGCTGTCGTATTGTTAAATGTTTTACATATATTATTTACTTGTTTTACGTTGAATCGGAACATTTGATGAATTCATGAAATAACGTGACACGCGTGTAAGCTACATCGTAACGTGATTAATTATATGAAATATAAATACGATATTTATATACATTTACCTATAGGATCTTGTGAGATTTAAAAATAAACATTTTCATTCAAATAACGAAGAAAAACTGTTATTTTATTGTTATATCTACTATAAATATTAACTTTAGATGCATATATTATATGTTAACTTTAGATGCTAATTTCATATGTCAACTTTGGATATCGATTTTAAATATCAACTTTAGGGGAAAGATGGGTAATATGGCCATGCGGGTAATGTGGCCACTTGTCGTATCTCATAAACTATAAGTCCAATCAAAAAAAAATATATACATGAAATATGCGCTTTGGTAAGCATTATTCAAATAAGTAAAAATAATTTGTATATCAATTAATAAATAAAAAATATTTAAAAAATACAAAAAAATCGATTTACTTTTTAAAAAATTGAAATAAAATTTTAGTAAAACATATATTAAATTACTAATATAAAATATAAATTGAAAATTTAAGTTGCATATTAAAGAACTATTTAATTACAAAAAAAGTGTGTAATCAATTTATTTTAGTGAATAATATTCATTAGTATATAGTGTATATAGCGTGATACCTAGAAGCGGGTAATGTGGCCACTTTTTGCGGGTAATGTGGCCACTTCACGATGATGTAAGCCAATCATATGATCTGAAATCAATATTGATATATATTGATAAATTGCGTGCGTCATTATATGAAAACGTTGATTGAATCAACATCTACTATATCCTAACCATACAAATATATGTAGGCATGCATATTATAATCGTAATATAAACTTTTAAATGTAATATAATATATTTAATATCTATTAACACAATTATAAAGAACAGTATATATATATATATATATATATATATATACGTTTATACGTTTATACATATATGTTGTATATATATCGTATATATTGTACATATATCGTATATATATATATATATATATATATATATATATATATATATATATATATATGTATAAAACATATGCGTATAAACATATGTATACATAAAGTTGTATTTGTAATTGTATATATGTATATGTATTATATACTAATATATTTATCGTGAGATATATTAAACTAGATATAAAAATAAATAAATCAATTTCATGTTAATAAATTATATAATACATTTTACTTTCGATATCGATTTTCTAAAGAAGTTAATAAACTTAATTTTATTTTATGTATTTAATTTAACTGTGATTTATATATTCATTTATACTTGTTTATTGGCATATTTGTATATTACATTTTACTTTTGTTACCTCATATTATTTAATTATAAAAATACTTTGTATTAATGTTGATATAATATGATTTTAATATATTTTGCTGTAATATATTTAATATATGCATATATTTTATATGCATATAAATTATACATGTATACAATGATATATATATAATTGGTTCTATATATATATATATATATATATAGGATATGTCAACTGTCAACAACTAAAAGTAGACGTGTTTATAATTTGTAATTCATATTCGATTATTGGCCGACTAATCGACTTCAGAGGATCTCCCTTTGAAGATATTTGATAGAGTAGTCGGCTGACTACTCACCCTGCTTATAAGTTTAGTTAAACTTATTTATAAATCATATTTAATTGATATTTATTACATAAATATTATTAAATTCCTTGGAATCAATCTGTCATGACCTAATTCTTGAACCAATCAAATTACTGGCAAAATCACTGATTTAAATTTAGATATGTTCGAATCTAATCAGTGATTGTACGCACGCAATTTTAAATTGTATAGGTTTTTTTATTCCTATAGTTTTTTTTTAGCATTATGAATGAAAGGAAAATTATTGTGAATGAATTGCTTTGCTACTGTGTGAATGCTAGAGAAACTATGAATCGTGATTCAATTGAAATGGTTATTTCAGGCTATTTTGAAATAAATGAATTAACTCTTGCTAAAGAGATACTCACTAGTGACATATATATTAAAAATATATTAGATAAATCGGAATGTAGATTTATTGTGAAGCGTAAAGCTCCAAATTTAGCTAACAAAATATCAAAAGATATAATTGGTATTTTTGACCTAATAGACGAATTAAATTCAGAATCAATGCCATTATATGTTGCTTCTAATATTCGTAGAATACCTCCACTTGGAGATCAAAATACAAATATGGCTTCTATTCATTCTGCTATAATATTGCTGCGAAATAATGTCAATTTAATTAATGAAGCAATTACTCCTTTATTAATTAGTGCTAATGAAGTCAATATTAATAAAGATAATGATATACCAAATATATGCGAACATACATCTGCTGATATTTCTATAGATCACTCGCTACCTGACGCTATTGTGAATAATCATGAAACGTACGCTTCAAAAGTACGAAAACCGACAGCCGATGACAACTTCACACTAGTCAACAAGAACGTAAAGAACGTCAAGAACGTCAATAAAGTCAAGACCACGCGCCGCAATGTAATTACAATTGGAAAAGGTTCTTCTGAAGCATTCGGGAAACCACCAGCTAGACGATATCACTTATTCTTATCTCGTATAAATATTGATGTGACTATAGAGTCAATTAAATCATATATATGCAAAGAATTTGAGATTACTTCAGATGAATGCTCGGTCGAGAAAATAATTACTTCGCGTCACTTTGTATCTTCATTTAAGGTAAGTCTGATGATTGATAATGTTCAAGATATGTACAACTGTAATAGGTGGCCTAGTGGTATATTGATAAAACGATTTTATAATAAAATAAATAAAACGAATATTGACAATAATATTAATGTTAATGTTAATCCAACTAATTGATAATGAATAGTAGTGACAAATTAAACTTAGTTTCCTTAAACTGTAATGGTTTTAAAAACAAGGTTAATTTTATTTTAAATAGTTATCCTACTATTGATTTATTTTGTTTTCAGGAACATTGGCTTCCCTCTGAGGAATGTTCTATATTTAATACTAACAATCCACAATATTGTGGTTATGGCAATGCTTCTTTTGATAATACTAAGTTGAGAATTGGCAGACCCTTTGGTGGTGTTGGTTTTATGTGGAAGAAAGTCCTAGATAAACATGTTACAATAGTGAACTCTACTTATGATTGGCTTATATGTATTAGACTATTTGATTTCTATATTATTAATATATATTTACCTTATGAGAGTCCAAATAATATTGATTTATTTGAAGATCGTCTTGTTAAACTATTTTTATATTGTGAATTATTAAATACATCAAATTTTTGTATAATTGGAGATTTTAACTCTAATATCTCTAACCATAATTCAAAATTTAGTAATATTTTACTTAAATATTGCACAGATACAAATATTGTCATGTCTGATAAAATTATTCTAAACTCTGATAGCTATACGTGCGTTAGTTCCGCGTGGAAATCTTGTTCTTGGTTAGACCATATTTTATCTACGCATAATATGCATACATCTATAATTGATATTAAAATTGATTACGATTTTATAATTTCTGATCATCATCCTCTAGTTATTGTGATTAGACAGAATAATGTCCCTAGATCATTATTTAACAAATGTGTAACTCATAAAATAATTAAATGGAATAGACTGAATAGGAATCAAATTTTAAAATACAATATTGACACTAAAGTAGAATTATGTATATTAATAAATCATATATACTCCTTTGATATTAATCATAATTACTCTGAATATTTATATAATTCGTTAATAAATATACTATTAAAATGTTCTAAAGATATATGTTTTGAATCTAATAATAGTAAATACGCTCGTTCGGAATGGAATAGTATTGTTAAGGAAAAACATTGTATTGCCCGATCATATTATTTAACTTGGATACAAAATAAAAAACCTCTAGCTGGAATATGTTATGACAATATGGTTAATGCAAGAAAACATTTTAAATATGAATTACGCCATAGTAAATTGTTATGTAAACAAATAGAAGCTGATAATATTGCCTTAAATATAATCAGTGATCGAAATAATTTTTGGAAATTAATTTCAAATAATTTGAAAAAAAAATCTTCTATTCCTAATAACATTGAGAATGCACATGGTATAGCTGATGTTACTAAATTCTGGTTTGATAATTTTAATGATATTTTTAACAGTACTAATTCTATTCCGTACCCATATAATAAAATTAATGTTAATGAAATTGTTTATACAAATACGGTTGAGATTTCATCTATTATAGATTCCATTAAAGGTGGTAAATCTGTAGGTCCTGATGGAATTTCCATAGAACATATTTCTAATTCAAATAGTCTTATTATCCAAGTCATAGTATTACTCATTAATAACATGTTACATCACTCCTATTTTCCAAAAAAGTTAATATTATCCTATATTCTACCAATAATTAAAAACAAAAATAAAAGATCGAATGACTCTTCTAACTATCGTCCTATATGTATATCCAATATTATTTGTAAGCTAATTGAAAAGGTGATATATAATAGAATATCTTCTTTATTGGTTACTCTTGATAATCAATTTGGATTTAAAAAAAACCTTGGAACCGAAATGTGTGTTTTTGCACTTAAGCAATACTTAAAAGATTACTATAATAACAATACCAATATATTTGTAGCTTTTCTAGATGCATCTAAAGCTTTTGACAAAATTAATCACAATATTTTATTTCATAGATTAAAAGATAATAATGTTCCATCTTATATAATAAATTTTTTAAATTATTGGTACAGAAATCAGAGAATCTATATTAAGTGGGGTGATAATACATCAAATAGCTTCCCAGTTTCGAATGGTGTCCGTCAAGGAGGAATTCTTTCACCTTTACTATTCAATATTTATACCAATCCTATGATTGTGAAATTAAATCAAATAAAATCAGGATATTGTTTAAATGGGAAGATAATTAATAATTTATGCTATGCTGACGATACAGCTCTATTCTCACCATCACTGAGGGGTCTGCAATTATTGATAAATTGTTGTGAAGAGTTCGCTGGCCATAACTTCATAACATATAATATAGATAAATCTGTCATTTTGCCTATCTATTATGGTTCATCTATACATAATCCAGTAAAGTTATACATAGGTAATACACTTTTGAATGTTGTTAAAGCGTATAAATATCTTGGACATTGGATATCAGAAGACTTGTCTGATGATATTGATATATATAATAATATCAAACAGCTATATAAACAAAGCTATATGATAGCGAATAATTTTAGCCATTGCTCTAAAGCTACTAAGATTATTCTATTTAAATCGTTTGTTTCAAATATCTACCTTAGTAGTATATGGTTACCGAATAGGGCCAACATGCAAAAAATTAAGGTAGCATATAATAACGCATATCGTATAGTGATGAAATATAAGCGTCGAAATAGCGCGTCATTGATGTTTTTATATGATAATGTTAATAATTTAACAATTAAACTACGTAAATCATATAATTCACTTTATCAACGTATACGAAATTCTCGTAATTCGTTAATTATTCAACTTTATTATTATAATATCTTGTGCCCTTCGCAACTATTTACCTTATGGTATAAATCTGTATTTAGATAATATTTTAGATTTCGTTTTCGTTTAATTGTTGTTAGTTTTAATTATTGTATATTCTATGGACCTCTGTTATGCATGTCTGATTCAAATTAAATAAATAAATAAATAAATAAATAAATATATATATATATATATATATATATATATATATATATATATATTATATATATATATATATATAAATATATATATATATATATATATATAAATATATATATATATATAGTATTATAGTACTATTATATTACTATTTTATCTAGGTATTATATCGCCATATTGTTATGACATACAGTCATTTACTGCTGAAATTACTTTTTCCATATTAATAAAATAATAATTAAGTTTAATGGTATACTAGGATATAGCCTATAATGAATATAGTAATTTATAAAGTTAAAATAAAAAGTATTAATTTATCACAATTGCGTGTGTTTTGTAAATGTTACTTGATGTGATATCATTGGACTAAACTTGATATAATGTATCGCCATCTAGTGGATTAATTCCACATTTTCAGGTGGCCACATTACCCGCAATAGGTGGCAACCTTACCCTCCATGGAGGGTAATGTGGCCACCTTAATCATTTCAATTAGATATGCTAAAATGAAAAACTGATTCGGCAGTCCTCTTGCATATCATAAGATGTATCTATATTGAACAAATTATCGTATTAGATCTAATATTCATAAAGTTATACAACATTATCTAAAAGTGGCCACATTACCCATCTTTCCCCTAGATATTCATTTTAAATGTCAGCATAAATATCAAAATAGTATGTAAACTTTACATGTCAATAATATATGTCACTTATAGATGTCACTTATAGATGAAAAATATAGATGTTACCTTAATATATTTTAAATATCAACATATGATTTTGCAAGTTCACTTTTGAACTGCATCGAAACTACGTAAAGTGTGTACTGTTAATAAATCAGGAAATATGTTCTAGATTATATAATCAATAATTACGTCACTCACTTACTATTTGATATTATAAGGTGTCCATTATATTATTTATTATATAATTTAAATTGGAATTATTTTATTAAAAAAATGAATTATAACAATCATTATGATTACACTATTAATACATTATTTTATTTATCTTCTTTCTATACATATAAAAGAAAGTCTATTTAAATATTTATTTATTTATTTATTTATTTATATGTGTGTGTGTGTGTATCTGGTGAGGTATCTCGAGAACCGGGGTATGTAGCGAAAATATGTTATACCCGATCTTAATAAATTTTCAACAGTATGGTCTTAGTCGGTAACATTTTTTCAATTATTTACTGCGTACCCCAGAAAAACCCGAAAAATTGACTTTTTGCCATTAAAATGATTATGTCATCTAAAATCTTCGGAGTCGCTTTTTTGATATATTTTTTTATACTTATTCGAAATATTTTTTTGAAATTTTTTTGAATTTTTTTTTGAAATTTTTTGAAATTTTTTGAAATATTCTTGAAATTTTTTAAAATATTTGTTGACATTTTTTTGAAATATTTGAAATATTTTTTTGATATTTTTAAACATTTTTTTGAAATATTTTTAAAATTTTGTTTGAATATTTTTAAAATTTTGTTTGATATATTTTTAAACATTTTTAGTAATATTTTTAAACAATTTTTTGAAATATTTTTAAACATTTTTTTGAAATATTTGTAAACATTTTTTTGGATATTTTGTAGACATTTTTTTGAAATTTTTTAAAATTATATTTTGTAATATTATTTATATTTTTTGTATTATTAAAAAATATTATTTGAAATAATTTTTTATATTTTTCAACTAATCGTTGACATATTATTATTTTAAGATATAATTAAAATATTATAATTATATAATAATTATATAAATATATATTTTGCAATATTTGGAAATATTTGTTGTATACTAAATCAATACAGAATCAGGAATAGCTATAATTAATAAATAATAAATAGGCAATCAAAAATCGAATCAACGCAGGGTTCGGTTTGGGTTTTCGACATTTATTAAGTAATATTTTGTAATATTGGAAATATGTGTTGTATTATTTAAATATATTTTTTTTAAATTTTTGAAATATTTTTCTACTAATTTTTGAGATATTAAACACGAATATTTGTCTAAATTTGTTTGAATTTTTAGCACAAATTTATGTTATTATATATGAAAGACAGAATCATGAATAGCCATAATTAATAAATAATAGATAGGCAAACTATCAAACAACGAGTAAAGCAGAGTTGGGTACGGAAAGAAATTCCAAATTAAGAAAAGTTATAATTAATAAATGATAGATAGGCAAATAATAAAAAACCTAGTCGATTTGGAACGGTTTGGGTTTAGGTTTTCAACATATTTTGTAATATTTGAAATATTTGTTGTATTATTTAATATATTTTTCCATGAATTTTTTAAATATTAAAATATTTTTCTACATTTGTTTGTATATCAGCTAACATTTATTTTATTGTATATAAATAATAGTTAGAAAAAATTAAATATAAATATTTAGCAATGCAGAATTAGTAATAGCTATAATTAATAAATAATAATTGACAAACAATCAAAAACCGAGCAACGCCAGGTCAGGTACGGTTTGGGTTTAGGATTTCGACATATTTTTAAAACATATTTTGTAATATTCGAAATATTTATTGTATTTTTTAATATATTTTTTTAAATATTTTTCATAATTTGTTTGTATTTCAGCTAACATTTATTTAATTGTATATATAACTATGAATAATCAGGAACAGGTATAATTAATAAATAATAGAAAGGAAAAAAATGAACAACCGAGCAACGCCGGGTTGGGTACGTTTTGGGTTTAAGTTTGGGTTTTAGACATTTTTTAAAACATATTTTGTAATATTTGTAATATTTGTTTTATATTATTTTTTAATATATTTCCACTAATTTGTTAGATATTAAACACATATTTTTCTATATATTATTGATATTTTAACTAACATTTATTTTATTGTATATATAGCAATGTAGAATCAGGAATAGCTATAATTAATAAATAATAGATAATAGGAAAATAATCAAAAACCGAGCAACGGCCGGGTCGGGTACGGCTTGTATATATATATATGAATGAATGAATGAATTCAGTTTATAGACAATATCTAAGGAGAATCAGTGAAAGCTATTAGCTTTTCTAATTCGATATCTCCTAACAGTAGTGTAATGTCATATTTCATCATCTTCATTCGGATAAAATAAAATAAAATTACATAAAAAATGGATATTCAAATAAACAATAAACACAAATATAAAATAAAGAATAAAACAAAACTAGAACAAATATTTGATTCCCATGTTAGCATCCAAAACAAAGTATAAATTATAATTGTTAAATTGTTCATAATTGTAATATAATATTTATAAAAGAGTCTAAATATTTGTATCATATAATTTATGTCAATTTTAATAATATAGATATATATTTGTAGGTTACTATTGGCTATTAATACTGTTTTTTAATTGTTTTAATTCTACTAATACTATTTTTTATTATTTTAATACTTTTAATTTGTAATACTGTTTAGTTTTTTTGTTATTAGTTATGTAAAGTTAAATATATAAAACGTAAAATTTGTAAAATAAATAT
>OZ025241.1:73687627-73690988 GCA_964019155.1 Osedax fenrisi
TAGTAGTAGTAGTAGTAGTAGTAGTAGTAGTAGTAGTAGTAGTAGTAGTAGTAGTAGTAGTAGTAGTAGTAGTAGTAGTAGTAGTAGTAGTAGTAGTTGTAGTAGTAGTAGTAGTAGTAGTAGTAGTAGTAGTAGTAGTAGTAGTAGTAGTAGTAGTAGTAGTAAGTTCCTAAATTCTTTAAGTTATGGCACTGTCCCAATTGACTTTAAACATGCACTAATATCACCTATTCTCAAGAAAAATAATCTTGATAAAAACTCTCTATGTAACTACCGTCCAATTTCTCAACTCTCTACTATATCTAAAATTCTAGAAAAGGTAGTTTTTAAGCAATTAATATACTATCTTGAAATTAATAATATCATTGACCCTTTTCAAAGTGCCTATAGACCTAACCATAGCACTGAAACGTGTTTAAATCATGTCATCAGCAATATACTTAACTCACTTGACACTGAATCTCCTATTCAACTTTTGTTATTAGATCTATCAGCAGCGTTTGATACCCTTGACCATGACATTCTAACTAATAGATTACGTGACATAGGTGTTGATGGAATAGCACTTTCTTGGCTAATATCATTCTTTAAATATCGTACCTTTGCTGTGAAAACCGGCTCTTCCATCTCTATAACTAAACTTATAACTACGGGTGTTCCCCAAGGCTCAGTTCTAGCCCACTTCTATTCTTAATTTATATTGCGCCCTCTCACTAATATAATTAAATCCTACCTATCAATTCATTATCATCTTTACGCCGATGATATACTTTTATACACATCTCTGTCTCGTCATTCTACTTCCAACAGAAATGATCTCTCACTATGTGCTACCGAAATACGTGCATGGCTATTGAATAATATGCTGCTGCTTAACGCTTATAAATCTGAGCTAATCAACATTCCGGAAACATACTACGATTTCCCGGTCATATCTGTGAATGGTATTATAGTAGAACCAATTAGTTCTATACGATATCTTGGTTTTACAATAGATGATGACTTAACCTTTAAAAAGCAAATCAACAACATATGTCAACGTTCGAATTACCAGCTACATATGATACGTAATATTCGTAAATATATCAACAATGACCTCTGCCGAATACTTGTTAATTCATTAGCAATGTCACCCATTGACTACTGCTGCTCTATCCGTCAAGGTTTACCCGAGTGCCGAATTCGTCCTCTCACACGAATCATTCGATCATCTGTACGTTTGATTTTTAAACAACCACGTACCGATCACTCTAGCATAACGTTGAAGATGAAGTCCATCAAAATGCTATCTATGAAACAAAGAACATTATACAGACTACTTTGTATAGTACATAAGTCGTTACTAACCGCTAAACCACAATACATCAATGAGATGTTAAAACCTAAATTATCGACTCGAACCCTCCGTTCTACCGATGATAGATATTTGCTATCCTCTGACAGATGTCGACTATCGCGTACTCTAAATGGAGCTTTTGTTTATTCTGCTCCGTTAAACTGGAATCAACTTCCTCTAAGTATCCGTATGATTTCTAATCATGATGCTTTTAAACGTAATGTTAAAAAATATATTCTAGCCATGCGCTGATTAATTTAAATTGTTTTTTGTTTATAATGTTTATATTTTTTCGTTTCTCTCGTTTAACACTTGCCAGAGCATTTTCATGCTAACTTTGAGTGTATAAATAAATCGTATTGATTGATTGATTGATTGATAGTAGTAGTAGTAGTAGTAGTAGTAGTAGTAGTAGTAGTAGTAGTAGTAGTAGTATTAGTAGTAGTAGTAGTAGTAGTAGTAGTAGTAGTAGTAGTAGTAGTAGTAGTAGTAGTAGTAGTAGTAGTATTAGTAGTAGTAGTAGTAGTAGTAGTAGTAGTAGTAGTAGTAGTAGTAGTAGTAGTAGTAGTAGTAGTAGTAGAGTAGTAGTAGTAGTAGTAGTAGTAGTAGTAGTAGTAGTAGTAGTAGTAGTAGTAGTAGTAGTAGTAGTAGTAGTAGTAGTAGTAGTAGTAGTAGTAGTAGTGTAGTAGAGTAGTAGTAGTAGTAGTAGTAGTAGTAGTAGTAGTAGTAGTAGTAGTAGTAGTAGTAGTAGTAGTAGTAGTAGTAGTAGTAGTAGTATAGTAGTAGTAGTAGTAGTAGTAGTAGTAGTAGTAGTAGTAGTAGTAGTAGTAGTAGTAGTAGTAGTAGTAGTAGTAGTATTAGTAGTAGTAGTAGTAGTAGTAGTAGTAGTAGTAGTAGTAGTAGTAGTAGTAGTAGTAGTAGTAGTAGTAGTAGTAGTAGTAGTAGTAGTAGTAGTAGTAGTAGTAGTAGTAGTAGTAGTAGTAGTAGTAGTAGTAGTAGTAGTAGTAGTATAGTAGTAGTAGTAGTAGTAGTAGTAGTAGTAGTAGTAGTAGTAGTAGTAGTAGTAGTAGTAGTAGTAGTAGTAGTAGTAGTAGTAGTAGTAGTAGTAGTAGTAGAGTAGTAGTAGTAGTAGTAGTAGTAGTAGTAGTATAGTAGTAGTAGTAGTAGTAGTAGTAGTAGTAGTAGTAGTAGTATAGTAGTATAGTAGTAGTAGTAGTTAGTATAGTAGTAGTAGTAGTAGTAGTTAGTATAGTAGTATAGTAGTAGTAGTAGTAGTAGTAGTAGTAGTAGTAGTAGTAGTAGTAGTAGTAGTAGTAGTAGTAGTAGTAGTAGTAGTAGTTTAGTAGTAGTAGTAGTAGTAGTAGTATAGTAGTAGTAGAGTAGTAGTAGTAGTAGTAGTAGTAGTAGTAGTAGTAGTAGTAGTAGTAGTAGTTAGTAGTAGTAGTAGTAGTAGTAGTAGTAGTAGTAGTATAGTAGTAGTAGTAGTAGTAGTAGTAGTAGTAGTATAGTAGTAGTAGTAGTAGTAGTAGTAGTAGTAGTAGTAGTAGTAGTAGTAGTAGTAGTAGTAGTAGTAGTAGTAGTAGTAGTAGTAGTAGTAGTAGTTAGTAGTAGTAGTAGTAGTAGTAGTAGTAGTAGTAGTAGTAGTAGTAGTAGTAGTAGTAGTAGTAGTAGTAGTAGTAGTAGTAGTAGTAGTAGTTAGTAGTAGTAGTAGTAGTAGTAGTAGTAGTATGTAGTAGTAGTATAGTAGTAGTAGTAGTAGTAGTAGTAGTAGTAGTAGTAGTAGTAGTAGTAGTAGTAGTAGTAGTAGTAGTATAGTAGTAGTATAGTTAGTAGTAGTAGTAGTTAGTAGTAGTAGTAGTAGTAGTAGTAGTAGTAGTAGTAGTAGTAGTAGTAGTAGTAGTAGTAGTAGTAGTAGTAGTAGTAGTTTAGTATAGTTAGTAGTAGTAGTAGTAGTAGTAGTAGTAGTAGTAGTAGTAGTAGTAGTAGTAGTAGTAGTAGTAGTAGTAGTAGTAGTAGTAGTAGTAG
>OZ025241.1:73696188-73711188 GCA_964019155.1 Osedax fenrisi
TTTATGTCACGAGACCATTTTAACATTGAATACATATAAAATTTAACATAGGGTAGATATAGAAATAAGTTTTATTCAATTTTTATAAAATTGTATGATTTTTTTTAGGCCAACTATGGATATATCCTAGAAACATATATTACAAGTAGTATAAACAATACAAAATATTTTTCATAATAATCTAGATGCCCAAATTTTATAAAATAATTTTAGTCAAAAAAAATATCTAAAAATCGTATAATTTAATATAAATAAATTATTACAATTTAATTTAAAAAATTAAAATATATAATTTATAGATAATAATAATACAATTCAAATTAATTAATAAAAAATTAAAAATTATTTTTAGAAAAAAAATTAACATCCTTTTTAAATTTGTTTAGATTTTTATTTGAAATATGAAATACAAAATAAGTTTACATATTTTTTAATTTTTTTAATTATATTTGTATAAAGGACATTTATATCTAACTTATATCCACAATTCAATACAATCTGATCACTCAAATTTATGTAAAGTATAATTATATATATTAATTTTAAAAAATTAATTATTTTTTTGAATTATTTTGAAATAAATACTTTGTAAAATGGTGTATTTTCTCGAGTTTTAGTAGACATTAATATTGGTAATTTGTAGATATAAACATGAAATATAGATATTATATTAATAATAAATATAAATAATGGTATATATTATATTAATTCATTAAATATAATACAAATACATAATTAATTTTAAATATTAATTTAAATATTTGTAAACATCAAAGATAATAAGATGGCGTCATTACTATTATACATGGAATATTGTACATTTTATCTTAAAATAATAATTTATATTTCAAACTTTAAATGCTTCGTGACCAAAGGTAACTATTTTTTTATAAAAATTGTTAATACATATTATACTAAAATATAGATATGTATTATATTTTATATGAAGGATTACAAATTGAATCGAACGAACCGGTCTACTGTACAGTGTACAATGTATACTGTACACTCTACAGTGTACAGTATATATGCTGCGGTAATACTATAATGCGTGTTTACTACATTAGCTGTGTGTTATCATAGTACCGACATGTTTACTATTAGAACTATATTCGTGGTGAATATTTGAATCACTGACCATTTCTAAACTATACATTTTTTCTTACACTCGTTGTAGGTTGTACGATAAGAAGACGAATGTTGTAGTTTAGTTTAGGGATACTGATTAAGCGACACATATTTATAACGAATATAATTCGTAATGCACGATATCACTTATCAATAAATCGCGTAATTATACTTATAATGACCTATAGGGGGGCTGGAACGATTTTGTATGTAGGAGGGAACAACCGATCAAAATGATTTTTTTTGTAAAAGTGGGGGGGGGGGACCAATGCATATATGTCGGGGGACCAATACATATCCTATGGGAGTTCCCCTAGATTTTAAAGTGGGGGACATATCCCCCGTCCCCCTGTTGCAAATGATCTATATTATCTATATTATAATGTTGTACTATATATATAAGTGTGGATAGACAAGATTTCTCTGATATATCGGGTTTCGAATATATCTAATTATTATTACATTTTCTACCGGTTATCAAACCAAAATAATAGCGGTAAAAAGTTTGAGATGGCGGATTTTCCGAGTTATCGATACATCACTGTACACTTGCTTAACGCAAAGGACGATAATATATGTTGCAATATATTATACATATCTAAATATAATATTCACCGTATATCACTGAATAGGTGAACTGTCTATAAATAGTAAATTTAAATAGTTATTTTTTTCGAATCTTATAAATTCTAATCTCCAATAGAAACGTATCGCATATTTAATAATAAAGTACGTGCGGCGCGTGTGTGTGCGCGTGTGTGCATATGCGCATGTGTGTGCGCATGTGTGTGTGCGCATGTGTGTGTGTGTGCGCATGTGTGTGTGCGTACGACTAACCTGTGTACGGTTTGAAACACGGATCGTCCAACTCGTTGTTTTTGATCATTACTTCGCAAGCTACGCATTCGTATTGCAGGAAAGTTAGACCCGACTTCTTACCTGTGTTAGACACCGGTGATTTGTAGATACAAAGCTACCGTGGTACTTTTACACATCGTTAAGAATATATATATTTATATTGAATTGAAAGTGCATTTAAATAAATAATAAATTATTTCTCAAAAGTGTATGTATAGAAATACAAATAATAAATGTATTTAAAACGTAAATGGTATTTATTAATAATGATAAAAATAATATAAAATAGAATAAACAGGAAGGAAAATAATAAGGTTAGTATTTAGTAAAAAAAAACAATATTAGTATTACAGGTTGCCACCTGAGATCAATTGTTGTATATATTTATTAAATCTGCTATGCGATTTCATGGATCTAATATACCGTGGGAGTGAATTCCATAGCTTAGGGTAAATATAAATCAGTGCCCGAGTATTCATTTTCGAGGGACTCAGTATAGAGTTAGAGAGACGATTAGTTTCTGAGAGATGTGAGGGAATATCTTTGTACTAAAATCAGAAATATAAGAGGTAATATTCAAAGAGTATATTGAGGAATGAACAATATATAGTGTGCGATAAGCAGAGCGTTTTTTTAAATGGGAACCATTGAGGTAAGTGTTGGTACTAGGATGTAGAGGAATAGTCTCAAATACGTACGTAGGTTATATGTCGTATGGATTGTTGTACGAATAACTCGATTTATGGGAGAGATGTACGGGAATATCGGTGAGTAGTGAGTAACAGTAATATATGTGTACTGAAGTAATACGTGAGAGGACAAGGGAATTAACTAGAGTTTTAGTAAGAAATAAATTATTGATTTTCGTATTTTTCTAATTCTAAAGAGATGCTACTTTCAGATTTAGTGATGGAAGTAATATGTGGAATGAATGAAGTAATAAAATCAAAAATAAATTAAAATGTTATCAATAAGAAAGGGAGGGAAGTAAGTAGGGGATGATGAAACAGTCAACAATGTAGTTTTTAAGAAAACTTTTATTATAAATAAGCCATTCTTTTATGTTATTATCACAATTGGAAAGTTGATGATTGAGACATGGTGATGAATTAGTGGGAAGGAACTTATATATTTGTATGTCATCTGCATACAGATGGTAATATATATTTGTCAATTTAAATTTTATATATGGTAGTGGATATAAATAAATAGAGAAAAGTTAAGGACCGAGTACTGATCCATGGGGAACACCGTATTTCATAGGAGAGGAGTAATACACATAATTATATATTTTTACATTGCTGAAACAGTCAGATAGATATGAAATAAACCATGAGAGGGCAAGGTATTTAACTCCAAGCAGGTGTAGCCGGGACAGTAGAATGTGGTGGTCAAGGGTATCGAAAGCACTGGATATGTCCAGCATTACTAGTTGACAGCAATTGTTAGTATGATTATTGCTTGTTTAAAAATAGAATTGACGTTATCGGAATTTAGGGAATATGATATGATGTTACAGATTGTTGGACATAGATAATCGAAGTAAAGTTTACAAAATATATATCGTAACAGTATCGGAGGGAGATATAGAAGTGGACGCATGTATACTATAGGAGTTTAGATATAGTCAGTCTTAAAAGTCATTAAATATTATCAAAAACAAGATCGCTTATAACCATATATATATATATATATATATATATATATATATATATATTTTAATAATTAATAATAATTTAATTATGATTTTAATGAAAATTCAATACAATATTTAACTATATGCTAGACATATTAATGATTATATTTGGAACTAAGTGAAAACGTAAAATATAAACGTGACTATTATTCATTATAGATTAACTATTATATAATATACCATCATTCATTATTATTATTATAAGTAATACTTCTGTTTAGCGTGTTTATTAATTGATGCATTGTGTAATACTATAATTGGTATATACATATAGCAACAATTTATAAAATATGTATAGAGAAATAAATAAATAAAATATAACTACTTAATTTATAATGAAATAGATATTATATTATGCTATAACCATGCATATATATATATATAATTTCTCTAATAACTATAAATAATTGTAAATTATAAATATAAATATTAATGAACTACATAATCATATTAATATACGTAATTTAAATTGACCATACTTCCTTTATATACATATTTCAATAGAGTTATTGTTAATATGTGTAGTAATAGTTTAACTATGCTAGTTATTCTATAAATAGTTATTATTAAGTACACACAAGTAGGCTACATGTCCTTTACATGTCCTACTGATGACTAACGGGTTGTTATCTTCATGGTTTCGTTACTTTTCACGGTACTTTTAATTCTCCACGTATCTCGTAATGTGGCATAATCTACTCCTAAGAATATATAGATGATTTCTTATTAGATTGTATCCACATTCGATATCATATATATATTTATAAAATAAATGCAATAACAACGCATCAACAAGCGCATTAACATATATACATAATATATAGATTATACATATCATATTGGCTATAGCCACATATACATTGTACGAATAAATAGCAGACGTTTGGTCATATTTTAGATGGAATACGATTACATTTATTATAGTGTATAGGGTATGGAATTATATAGAATAGTAATTATAATTAGCGTTTGTACGGAATTACATGTATTATTCATAAATTAAATGCGAATAAGATGTGTATAAGTAGATAATGTATATTTTAAATACATACGGAAATTTGAAATTTGTAATGTATATGGATAAAATAGTAAAGAGTTTCAATGAAATACATTTATGTTTTATTATGTATATTATGTGTAAAACCAGTGGGATTTACCAGATTTCTCAAAGAATATCACGATATTCCTAAAATATATGTTCTATATATTATTATATACTATATGTTATGATTTCTATATATATTATATGTAATCATACATGTATTATATATCATAAATATTATATGTATAAGCTTATAAATGTATGACTTGTTACATGCATATCTTAAAATATTATCATTTTGAATAATATAAATAAATTCTGTTTTATTATTATTGTTATCAGGTATATTTTATATTATTACATTAAAAAATGAATTATTATATTTATTACATAAAATAGAAATATTTTTAAGGAATTTGGATATTTGTAATATTGATATATTAATATAAGATACATTTAATTTATTTTATTATATATATATATTTATTTCATTGATTTTAATCTTTATAAACAATAATTAAATTAGATTATATTTGGTAACATTTTTAATTTTGCTGATCATTTAATTAAGCTTGTATTAATAACATTAATACATTTTTATAATTTTCGTAAATAACAAAATATAATTTTAATATTAAATGTGTTATTACAATATATTAAGAATAATACATTGATTAGGAAAGCTAATTGATTAACTATCACCTCTATATAGAATAAGTATTGTGTTAATAGTATTAACTTAATTAACTTAATACTAGCTGTATTAACTATTAGTTGTAGGTATAAGTATATATATATATATATATATATATATATATATATATATATATATATATATATATATATATATTTATATATATAAGTATATATATAAGTGTATTACTAGATTAGTAGAATATTTAACATGCCTGCCAACTATGCACATAAGGGTTCCATTTATTTATAAACGATAAATTAAATTTACATTTACGTTTATAAAATATGGTATAAGAATATGTAAAATAATGCATAATTGCTACAATTATTTGTGCTGTGATTTTGAATATGTACCCGGGTTAAAGGTTATATTTAGGTAGGGGAAAATAACCTAATACGGACACTTTAACAATAAATATTCTTAACATTTTATGATTCATTATTTGTATTCAAAAATTACAATATATTAATATTATATGAATATAGATATTATTGTGATTTTAAAATTTATTTAATCTTTTAATTCCATATATAACGGGGGTGTCCGTATTTGGTACCCATGTCCGAATACGGACACCCTATATACCACGGGGAGCGCTGATTGTTCATATGGTGTCCGTTAGACATCTAAAGTATCCGTATTAGTGACTTATATGACCTATAGATATATGCTTATAACTTAATGAATATTTGATAACATATTTAGAAATTAGATATATATATATATATATATAAAATTAATATTAATATAAAATTGTAATTTTAGAATGCTTTATTTTTTTAATAATAAGGTGTTATATTTTATATCAATACATTTGTATATTCTTGAGAAGGTTTTAAGCTGACATTTTTTTTCATAAATTTAAAAACGTAATAAAAAAATCATTTTATTGGATCAGCAATATTTTGAATAATTAAAAAAATAAAAATAATTTGTTATATAGACTATTTATATAATTATGAATACTTTATTCATTAAAAAAATTGTTGTAGGATTTATGGTTTCTGAGATACCGAGAGTGTCCGTATTCGGGCACTGTCCGTATTCGGTTACTTTCCCCTATAAGCTACATTCAGCTACCTTCACATATATTTAGCTGTAATCAGTGCCGGCCAATTATTAAATATAAGCTACAATGTCATTCATCGCACTTAGTTCGCTATGTAGGTAAATAGAATTTGTTATTCCATTTTATATAATATTTATTTTTATTTTCACAAAATTAGATATATCTATCGCAGCTCTCGCACTTTGAAATAACGTAGTACCGGTTGCAATATCATTATATTTATAATATCTATAGAGAATATACTATAACAATGTACCTTTAGTGATTTGATATTCGACTGTATTGCACGTATCAGTTTGACAGAAATTCCAGCATGCAGCTATGATTATATAATTCATATATATATATATATATATATATATATATATATATATATATATATATAAATTTATATAAATCAGATATATCATTCCTATCAACAGAACACTGAATACAGAATACTGTGACATTAATAACTAATTTAATGTTAAAAATATTAATATTCTAGATTAAGGAAACATAAATAAATAAACGAATAGTAATAATTAAAGTTGTCAGCAAAAGAGATAGTATACAATTTAATAGAATAATTGTTTATAATTTCATATTCTTATAAAATATGATAATTTAAATAATAATACTTTGTAATAATAACAAAAAATTAGAGTATACTCTAATATTGTTATGTATATATATATATATATATACATCAAATAGTGTACGAATGAAAGTTATGTCACTCTGGTAAAGTTGTGAAATTAATGACCACCTGTACTGAAGACTCTTTATTTTAATTCTATTTTTAGTTTATATTTGTTTACATGTCAATTAAAAAAATATACTCCTATTATAAATGAAAATGTATTTACATTTTTGAATACATTACATATTTAATTTATAGTGTTTGTTTTAAGAATATAACATTATTTTATAATTAAACCTTATTTCTTAAAATATACAGCCATATTCGTGAAATATTATAAATCACTAAGATTTTTTATTGTAAAAGGATTGTAAAATAGGATTATAATCTATTTATTATTTTAAGTTGTGTACGTCGTCCATTATAGTGCTAATATAACGTCAAATCATTCAATAAATAGTACCATCTACATTTTGGACTTCGCTATTAACATTTAAGTCACGTAAATAAATGCAAGTGACATATATTTGCTTACATATAAATATGTATATATATATATATATATCTTTTATCAGATTGATTAAAATTATTTCAAATTTCTTTTTTTTCCAACTTAAAAAGTTTTATTATTTTTACTTTTATTACTTTCTGACATAATATAAAATTACAAAAACTTATATTATTAATTATAAAATATCAGTATTAAAAAAATAATTAATTAAAAATTGTCTGTATTATAATATGTTTTATTTTTATTATACCATTTACCTATATTTTATTGAATTAAATAAATAAACAAATATATTAATATATTTGTTTATTTTTTATACTTAACCTAGCATTGCCTAAATCTATAGATTATATATATATATATATATATATATATATATATATATCAGAGATATTTATAAACTATTAATACTATAAGGAGGATATATTAAGGGGGTATGCTGGTTGTGGAAATATTGAAAATATTTTAAAAAATGTAAACAAAATTATTAAAAAAATATCAAATATAGTTTGTTATATATAACATATCAGAAAATTAGAGTTCAAACCCATATATAAAACATTAAAATCGAATATTTAAAACTCAACCTATTTCTTAAAATATAAATATAATATGTAAATATCATAAAATATAAATTATAATTTTAGTACTATTTTAGTACTATTTTAGTACTATTTTTAAAACTTGATTTTATCAGAATAATTATTTTTGCTAAATTGTATTCCTAATATATTCTATAACTCCGAAAATAATGCTCATAACTAGATGACATTTTCAGTATTTATTACATATTATGTTTTTATCATAAAAATGTAGGCTTATTAATTTATTTTCATTACATCATATATATAAATAAAATAATGTTTCCTAATATATTTATATATATATATATATATATATATATAATGAATGTGATCGACTAACACATGCGGTTATTACAGGAATAGGATTTTACTTCATTATCACGGCCCGTGGGAATTTCGTAAAAGAAAGTTCTGATGTTTTGACGCACGATTTCCATCATGCTAAGCGAATCGTCATGTGGCCACCTGCAGCCTCTCATTATCATCATACTCTACAATGATTGGACAGTGTTTTCATCGATTACGGTACATCACATTAATCGTATATAATACATTTATAACGTACGTTGTATTTTTAAATGGTGATAATGACGATGACACGAACTTACACTTAAACACATAAATAGATCGAGATAAATATATAATAAATAACGAATACTTAAGAAATAACGAATATGAGCGAATGGTAATATAACGAAAATAAGTCTCCGGAATTCGTAAATGGAAGAATGTTCGAGAATGAAACATTAGTTAAAACAACGCGTTACCAACCTGTTGATCACATAGCACTAGTGTTAATGGGTACAGCTAATGGGGAGCGCATTCTATAGTATTTATCCGATGTATACTGGTTAGGTAAGTTAGTTTGTAGGTCGGATAGTATAATTAGAGGTATGAAGCGATATTTATAAATTGATGGGGAAATATATGAAGTTTAAGGAAGTGATAATAGCGGAAATAACATATTTATGTGTCTCTATTTGTTTTGCCTGTAATCGCATTCGCTCATTGTTCCAATAAACTTAATTGTGTGTATACGATTAATAAATGATGCTGTCGTTAAATTATTATAGTATAGGGTAGTATTTTTGTATATTAATAATGAAATAATATAATATTAATAATTCACTATTAAATTATAGCGGTATAATTATGTATTGTATACAGATTTGTAAATAGTAAAAGGTTTTTGTCGTTATTGAATATTGAATAACCATTTATAATTAATTAATTTATACATGTATGTGTGTTTACATGTGAAATGTTGATTGTATGTATATATGTATGAATATTTGTGTGAATATGTGTGTGAATATGTGTGTGAATATGTGTGTGAATATGTGTGTGAATATGTGTGTGTATATGTGTTTGTATGTATATGTGTGTATATGTGTGTGTATGTGTGTATGTATATTTGTGTATATGTATGTATATGTGTGGGTGTGTGTGGGTGTATGTGTGCTTATGACATAATCGCATACCTGTGAATTATTAACAAATATGATCATTGTAAAACAGTTACTTTCGCAGAATAGGTATCCAAAATCTTCACCAAGTTTACCTATTTAATAATTCATATATTAGGATATATGCTATTATATATTAATTCATATTATATATATATATATTTTTTTGTTTAGTCTTTTCATCCCATCCAAGAATTAGTTGAAGTCTTCACTTACATATTAAAACGGTATTGCTATAATGTCCCTTCGAAGCCACTCTCATATTAAAGCATGCATGGTTTCAACGATAACCGGTCATTTATGCAATACACGATTATATAAGATCATTTCTAAATAATATTTGAAGACCTATAGGTATATTAAACTATAGTTTAATGGTCCATACGTTCTCAAACCCATGTCCCACTGCTTGTGTGTCTGACGCATTAGCCTACTGATCCACACAGGCAGTTATTATACATATATACACACATACATATATATATATATAAGTTACTATTACTATCCTTTTATAAATGGACATTATAATTTTATAAGTAATATAAGCAATAAACTTAAAAGTAACTACGAAATTATTAAATTATGTCTATTTATAATAAGGTATATAATAATTGAAAATTAAAAGCTACATTACACATTAATATTACACATACATATATACAAATATATATATATATATATATGTGTTAATTATAATTTGTTATTTATCTCTATATTACAAATATAAAAATCATTAACAAATTGTTATCACAGGTTCACTGATGTTTAATTCTGGTAGTAAGTCCATTCGAACACGCTATTCATACAGTTATTACATAATAGAGATATAGGTGGGTGTGTGTATTATATATAATGAAACCTATTTCACAATGGGTCACGGCATCCTTGTTGATATCTCGTTGAGCGTAACAACTAAGGCATCTCTTTACGTTATCGCTAAGAGAAGGTAGCAGTGTCGTTAATATCATGTATATATATATATATATATTATATGTGATAAAAATAACGATTAAAAAAATAAGAGGTTAAATGGTTTATTAATTAGAAAGATAGAACAAAAATAAGTAAATAATTTGAGGGATTTAATAGATCGGGTGGTTGGAGGAAAGTATTATATAGAGTGTGACCTGAATTTATAAAAACTTTACATTTTTATAAGAAACTAATACGTATTTTATCCTGGCAGTATGGTGTATTGAATTACGTATAATGCGATTTAGTCTAGCAGTAAGAAATACAATTTAATAAGAATAATTTAGTAAGAAATAAATTCATTAGGAAATAAAAGTAATAACGTCGAGAGATCATTGATTAACATATTCGTACAGTTTTTGGAGAGTTACTTCTGTATTTTAATACTGAATATATAAAAGATGACTTTTTAATAGTTTGTATCTTACTCTTGAATGATAATTTGTTAGTAAAGACAACTTTGTATTTGAAGAATGGCAGGAAGATAGTATCATGTTGTTTAGAGTAAAAGTTAGAAAAGAATTAATAGACTTATATGTTAGTATTCATATATGCATATATACATATAGGTAGTATACTATATTAAAATATAATATATATATAGTAGTTCTACTATAGTAGTATTAGAGGTATTTCTTTATAGTTTATTAGAGAGAATTCATAATCTTAAGATTATGAATCCTCTCTAATAATTATACAGTTTGAAGTTTCGATCAAATCAGAATTATTGGTATTATGGTAATTAATCGGCAAACATATGCATATCACGATAATATGTAGGTGGATATTCGGATATTTTTCATAAATATCAGCAATACATAGACGTATACATAGACAAGATCTTGTCTCTCGAGAGAGACATCTAGAACGGATCCTTGTGGTTAGGCCAGAAAAGTAACATATATGGTTACGTTAGTATTGTTAACTTAAACCTTGTGTTATATTTTCAGTGAAAATAATTATTAACATTTTTAACCACTTATATTTTATGATTATATGACACGAATAAATTGTCAAACCGATATTTTTGCCTGGTGAAATTTAAAATTAGCTATATATGGAGGTATGTATGTATTATAGTATTTAAAAGTAAAATACATAATATACATAATATGACTTTATAAATTCCGATAAACAATAATAATATACGATAATATATTATAATATATTATCCATAAATTTTATATTTAATTATAATAAGTTTTATATTTAATTATATTTTGAATTATAAGTTAACATAATAATATATATATATATATATATATATATATATATATATGATTGATATTAATATTAAATAACCTTTTATAAAGTTCAGTAGAATTACTTGTAATCACTAAATGTCATATTGTAAGTATATAAATAAATAATATGTTTATAAATACATATATATATATATATATATATATATATATATATATATATATATATATATATATATATATATATAGATACCAACATGTAGATAATGGAAATTTAAAATTACATGTATCCACATTCATAGTCTTACAGAATTGATAAAATTTAATCTCTGCGGTATAGTGGTGTTATATAATCGTGGTTTAGTAGTGTTATATAATAGTGGTTTAGTAGTGTTATATAATCGTGGTTTAGTAGTGTTAGTTATAGATAGTATTAGACTATAGTCCTATATCCTATACCACTAAGCACGCATATCAACACCGTTACATTATATTATAATAGAACGTAACGGTGTTGATATATGTGGTTAGTGGTATAGGACTAGTGAAGTGTACTTGTGTTAGATGAGCTATGGGGTTAATAGAGGTTACTAGGGGTAATAGGGGTTACTAGGGGTAATAGGGGTTACTAGGGGTAATAGGGGTTACTAGAGGAATAGGGGTTAATAGGGGACATGTATAGGACATACCACGTGACTAACTATCATCGTAAACAGTGCGCCTCAAGTCGCTATAGTCATCAGCCACGTCGTAGTCTACTATATTATTCATAATCTGATACACGCACCCCTTTCGGAAGCGCACCTGTCGAGGGTAGGCGGCGTTAGCTCAGTATTATCCATATATATCCATAATAATGATATTAATAATAGTTTATTTAAATATTTAAATAACGATAGAAATGATTCTCTAAAGTGTTATCGAATAATAATGTAAACAAAAATAATTATAATAAAAGCACAATAGTTAATAATTCACGGGCTCGCGCACACGTATACACACACGTACACGCACACACACGCACACACGTACATACACACACGCACACACGTACACACACACACGCACACACGTACATACACACACGCACACACACTTACATGAATTCACGCGTGTTAACATGCGACTAGTGATAGAATGCTTATAAGTCATATAACTAATTATCACTATTACCGACACTTTTGTTTAAAAACTTATATAGTATTACTAATTAATGACGATATTAATTAAATGAGTAACTAACTAATACTAATTAATGTACATATTAATAATATGTAGAGTTCACAAGAAATGCATTATTAAAATGTTGATGTAGAATATATATTATTTCTATTATTTAACATTATGTTATTTATTTACTGTACTATAAATCATAAATGTTCTGCATCGTGATTACCTATATAAATGGAATATTTAAATATATAATTAAACATATAATATTCATAAATAAATTGAATACTGTCTTAGTTAAATATAGATTTTAATAAATAATAATTTAAATAATACATAATTTAAATTTAAACTTAATATTTTAAATAAAAGAATTATAAATTCAAAAATAAGAATTTCTAATAATTCAGTAGCTCGGTTAATACTCGACATGGATTGATTATTTTCTGGTAGTCTATTTATAGACCAACAAAGAAATGGGTCATTACAATTAGTTTGTGTTACTCTAATCGAATGTATCCCTTCATTAAAAATAGTTATTTATTTACCATTGTCCATGTACCATACATGCTTTTATAAATTAATTCTTTAATTATAAACTTAATTATAAACTTTAAAATATTAATAACAAAATACTGCACGTGAACATAGGTATCATTACTAATGGAATGCTTCGAATAATAACGGTATTTAAACTTGGCAATACTCAATTAAAAGTACTAATGTTAATTATTATATATTTGTAAAATAACACATGTAATATTTATCGAATAACTATTAATTATAATAAAATGATACTTATAATACATCATATTTCTTTTATATATGTATAATTAATTAATAGTTAATTCAATATATTTATTACATAATTTATATTATATTAAATACTATACTTATATACATTTGAGACCACTATGGAACTTGTTTGATGAAATAATACGGTCAGAAGTTTATTTATAAATACAAGTCGGCGATATCATTTTATATTTGACAGTATAGTGGTGTACTTAACTATACAAACTATACTCATATTCTAGAATACTCTTACTACAGAAATATAACAATAATATATTATTTTAAATATATCTCGAAAACGAATTTAGCGTATACGATAATGGTATGTTATTATTTAAATATAATAATGTATATAATACGTAATACAACGTAAACGAAACTAACCATTTTTCCGTTAAAATAATCGATTATCGTAAAGCAGTAAGCGAAACATTCTTGTACGTCTTCTAGTTTATCTGTAGTCGCTATGAAAATAGAAAAAAATATTGATATGAATATATCTATATACACATATATATATAGTTTTTAAATTATATTTATCTCATGAATTTATATCGTTAAAATGTTAACTACATATATATATATATATATATATATATATATATATATATATATATATATATTCAGATACATTAACATCACCACTGGAGAAGAAGATATGAATATACGAAGGCGACGTAGGGTTACCTCAAGGACATGTCCTCGGTACCCTATAGCTTATAAGCCGCCCTATAGGACATATTATAAACAAAGGGATATCAAAATAATCATGAGTTCAATTCGTGAACAATGAATACGATTCGCACGAAATGCCGATGAAGTAGAAAAGAGCTAGTCGGCGGTGCGCTACCGTGGACTCCTAAATATGATCGGAACTCCCGTGGAACACTGGCTAAGATATTCATAGATCACGAGATAGAAGATACCGAGTGCCGAGTGGAACAACTTGCCACATTGATAGATTATAGGGATGAAAGGAAGACACGTGTCAGAGATTGCCGAGTAAGCTCTACCTCGCAAGGCAATATAAGGTGTACAGTGTATTACACCCATTTATATATTAATATTATTTATAAAAGTATATAACATTATCATATATATATCAGATATATCAGATATATCAGTATGTATTAGAACATACAATAATATAGGAGTCTATAGAATGAATGTTATTTCTAACATATAATT
>OZ025241.1:73716188-73721188 GCA_964019155.1 Osedax fenrisi
CTAACACGTCGCTTGTTATATATCCCGGTATTATTGTAAGTATGATAAATACTATGCATGTATTCATTGCAAGAAGAAGAATATACGTGTGGTATATATTTATATAATCATTAATGCGAATTTATGAATATTACTTAATATTTGTTTATTATTTTATTTATTAAATATTATTTTTTTTAATAATTTTTAATTAATATTTATTAATATATTACTATTTTATCGAATGATCATTATTAAAATTTGTTATTAAAGTTTATAAGGGTATTATTCCATTAGTTAAATATTGTTGTCAACATATTATCAAAGATACTGCGAAGTATTTTCTGTCAATTTTTTATATTATATAGAAATAACAGGAAATGACGTCTGCTCCATATCACCGAAATGAGTACTCTTTGTATTTCTAAATAGATTTGTCAATGGAATATTTCAATATATCCTATTTTAATATGTTTAAAGATTCTATATATTTATTCATATATGATATTTTAAGTATTTAAATGTGTATTTATGTTAAATATTATACCAAACATATTACATTATTTATAATTTGTATTGAAGAACGTTTTTCTCTATATATATTTTTACATTCTGATAATATAATATACAAATATTATCTCATACTTTGTAATAAAACTAGTAAAACCAATGTTTAATAACTAGTTGTATTTTTTAGTATTATAGATATACTGGTAATTTCATTATATTATAATTGTTAAATCTATATCGTTGATGCGTTAAGATATTTTATAAATGCAATTATCAGTATAGTCATATCATTTTAATTTAAGATAATTCCATAAAATATCTCTTGACAATCGTAAAAATAATAATATATATATTTAATATATAAATTACATATATAGATTTAATTAATAATTATTATCGGATATTAATGCATTATATGAATGATATATATCATATACCTATATAGGTTACATAAAAAAGTTAAAAATTGAATACAGTAAAACAAAAAATACTTTATATAAATCATTAAATTATGATATTTACATTGAAAGTTAATCATTATCTGTATGTAAAACATATAATGTGTTAGTTGTTATAGTATATTAAAATATACATATTAAAAAATTAACTATCGATAGAGAAACATTAATTTTATCATCTAATGAAAAATAACGATTTTATAATTATATTAATTCAAGATGTACCTCTTTTTCCACTATAGGTCCCATTAAATCTGACGATAATATATATATATATATATTTCAGATACAGTTAAATCTAATATTCTCAATAATCAATTTTATTCTGTATTTATTAATGATAATGATAATACTTCTCAATTATCTCCACCTAAACATAATTCAACTATAAATAACTTAATATTCTATAAGCATAATATAAGAAAGCATCTAATACATTTTTCACTATCATGTACATTTCCACCAGATAATATCCCTTCAATATTTTTCAAACAATTCTCATATGAACTATTTATTCCACTTACGATATTATTTAATAGAACTTTATCAGCTGGTTTATGTCCGGACATGTGGAAAATAAGTTATATAGTTCCGATATTCAAAAAAGGTGACCCTTCAAATAGGGAAAACTATAGGTCGATTTCAATGACCTGAATTATGTCTAGAGTATTCGAGCGTGTATTAGTTGAGGACATTAATTTGTATTTAGAACGTAACTCATTAATTTCTGATTCTCAATTTGGATTCCATCATAAAAAATATGTTGAACTGCAACTATTAAATTGTTATACTAAATAGATTACTGCAATTGATAAAGGCAGTTTTATTTATATCATATATCTTGACTATGCTAAAGCTTTTAATAAGGTCTCTCAATATAAATTACTTGTCAAATTAACTAATTTAGGTATAGGTGGTAACATACATTCTTGGATAAGTAGTTTTCTATCTGGTAGATCTCAAAGAGTAAGAGTTAACAATCAAATGTCTGATACAGCTAAAATAATATATTATGTTCCACAAGGATCTTTAATAGGACCTTTACTATTTCTAATATAAATCAATGATTTAGTCGAAGTGATTAATAAAGATATATCCATTAATCTTTTCGCGGATGACACTAAATTTAGTTTTATATCTAATGATATAAATCATAGATATAAATTAAAACATAATATTAATAAATTCTATGAATGGTCTCATTCTTGGAAATTGGAAAACGCTGCAAAAAACTCAGCTGCTCTTACATTAGGTACTACTAATAAACCATTGTATACTATACATAATGTTTCAATAGTAAACTGTAGATCGTATCGTGATATTGGTATCAAATTTGATCCATCATTACATTTCTCTGAACATATTTGTGTGTGTACAAGTGCATATTGTGTTATCAATCGTATATTTCGCTGTTCCATTACTAATAATATTCTAGCTATTAGAAAATCATATATATCATATACTAGACCCCACCTTGAATATGCGTCGACAGTCTGGAATCCGGGACTAGATACCAGGACATTCAAAGGACTGAAGATAAAACTAGAGAAGGTTCAAAAATTCTTTACGAGAAGATTAATCGAGAGATGCGGTTTACCTTATAATGAAAGATTAATATACCTAAATCTAGATTCTCTCGAAATTAGAAGAACTAGATTTGATCTTGTTATGGTATATAAACTATTTAACGGATTTGTATCTATGAATGCATCATCTATTATTAATATCAAAAAGACCAACTACAATACCAGAGGCCATTCTCTGCAAATTAGTATGAATACATGTAAACTAAATGTAACAAAAAATCTACTAAATAATCGAATAGCTAACATTTGGAATGGTCTTGATGACAATATTTTATTAGCAAATAGTTTATATACCTTTAAAAATCATATTAAAAAAATGATAACTTAATATTTATGTATACATTATATAATTATATAACTACGTTTCTAATTTACTATAGTTTACATGTGTACTGTTTACGTTTTGTTATCGTTTTGTGAATTTATCACTACATATTGTTATATATTATTACTAAATCGAAATTGAAAAATTCATAATAAATATTCATTCAATTCAATTCAATGTTGAATATTCAAAAAAATATAGCCTACGAATTTACGAATTAAAGTTTCATATAATATATATATATATATATATATATATTAAAAAAAAGTTGTACAATCCTCATTTTATTATATTTTTAGTAATTATGGGAAATGTGTACTTTAGTAAATAAATTTAATTTTTTTTATGAAATATAATGTTGGTAATATATTTAACAGAAATAGACATTTAAATGCTTATAATATCAGAAAAAAATAAATATATAAAATCTTTAAACATATTAAAAAAGGATAAATTTAAATATTCGATTGAAAAATATCTATTTAGAAATACAAAATTTTATTTAGGTGATATATATATATATATATATATATATAGTAATGGTAGTAGTATACATTGTATGACCAATGAAATTCTAGACCTCTGTGATAAAAGTCGTAAATTGAAATCATCTGTAAAAGCAGAGCGAATCCGGAGAAATAAATAATACATTTAATGCAATGTTTGGAAGAATTATGAACAAGAATAAAGAAGAAGGGATACAAGAACAATGCAATTCTATAAATGAAGATATGTCAAGAAAACTATTTAATAAAAGGGCCTATAACACATTAATGATGGTCACTAAACCAAATCATAAGAAGATGATGATTATCTTTGATAAAAATGATAAACCATTGGCGGATAACAACGGACTAATGAGAAGGTGACCGAATACTGCATTGATCTATACAACTATCATATACAGATAAATGAATTACTAATTAAAGATACAATAACATCCCAGTATGATAGTTCACTACCTATACTAAAATCAGAAGTAAGAAATACTATCGACACTGACAAATGAAAAAGCTCATGGTATTGATAATATACCTGGTGAGCTAATAAAGTATGAAGGGGATAAACTACTATATATCATGACTTCACTATGTCAACAAATTTAGAAGACAAAAGAGTGACCAGCACAATGGACCAAATCACTAATAATCCCCTTTCTTTGGAAAGGCGATTCAATAAATTGCTCTAACTATCGAACAATTAGTCTAATTAGCCACGCAAGCAAAATCATGTTAAAAATACTTCTGGAAACATTAAACCCACAAGCCGAATATATCATTAGGAAGAAGACGCAGACTTTAGAAGAGGCCGTAATACAGTCAAGCAAATCGTAAATTGCCAAATGATCATTGAACAACATCTAGGAGTTCAAAAAAACCTTTTTCATAACTTCATTGATTTTAAAAAGTGATTCGATCCTGTATGGCACGAAGGACTATGAATAGTTTTGGTATTTCAAATGATATAACAGAAACTATTAAATCATTGTATGCAAACTAAGAAAGTTCTGTATTACTGGAAAACAAATATTGGAGATCCCTTCAAAACCTATGTGGGTATATGTCAAAGATATCCCCTGTTTTATTTAATATCTTCCTCGAACAAATTATGTCAGATACCCTGATAATTCACCATTCCAGTATCTCCATAGGCGCTAGAGATATATCCAACCATCGATTCACTGATGGTATTGATCTAATAAGTATTAGCGACGACTACAACAACTTACCAATAGTCTACCAAAATATTCGAGTGATTATGGTATGGAAATTAGCTCTGAAAAGATCAAAAACATGGTGAATGGCATATATCAAAGTTGACATGCAAATATCAGAATGAATGGATAAATATTGAAAGAAATAGATTCATTTAAATATCTAGGAGCAACTATAACCAAATATGGTACCAGTGAAGCAGTGGTATGCATCAGACAAGCCACCCCTACATCTGATTTTATAAGATTAAAAACTATATGGATAAGTCAAAAAGTGGCTTTAAAACAAAATGCAGTCTGTATAAAACACTAGTGCTCTACATATTACTCTATGGATGATAAGCTTGGACGATTACGTAAAAGATGGAGAAATAAATTAATCCTTCGAAAATAAAGCATAAAAATGACTATTAGGTATAAATACAGAG
>OZ025241.1:73726188-73743688 GCA_964019155.1 Osedax fenrisi
ATTTATTATAATGTAATTATTTTGATCGTTTTTGATCGTAAATAAATAATAGAAGCCCAATTTCACTTTTGAGAAAATATAGTTCATAGTTAAAATAAGGAGAGTGATGGTATACATTTTTCGGTTTATTTATTCGAGGTACGTGGATTTTAAGTGCGATAGAAAGTGGTATATTTAGTGAATCAAACAATAGTATGGAATGCGGTGAGGTATATATTAACCCATTTAAATAAGTCATATATATAGAGATAAATGAATGAATATTAATAGAAATAATGTTACACTATTAATTATTACATTCTGACTATGAGTAACGGAGGATGCAGATAACTATATATTACATATAATTGATAAATTATCGAATACAAGTATGCCAGAATGAATATTACCAATAAGTTGAAATATTGGAAGATTATGTGAGGGGTTTAGGTAGTAATATTCCGGGAGGTTAAGTATATTCCTATTATCATGAGTTAGGAAATCAAAAGTTGATTGAAAGATTTGTCAGAAATTCAGTTTTTAAATGAAATTGAAGATGAGGACCTATTAGGGGATTTTAAATTCGCGTAGTAGGTACCTATAACCAAATTATCTGAGTGAGTTGAATAAATTGAAAAAAAGTATTCAGAAAATCGTTAACATTATTTTAGAGGGTATATAAGAATATATTATATATAATTAAGTTTGCAGCATCATGATATATTTGCATATGAGTTGTAGTATAATGTGTGTAGTATATGGATTAAGATATTATATTGTGTTGTGTAGATAAGGGAAATACTAACTCCATGTTTCTAAGTAAGTCTATTAAGTTCACGTTTCTAAGTAAGTCTTAATATCATAAACATCAGGACTAGACTGTTAATTGTAACAGTATATACATTAGTTGATTAGGTTAAATTCGTAGAAATGAAGTAAAATTAATAGAACTATCGTTAGAAAACTCGAGTTTTTATTAGACAGCTAATCCGAAAAACTAAAAAATGTTCAATATGTATACACTGAAATATTACAATTTAACCATCAATTCATATACAAGCAAATCACTTGCCTAAACATTCAGCCATCTTAAATTTAAAATATCATTTTTATATTCTCACTCGGCAATGTTACTTTTTCAACTAATTTTTCTAAATATAACTTTATATCCAGAAACTCCACGCTACGGAACAACTCAAAAAGACTATATATCATTATTAATACATACTATAGTAATATATTCTATAGTAATATATTCTATATATCCGCTGTGTAGTATATACTACGCTACAAAATAAACTAATAAATAACATCTAGTGTTTTCTCAATTTACGTACGAATACATATCTATTCACTCACCTATAATATGGTAATGATATATATATCAACAATTTAAGAATAATCCCCAATACAAAATAACTAACACCTGCTGATCAATAAATTATTATTACATTAATAATATCACATTTTTTAAATATATATATATATATGTGTGTAATAAAGTCGAGTCATTGTTTAATATAACACTTTATTCAGTACGTTACATACGTCATTCTCCGTGTGTTATCAACGAATTTCGAAATACAAGTGTTTTCGTTGTAGATGTACATCTCGTTGTACGAGAAAAATATAAGCCTGGGTCTCACTTAGGAAACACGGAGCTCGACACGCCCACTATAGCTTTATGGGCGTAACTATGCAATTAGGTCAATACTACGGAGTCGGATTAGTAACATTCCAGAAGCAGGCATACAATAGGTATACCATATATGGTATACTTATACCTATAGGTATACTATAATATCGTTAATTCTCGCAGCCTTCCAGCACCAGCCCGTCTCAATGGTACAGCTCGGTCATCGTCGTAGACACAGAACTAGAGAGAAACTCTTTCTCTCTAGCTCTGTTGTCGTAGTCGTACTAATAGTAAACTCTTATACAGGGTAATTTTAGTCATATAAACTGTTCAAGAAATAGAGGGTAATTTTAGTTATATAAACGGTTCAAGAGATACAGGGTAATTATAATTATATAAACGGTGGGGGTACGGGGTAAATATAGTTATATAAACCCCACTCTCTCCGGATATAAACATCACTCGCTCCAATTATAATATTGTTTCCTATATAACATTCATACTCACAATTATAATGCCTACACGTTACGTGTGCTGCATATATGAAGATAAACATTCGAACAAACATATACACTAATATACAATATATAACATATCTACTATTATATATATATTATATATATTATATATATATACATAATGAATCATAATTTGAATCTCACATATGCACTACATAACATATATATTATATATATATATATATATATATATATATGATATATGATATATATTTATATATATATGTATATCATGAACTAATACATTTCATTAACCTACCATGACATATATGCAAATACAGAAACGTGGCTAAATAAACTATATGCATACATGCACCCCGTAGTAAAGGACACACGTATAACCCCGTCTACCTTACACGAACCCGCGTACTAAGCAATAAAATGGAAGTGTAGCTCAACGGGTGAAATAGCACATATAAAGAATAGTATATACTATAAAGTATAGTATCCTCTAAATAACTGGAGAGTATCGATTCTGAAATGCCACCGACCACACTTTTATTAATCAAGAAATCACATTATATGAATGAATGAATGAATGAATGAATGTTTATTTAGACACAAAAATTACGTTAATCTTTCTCTATTATGTAAAACAAAATATAAAAATAACAAAATACACAACAAAAATATAAATCAGTTGAAAATAATAAAATTAATGTATACGAATTAATAACAATACATTAGATTAAAATGCGAATAATTTACATTAGTTCTTAGTCGTACAGGTAACTTAATCGTATTATATCACACTGTACCAACTCACTAGAGTGGGATTCCAACAACCTTCACAGAAAAGTATCCGACCCCATACATACACATTTTTATAACTTAATACTAAGCGATATACATGTGTACTACTACTTAATAAAAATCTAATTTAAATTTAATTTAAATTTAAAAATATTTTATTGACTACAAAATCACGTGGTGGTTATGGGCGTCATGAGAAGGAAACAAAAATAAAATAAATAAAGTACAATAAAAATAAAGGAAAAGGGAGGGTAGGTTAATGTTAATAGGTGCGTGGAGAGTTTACATTTAAATAGTGACAGGGATTTCAAACACCTAATGTCATATGGTAGAGCATTCCAGTATTTTGGAGCTACCACAGAGAAAGCAGATTCAGAGAGAGCAGAGATAGTCGAGCGTTGCACAATTTTCATTGTGTGACATTTCTTGCTGATTTCTACTGATCAAGTCTGCTAGGTACTCGGGAGATCTAAGATGTATCATCTTATGGGTGATGCATAGTAGTCTGTACCTACAGATATACCTAAAGTTAAGCCAGCCGAATGATCGCATTAGAGTCGATATTGATACTATTGAAGAGAACTTCAGTTTATATAGGGTGCGTATAGAACGTCGTTGGATCATCTCGAGTTTAAGCATTAGCTTTAGGGGAAGATTACATAGAAGTGAGCAGCAGCATATAAGTCTATTACAGACTATTGAGTGTATTAGACTTTTAGTCATTGAAAAAGTCAACTTATTGCGTGATTTTCTAATATTATAAAGAAAATAGTTGGCATTGCGAATCATTATAGATATGTGGTCAGAGTAATCTAGGTGGGAGTTGATGGTGAAACCAAGAGTTGTTATGGATTGTGAGGTAGGGAGGGATAGTAGAAAGGGGTGGGTGCTGATTAGGGTGTAAGTAGGTCTGGAGATAATGATGGTGTTAGTTTTGGTCATATTAAGTGAATCGATAGGAATTCTGGGATAACCAGTCAGTAAGTTCTGTGAGGCATTTAAAAATAGACAGTTGAATAGAGTTGGAGTCACAGGAAATGGGAAAAGAAGTATAAATTTGTAGATCGTCGGCAAAGAGATGGTAGTAGATGTAAGGATATTTATTAAATATGGATTTTATGGGTAAAATATAAATAATAAAAAGTAAAGGACCAAGCACGGAGCCTTGTGGAACGCCATGAGTGCTGATAAAGGGAGTAGAGAAGGATGAGTTAATTTTCACTGAGGAGGACCTTAAGGAAAAGAATGATATAAACCAGCTGTGTACTTGACCATGAATACCGATTTCATTGAGTCGTAAAGCAAGAATATCATGGTTTAGAGTGTCAAAGGCATTGTATAGGTCAAGTAACACAAGGTAGCACGGGGCTTTGTTGTCAAGGGATATGAGTAGATCATTAATGATAAGATTAAGTGATGATTCAGTGCTCCGATGGGGTAACATATAAACTACAATAAATAATCTCCTAGGTTAGCAAACTCAACACGTTACCACGTGCAATAACGAGCATATCGTCTCCTTTAGTAGTACTTAGTACGAGTAATCCTTTCTAATAACTAAACATTACGTTATAACTGACTAATGAATACCTAGTATACATACTTCACAACTGACTTTACATAGAAGTATAAAAACAATGAAGACACTTATTTTCGATAATGATCTCAAACTATACGTATACACAACTTCAGACAACCCTGACACTATGATCACTTCACTATAGTTGCAATTATAAATGCTATAGTTGATAAGTAAGTATTACGAATCCACTTACAACTCCAAGTCTATTATACTAACACACCATGGTTCGATTCAAACTTATGTATCCTCAAAAGTTAGACATGAATACTTGGCCTACTCATTATAAAACTATCAAATACTTACAACTATAATACTTGCACTTAGACATAAATAATTCTGACCACACATATATGTCTTATGACCTACTCATTATAGTAGGCCAAGTATTCATGTATAATACTTATAAATCTAACTACCACAAGTCTCAAATTAATGACAATTGAAATGACTTCAAAACTTAATATTAGATAACAGATCGTCTATTTTGACATACTTCTACACCCCATTATACTGATATCTCTAATAATATACTATATAAAACTTCGCTGAATTTTTCTCTATTAATTACTTAAAATCCACACATACTACCCTATACAATCACACTTTTCTCTATATACATATAGCACATTTGGTATAGCGCTCCTACTCTTTAACAAAGCTTTCACCTCACTACTCTCTGATATCTACCATTGCATTACTATTGCAAAAACTTACTTCCCAAATGATTAAATCTTATTCATTGTTATAACAATATTTCAACTTATCTTGTGATATTCAAATAAATTATTGACCTATCACTAGAGACATAAACTAACCCTGAATAACACAAAAATTATATTTGTCTCCTTTCTTAAACAAATAACAAATTACATTGAGGAATATACATACATAATATAGCCCTATATTAAAAAGCATACTACTAACCAAAGTTTAAAATAATATACACCGACATCGATCTACTACCTAAATAATAATACATTACTAGAAAAATAGATAACACGCTTTCAGAAAGAATAGCATCATTGAAACTGCTGTGATTTCACTTTTTTATGAATATTAATTATAATAAATTAATGAATTAACACCCTCTGCAAACCACACAAATTCCACTAAAAGTATGTTATTATACATATCTAACACTGTTGACTTTAACTATACTTTAATATATTCACCCGGATCTTCGAGATTAGCCTAACTTATACAATATTGACATTGTTCTCAAACTACATCCATTAACTAATCTTCACAATTACAACATATACTATCCACACTGGTAGCAATCAACGTCGGAGGTCAGTAAAGCTCTAATTTGTCTTGCTAATACTAAAATACTGTTATCGATTTACACACTTCCACTATCTATAGATATTCTTATATAGATAGTATATATCTATATATAGATAGTTACGTTTACGTTACGTTATAACGTCATTAACGCATTCTCTAATATCAGGTAACTATAGTTATTTTAATATAATATATATTTGAAGAAATATATAATAAACATGTATACATATAATACATAACAATATAACATTTAAGAAAATATTTAATAAAAATTCAAACTTATGAATTCATACAGGTAAATTATTATATATAAACAACAATATATTCAGAGACAAAAATACATATTTGTTTTGATATGTATGTTATTACCACACGATTACTCAAATGGATTGCTCATGTGAACAGCGATTTAGAATACATACTTATTTCATAATAAAATGCCCTTTCATTATAATATAATTATTAAAATAATATTATATATAATTTTTAAAATATATTATATTATCTTAATAATTATGGCCTCTCTTTATTTAAAACGCCTTCATATTAAAATGTACTATTTACCTTATTAATAAATTAAATATTGTTACATTAATTATGTTTATAAATACATAGTATTGAATTAATATAAACTTAATAGAAATTATATATTTGAAATATATGCGATTATTAGTAATACATATAGTAACAATAATTAAAAATAGTAAGCAATTGAATTAATTCTTGAATTTAACAGAAGGCCGACGATTATTATTATTAACATGAAATCATACAGGGAAATTATAATAAGGACTTAAGTCCTTATTTATTGAATATGTTATATATGTATATTTTACATATAAATTATTATTCTAACAATTTTATTTTCAAATTTATAAAAGAAAGTTAGAATTTACTTGATTGTAATTTTAATATTCCTACATAGGAGATAGGTATTGTAACGTAAAACCCGTTTATAAACTATAATTAATGAAAAGCATAATTTCAAGTTAAATCAATATATAATATGCGTATATAATAATAATATATAATAATATAATAATATTAAAGATAAGTAACCTATTATATGGGTAATAATAGGCTACTAATAAATAATGTTTATACAAATTTGATATATTATCGAATATATTTGATATATAAACAAATTAATATTAAGTTAACCGTTTAACTTAATAACTAATACTAACCTTAAAGTAACATGTAAACTGTTATATTATGAATTATAAAAATCAAAAAAACCTCTTATTTATCCATATCTATATAAGATATAGTATATATAGATATATATATATATATATATATATATATTTTGTTTTTATTTAATTATAAAGAAAATTATAATATTCTAGTATTAATATATTCTAATTATAAAGATAATTAAATCAAAACTATATACAATATAATTAAATATTTATATAAAATATATCAAGGCAGTTGGGGTATCACTTGATTGTAATAAGATGCACTGTAAATACAATTTTAATCTCCGTTATGGAACATTTTTATAACCATAAATAATTATGTTTTTTAATATAAAAATATAGTATATGTGTTATACACACAACAAAATTATTGCATGTAAATTAAGTTTAACTTAATTGTAGTTATACAAACAATAAAACCTAGTTCAGTTGACTTAATTTAACCAAAGTTATAAATTAAGTTTTTCATGCCTTAAAAACTTAAGTCAATTCGAATTAAGTTAGACTTAAGAAATAAATAAAGTTACAGTGACTTAAGTTTTATAAATACAAAAATATTAAGTTTGGCTTCAGTTTTGAAGCAGATTTTCGACTTAAGTCAATGTGACCAACTATGAAGCAAGTATTATATTTGTGAACTAAGTATGGAACAAGTTTTGACCCAATCTGTGTTACTTGGGTATGTACGCTAATATATATATATATATATATAACTATACATGCTGACATAACCAACTCGACTTAACTACCAATGTGCTTAAATATAATACACAATTGCCAATCTCATGATCATGTATTACTAAACTCGATCGATGACGAAGAACTACTCGACAGGGCTTCTAACTGATATATCTCAACTTTTCCAATAATATACATTTCAAATGACCTACATATTCGCAAACTTGAAATCATATACCTTGGTCTCACCATAACATGTATGTCTTATTACCGGCTGATCACATAATATTCCTAAAAATTAGATTCACATGATCAATATAATCTAAGGAATATAAAACCATATATCTAATTACCCGTTACTAAATTCCTAACTGAATTACTTATAATGTCCCGACTCAACTAATGCAACTCGATACTAATCGATACAAATCTATCCAATTAACTGATACTGACCACTTATTAAATGGATCAAGCGGAACTATTTATAGACTGAAACCTACGGCAGTCATGACTCTACCACATGTGTATCTTAACTTAAACCACAACTAAACCACAGCTAAACTAATCTACCATATCACACGCCATTCACTCTAAAACCTTCATTATATTATATACTGGACGATAATATATCCTAAATTATCTTATCCTCAAATCAACTATTTATTGATTAGATTACCTGGCCACGTTTTGTGTTATTCGGAAAACGACATTCCACGACACAGTATCTTCAACTCTTGATTATTATACATATACACAATTATATAAGATCAATTCTAAATATTATTTTAAGATATATTTTAGTGATACTGGCATGGATACAATCCTCATCCTACAACCGTATACGGTTTATACAGTATATATACTGTACGCCGTACGGCTTAGATAACTTATCCACGCGGAAAGTTATATGATAAATTAACATTGTATTTAGTAAATAACAACGTAAAGAAATGTACTATATCCTAGTTATTTATTTATTTAAAAATAAAATATATTTATTTTAAAAATGTAATTATATTTTAAATACGTTATTAAATATATGAATGTATTAATTCGGTTTGAATTGAAAGATGTTTTTATATATTGTTTATATCAACTTTCTATAGAATATAATGTGTATTATATAGTATTATATTTAATATAATCACATTGAAATCATTAATTTAGAACCTATGTTGTATTAGTCTGTATGTAATGTTAAATTCTTATCTCATTAGTATATTATATTCAAATATGTATAGACCATTATTAATTGAAAATTATTCAAACGTAAAATAAAGTTTCACAGAATATCCATTAGCAGACGTCATTAACAACACTAATAAATTATTACAAACCATCTTACCTAACATATCATGAGTAATAAATTACATAATCTAAAACAAAATCCGTATAATCCAAATCATAATATTGAAACTTTACTACTTGACCTGACTAAAAATTTATCATCCATTTTCCAAAATAATCATTACTTATACTTATAATATTTCAGCTTCATTTAACACCATACATCATAAAATACTTTACTTAAAAAAAAAAGTTCAATATAAAACCGAACAAAACCAACAACTACCCTGTAATAGGAATTCCCCGAGGTAGTGTATTTAGTCCCTATTTTTCAATGTTTGCACATCCGATATTAACTCCATAGATTATATCATTTATATATATATATATACATATATTCAATTACTAAACATTTATTAAATGTTCACCCAGAAAATATAACTAAAATAAATAAACTAACTACTAAAATAGAAATATATTTCTACGACAACTACTTAACATTTGAAGAACTGAAGACTGGGTGTATAATCTTCCATAACAAATGCATAATTCCACCTCACCTAACTCATATATGAAAATAGCAAATAATTAAATTGAAATAAAAACTGATATAACAACTCTATATATTAAAATCGATCAAACACTTATCATTAATTAACTACAGTTTATTAACAATAAAACAATGTAACAATATACTTTATCAATTATATCAAAAAATCACCTTTTAAACATAACATCCGTATATATAATTGAATACTCTACCGCACTACTTATTGAAATATCTAAATATAAGACAAAAAAAAATAAACCAAACATGCAGACTTATTTTTAATTTTCCACAACTAACAAATACAATTTATTACTGAAAAAATAAACTGACTTAACTTTATGCACTTATCCATTTACAAATCTATACATATTATACTTACTGCACTATATACTAAATGTCCTTCTTACATCAAATATTTAACTTAATTTAAAGATAGAAACAACTTGAAGCCATAGAAACACATAGCAACCAAATGTAAAGTCGCATAATTTTAAAGCGTTATATCTATAATATAAAAAAAATGTATTTATTTAAATATAATTAATTTCGACATACATTCGGATAACTAGTTCTCAATATTATACGGAATTATTTTCAATATTTACGTAGTCATTTCAGTAAAGGATAAGGTTTTAAAATATATTTCGAAAATAAGAAAATTGAAACATCGAAACGCTAATTTATTTCTAACACTATTTAATTGTAATATATTTATTACATTAAAAGTGGATTGTAGTACATGTAAATTAGGAATTAAAAATGAAAATTATATATTATAATATACATATATGTTCATGTGGTAATAAATACCATTATAAATGCTTAGGTATAAAGCAAAAATTATGAAAAAAAATTAGTCAAATAAATCACCACCAAAATATGCTATTTAGTTATTTAGATCACCACATTGTATATTTAAATGTAATATATGTATATATATAATAATAATAATGATAATACACCAATAAATCTACATATTTTAAATAACTCTTTACTATCGTCTACTATTATTGATAATAGTAATATTAATAATTTAATAAATAGCACAGTAACAAAATTAAATAAGTTATCAAATATCTCTGAAATAAATGATATGATTGTTGTTAAAAAACATATGCTAACGTAACTGCTAATGTAACCTCTACTTAATGAGTACTTACGTACTCTGCATAATGCATAAAACATTATTATTCGGTACCCCAAACTACCTCAATAATATATTTATTAGCGAAGTAAAGATAAATCCGCGTAAGCAATATGATGAAATGTACACGGTTCCTTCGATAAAATTTAAAAGATTAATGAAAATATCAATAAGCTGGAGTGCCCCTACGCTGTGGAATGACCTACCACGAAACATACGAAACCTGAGAAATCATTCAACATTCAAGATTAATCTAAAAAATTATTTAATTAAATTATAATTATAAACATATATATATATATATATATATATATATATATATATATATATAACTCAGAAGATGTAGCGAACTACTGGGTAGAAAAAAAGCAAGGCTTATCTAGTTCTACCCTGTTAATTATTCGAGAATGGAAAATAATTATACAAATATATATGATAAAAAATAATAGGCAATTTGATAAATTTTTACAAAACTAAAAAAAAAAATAACTAAAAGGATGCAATCTTATTTGATAAAATTATATAAATAAAATAATGAGTTATTCAATAAAAAAACGATATTGTCATATCGATATATTATTTCCATAAAATATATATGAATATACATATACATATATATACACATATACACACATACGTACATTAATACACGCATATACAAATGCACACACACAAATAAATATACATACATATAGGTTCACCCATACAAACATACCTACATAAACAAAAATATACATATACAAATATAAATATAGAAAATGAAAGAAGTCTCTATTATCACTATATAATTTAAATGAAGATACTGATGAATGAATACATATTAACAAAAAAGAATTAAATGTAAAAATATAATAAATTACAGAAAAAATCTACAGAAAAAAATTGCAATTTGGATATTTATATTATATAATAAAAGCTCATATATATCAAATATGTACATTAAAAACAAAAATTACAAAATTAATAAAAAATTAAAAAATTCCATTCCCGAGTAATTAATACTTCATCATGTTTGAATATAAATTAAATTAAATAAAATATAATAAATAAAATTAAGTATATAAAATTAACTAAAAATAGTTTTAAAAAATAAATAGTTGGAAAATATGTATAAAAGATAAATAAGATATATAAGATATGTAAGATATGTAAGATATAATATAAAATAAAGAATAAAATCAGTTAAAGCATTTAATACATCGAAATATAATTATATTTTAAACTTCGAGTAAACGTATTTATATTATATAATAATTTAAATCTGTTTTCAAGAAGATTCCATAAAAATGGACCATTGTGAGTTATGCAAAAAAAATGTATAATAAGACGGAAAGAAGGAATAACAAATTTAAAAAATTTTCTCTGACTATATATACATTGATTAATAGAGAACATATTTTTGACAATGATTGGTGTCAAATTATTAAAAATCCTAAACATAAATTTTAGAGTATTTAACTTTACAATATCAGTAAATTTCAAGATATTCAATATTTTATAATATTTATCTGTATTACATCTATTTGAAATATTGGAAATAGCTCTGATGGCTTTATTTTGTATAATAATTAATCTATTTAGATTACATATATATGTAGTAGACCATACAGTATTACAATAATTTAGATAAGGTAGAAAAAATGTATTATAAATGAGTTTTAATGATTTTATAGTAAGAGAATATTTTAATTTGTGTATAATAGATACAACTTTAGAAAGCTTATTAGCTATATTATTTATATGTTTTTTCCAGTTTAATTTCTCATCTATAGTGATTCCTAAAAATTTATAATACCGTACTCTATTGATTATATTACCATTTATATGTAAAACAAAATTATTTATATATATGTTATCATTAAACTTATCATGAATTAAAATGTAATATGATTTATCTATGTTAATAGTTAGTTTATTTTCAGATAACCATATATTTAATTTCTTAAGTTCATTATTCATAGTTAATTTAAGAGTATTAGCATCTTTATCTTTAAAAATTAAATTAGTATCGTCAGCAAATAATATAGGAATAGAAGAAATAAAAACAATATGTAAATCATTTAAAAATATATTAAAAAGTAAAGGACCCAAAACAGAACCTTGAGTAACACCAATATTAATATTACTAAAATCAGACTTAATATCATTGTAAATGACACATTACATCCTATTTTCAAGATAACTAGTAAACAAATCTTTTGCAACACCTCTAAAACCATAATTTTCCATTTTAATTATTAGTAATTCATGATCTATTGTATCAAAGGCTTTACATAGATCAATTGACAAAATAGCTGATAATAATTTACTTTCTAAATTATTAGTTATGTATTCCATAAGGTAATTTAAAGCATCATTTGTACTACTATTTTGCCTAAATCCAAATTGAGATTCATTAATCTTAGAAAATTTATTCATGAATTCATTCATTCGATTTTTAATTATTTTTTTTAATATTTTGGAAAATTGAGATAATAGAGAAATTGGTCAATAGTTACCTGGTAACCTTTTATCTCCTTTTTTGAACAAAACAATAACTTGACTTTTTTTAAGTATGTTAGGGAAAATACCCTGAGAAATTGAAATATTAAAAAGATGTTGTAATATATATTTAATTTCATCTATTGTATTTTTTATTAAGTTTATGTCAATTTCATATAAGTCTTTGGAAGTTTTCATAGTGCAATTTTCCACAACTTTAACAATTTCAGAAATTGAAATAGGGTAAAAATAAAAATTATTGTTATTTACTAATTCTGAAGGAAATGTATATTTATTATATTTATTATAAATATATATATATTTTAGTTATTTATCGTTTCTGTTATTTTCTTTTCGTTTACACTTGTGAGATTGAAAAATGTACAAGTGTATAAATAAATAAATTACTTACTTACTGTAACCACTTCTGATACCTATACTGACAATTTGGTAAAATCAGTAAATATTATTAAAAATAATATAGATAGCAATAATGAAATAATTATTCACAATATAAATATTCCTAACAATGATAAAACTAATTTCTTTAAATACTTAGTAAATATTATTTGTAAAATAGTAGATATTAATAAATCATGTGTATTATCAATAGTTCAATTATCATTTAATAAATTAAAATTATTTTAGATAATGTGATTCCCTCTAAATATTTTATAAATAATATTCAATTAGAAAACGTTACATTTTATAAAGATATAGGAATAATATTTGAGAATAACCTTTTATTGAATAAATATATTGATTATATTTGTAAAAAATCTAATTTTCTTTTGATTCAATTTTTAGATGCATTACTAAAAAATCCACTAGAGCATTATTATAGATATATATATATATATACATAGCATTTGCACAATTAGATAAATCATTGAAATTCATAGAGCTATATCAAGATAGAGTTGAATATATTAATTTATAATCTAAAAGAAACTTCTAAAAATACGTTAATTAAATGTACAAATTAAATATATATGGATGGTCAATTGCTTTTTAAGCACAGTTTTCAGTCCTAAAACCGAAAAATGTAAATTTAATATATAAATGTGATATCTAATATTTTCAAATTTCCCGATAATACGTAATAAAGATTTGATGCTGTATACCAACAATAGAATAGATTCCAGAATATACCATTAAGGGAAACCTGATTCTAAAGCATATTTGTTTGAATAAAATAACCCAGTTTTAACAAAGAATGTTCAATTACTTATAAAATACATCATCCAATCAAGGGCTATATCATCCAGACACATTTGTGTATATCTATATAAAGAATTGTGTGGTCGAGCATATCAAACGCTACAGATAGATCTAATATAATTAGTTTAATTGGTGTATTAACATATGTTAAATAATTTTAGATATCTAGATATCTAAGTATAGTATCTAGTATGTGTATTAAAGTAGTTTAGGTATTATGATTAACGCATAAACACTTTGATAGTTGTCAATTAGTTTATTCGTAAGGAGGTAATTATTTAGTTGTTGGGAGAAAATTTTTTCAAGAATCTTAGCTATGGTTGGTAATTTCTATATAGGTCTATAGTTATTAAGTAAATTGTGATTAGATTTATTCTTTTTTAATACTACTACTACTAATACTACTACATTCATAATACAAATAATTATAATGTTACTACTACCTCCACCAATACATTAAAGTATATGTTTATAATCTAAATGACTATTAATCTTTTATTATTATTTAAATTTAAAATTTGTAAAATGAGATAATATAAATATAATAAAAATTAAGTTAAATTTTTAAAATATATTTCAATTTATAAGCATAACATTTTAGCATTATATTTATATATAAATTCACATTAAATATATATACATTACGCAAATGTTTCTTTTTACAATGAATGCATGTATAGTATTTATTATACTTACAATAACACCGGTATATATAGCTAGTGATAAAACGTTAGTACTTTGTATATAATATGTTAGACATTTATATATATATAGTATCTATAGTATTATTTCAAATTTTATATAATATCTATTAATATTAAACTACTATAAATACTACTATTAATATTACAACTATTACTAGTTCTACTACTACTACTACTATTACTACTACTACTACTACTACTACTACTACTACTACTACTACTACTACTACTACTACTACTACTACTACTACTACTACTACTACTACTACTACTACTACTACTACTACTACTACTACTACTACTACTACTACTACTACTACTACTACTACTACCACTACTACTACTACTACTACTACTACTACTACTACTACTACTACTACTACTACTACTACTACTACTACTACTACTACTACTACTACTACTACTACTACTACTACTACTACTACTACTACTACTACTACTACTACTACTACTACTACTACTACTACTACTACTACTACTACTACTACTACTACTACTACTACTACTACTACTACTACTACTACTACTACTACTACTACTACTACTACTACTACTACTACTACTACTACTACTACTACTACTACTACTACTACTACTACTACTACTACTACTACTACTACTACTACTACTACTACTACTACTACTACTACTACTACTACTACTACTACTACTACTACTACTACTACTACTACTACTACTACTACTACTACTACTACTACTACTACTACTACTACTACTACTACTACTACTACTACTACTACTACTACTACTACTACTACTACTACTACTACTACTACTACTACTACTACTACTACTACTACTACTACTACTACTACTACTACTACTACTACTACTACTACTACTACTACTACTACTACTACTACTACTACTACTACTACTACTACTAGTACTACTACTACTACTACTACTACTACTACTACTACTACTACTACTACTACTACTACTACTACTACTACTACTACTACTACTACTACTACTACTACTACTACTACTACTACTACTACTACTACTACTACTACTACTACTACTACTACTACTACTATCCATCATGGTGTACCGCAGGGATCTGTTCTCGGACCAATACTCTTCAATATATACATGATCCCAATATTTGATATTTTTAATAAATATCCAAATATTGGCTACCATTCCTATGCAGATGACCTACAAGTATATATGATTTTAAAAGACCCTACTAAAGATATACCTATACTCAACAACTGCCTTGAGGATATACGAATATGGCTAAACTCAAACTCTCTCTCACTGAATAGCTCAAAAACCATTGCACTCCATATTTCTTTATCAAATAAGTCCACTATTCCAAATATATATATTGGTAATGATTGTATACCTTACTCCAGATCAGCCCGTAATCTAGGAATTATATTAGACACCACATTATCATTTACACATCAGATCTCCAATATAATTAAATCAGTAAATTTTATATTATACACTATAAAAATTATTAGACCTTCAATATCCACTGAAATTGCTAAACTACTTATAACATCTCTTATTCTACCTAAATTAGATTACTGTAATTCGATTATTAATGGAATACCGGATTATTTACTACATAAACTACAACTTTTGCAAAATTCAGCAGTCAGACTCATATACAATATAAATAAATTCTCTAGAACACACATATCACCTTACATGAAAATATTACACTGGCTCCCAATTAAATACAGAATAATATATAAAATATGTATGTTAACCCATCATGCCACTCATCACAGCCAACCTGACTACTTACATACTCTACTTACTCCCTATATATCATCACGCCCAATACGACTTTGCCTCAAGTATACTCTAGTCATACCAGATTTGCGTAATGTATCCATAAAACAAAAGAGAGCCTTCTCAATATCTGCACCTATAGCCTGGAATAGACTTCCTTATAACATTCGTTCTATTCAATCAACCATGTTATTCAAAAATAAGATTAAGACATATCTTTTCTCTTTGGCTTATCCTAATAACAACTAGTCAACATTTAATGCACGGCCGAAAATTTCTGATGAAGTTGATGGCAGTGCCTAAAACATTAGGTTACAGGTTACTACTACTACTACTACTACTACTACTACTACTACTACTACTACTACTACTACTACTACTACTACTACTACTACTACTACTACTACTACTACTACTACTACTACTACTACTACTACTACTACTACTACTACTACTACTTCTACTACTACTACTACTACTACTACTACTACTACTACTACTACTACTACTACTACTACTACTACTACTACTACTACTACTACTACTACTACTACTACTACTACTACTACTACTACTACTACTACTACTACTACTACTACTACTACTACTACTACTACTACTACTACTACTACTACTACTACTACTACTACTACTACTACTACTACTACTACTACTACTACTACT